>CAJNDS010002386.1:0-452942 GCA_905221605.1 Symbiodinium natans | reverse complement strand
AAAGCGACGCTATGGTGTTTTCCAACGCTCGCCTGTCACCTCATGTCCTGTCCATCGGTTCTAGCCTTGCCGCAGCCACCAAATCTGTACATAAGGTAGTGGGCAAGCACAGTGAACCAGCGCGAGATTGTGCCTCTATACACCTCTAGCTGGTGTGAAATGGTGAGGAGTGACATGACCGATGAATCGCCAATCGGCATCTCGCTGGACGCGTGAGAGTGCTACGTAGCCAGCAGCTTCCACATTCGCAACATCCAGCCATATGGTCACGTGGTCGAGAGTGGCGCCTTGCACCTTCTGCAACGTGACGGCGTAACCTAGTCGAAGAGGCAGGTAGGTCACCCTGCACTGTTCCCCGTTCACCTCGAACTCGTCGTCTGTGTACGGGAACACCGTGACGATGTTGCCGACCCGGGTGCGCACCACCACGCAGTGTTGCTGGACGTCCACCACCTCGGCAGTCATGCCATTCACGAAGTGCAGCTCCTTGTTGACGTTCCGAGTGAGGGTAACCCGCATGCCTATGTGGACCGGGATTTGCGCGGGGTGGCAATCTATCAATTTTCCCCCGGGACCGTAGTTGTCGACGTTGCTTTCCGGATCCCCAGGCACAATGCAAACAGGCTCCGACTCGCCGAACAAGGCATCAATGGCCAGCTCGTTCAGTAGGGCGGCATTGCGCCTGGTGATTGTCACAAAGGTGCTTTTCGGGGTTTCCGCAAGCATGTCTCGCATGTCCAGCACAGTGGGATCTGGCGACACTCCGGGTCTATCCGGCATTGCGCGATGCCCCCGTATCAAGTTCAGCAGCTGTTGCCTGGAGGGCTTGGCCGTGCGCAGCAGCTCGAGTTTCCAGCGCAGCTCCGAGCATTTACAGCGACGCATGGTCTTCAGATGCCGCACCACGACCTGCGATCGCCAGCGGAGACTGTCCAAAGCGCGTGTGGAGTCCATGCCCCGCAGCTGGTGGAAATCCCCGACGAGCACCAGGGCCGGCCTTCGCTCGGCGTTGTCCCAGAGGCGCAGCAGGCGCTCGAACGTCGACTTGGAAAGCTGCCCGACCTCGTCGATGACGACCAGGTCGAAGAAGGTCATGGCATCCCAGGTTTCGTTCTCAGGCTTGTGTAACAAGAACATGCCGTGGAGGGTGTCCACGTCGAGGTCCGGGAACTTCTCCCTATAGCTGCTGGCCAACACCCCAGTAGGGCAGGCGACGCCCACATGAGCGACAGCCTCCACAGCGCGGCGAATGGCGACCTCCACGCATGTGGACTTGCCACTGCCCGCTGGCCCCAGGATGCACAGCGGCCGCCCCGTGCGAGGCGCGCTCTCCGAGTGAGTTTCAGTGAAGTTGCGCAAGTCCTCGGCCGTGGCCTCGTCCGGATACCGCCTCTGCACGGCCCACTTGACCATTTCCCTGACGTTGTCCACCACAGTCACTTGCTCGGGATCCAGCGCCCCGCGAAACCCCAGTTCGGGCGCGGCAAACAAGCCCGGGATGGGCACCGGGTCGTCCTCCACGTTGAGTGCCCCAGAGAAGTAGGCATCAACGACGGCCGTGTGTGCCTCCAGCATGGCCAGGATGTTGCGGACGTGCGCGTCCCGATACCCTTCCAGCTGCAGCTCCCGTTGAACTTCCAGCGGTCGTCGCCACAGGCCAGGGCGTCGAAGAAGACACAAGGCCAGCATGCGGTAACCTTCCGGCACACGCAATACACGGTTGTCCCAGAGCTCATCGACCTGCCGAAACGGCACATTGAGAAGGAGCCATTGCCCGTAGAACGAGTCCTTGAGTCGGCTGTGCAGCTGAGCAGCGACAGCCACACGGCGACGGCCTCCACCGCGCAACTTGGATCGCTGACGCCCGTCCTTGTTGGACAGACGCATGTATTCCAGCAACGTGCAGTCATCTTCGCGCCACTCGCATTCCATGTACCTCTTCTCCCACTCGCCGGGCGGGCCGGTCCAGGGACACCGCACACTGAGGCGCCGCATCACAGGGGTCGCGATGACCTGCCGGAAGAACTGCGCGCCCAGCTGCAGCCACATCTCGGGCTCGAGCGGGTGGTATTCCGACAGGATCCTCCGCGCCAAGTGGTACGCCGACGCTTCTTCGTTCAGCCAGGTCGTGGCGAAGGAGTCGCTGAACTTCGCTGCGTAGCTGGCAACATACTGGAGCAGCAGAGCACGCCCATCACCTGTCAGCACATCCATGTGGCACTGCATGGCTGCTATGACGTCGGATAAGAAAGCTCTGACGTGTGCCGCCTTGGCGTTGTGCGGATGGTGTAGCAAGATGCGGCTGCTGGCCTTGTCGAAGGTCGTCGGGTCTGCTCGCAAAGGCCAGGCGCTGCTGTCGTAGTCCAATTGTGAGTCCTCGACCAAGTCCCTCATCTCCGGCTCATCTTCTGCCAGATCGGCTCGCAGGATGTTGGACCAGTCCACGGCCGACATGTTCTTCATCCAAACTAAAAGGTGCAGGTGCGCGCGACCAGATCCATGGTAGTTCTGTGGTTCCCTTACATGACGTTTTCGTTTACCATCCTGGAACTCCAGTCGACCGAAGATCTCGACCACCGTCTCTGTCTGGCCGCCATCGGCGGCTGCCAGCACGTGCTCTCGCCAGCACCGATGCTTCGCTTGGAGGTTTCGCTTGTTGGTGCCACATATGAGTCCTTCGGCGACTTGAGTCAGAAGGTGCGCCAGGTGGAAGGTCTCTGCAGCTGGGAGGTTGGTTCGGGTGCGCAGCATCTTCTTGAGCTCGTCTTCCAACCATACATGGTACGGGGCAGACGGCTCGAAGGGCGACACGGTGATGAAGAGCGCAGGAAGGCCGATCTGCTTCACCAGGTCCACCAGCGCCGCATGCGCGTTGTGCCAATACACGGGCGAGAAGTTTCTGCCGGCCAGGGCCCTTCGAAGCGAGGCGCCGGCGCAGTGCTTGGCCCCCCCGAGGCTGCTCCAAAGCCACAGGTCGTAGACGAATTGGGCAAGCTTCCAATCTGCGCCGTAGCCAATCACTCCCGAGAAGACTTTGGCGAGGAAGCTGGACTTGAAGCTTTGGCGCCACGACTGCTCCCGTCCTGCGCATTCTCCTCGAACTCGGCCTCCTCTTCGGAGCTGTCGCCTCTCACCCCCCCACCACACCCCCCCCAACACCCCCACCCCCCCACAACCCCCCCCACCCCCCCACCCCCCAACCACACACCCCCCCCACCCCCCCCACCCCCCCCACCCCCCCCCCACCCCCCCCAACCCCCCCCCACCCCCCCCACACCCCCCCCCCACCCACACCCCCCACCCCCAACCCCGCGATTTTGGGCCAACTGGACCCCCCAATCCATCACGTGAGGAAGTTTGAGAGTTGGATTTCGGGTTTTGGGCCCGCTGGACCTTGGGCTTTAAGCCTACTGGGAATGTATTGAGTGAACTTTGTATTTTCTCAATGTTATGGGTTTCTTGGGTGGGTGGGTTTTATTCCAACGCTTGACAAGCTGCTTGACTAGTGAATGCTCGAACTTGAGATGCTGAACCCTAAACCCTAAACCCTAAACCCTAAACCCGAAACCCTAAACCCTAAACCCTAAACCCTAAACCCTAAACCCTAAACCCTAAACCCTAAACCCTAAACCCTAAACCCTAAACCCTAAACCCTAAACTTGGACCGTGTACGGGCACCGAGGCCGATGTCCCCAAACGCAAGCCCTGTCCATCTACGAGTTCGCTCGGCACTATCACTGTCAGATGGCCAAACACCCCTGGACGCGCGAAGCTCAAGACAACGCTGAGGACGGAGACTACCACGCCCTGCTCACAGAGAGCGGCCTGGCCAAAGCCGAGGCAGGAGTGTCGCAGAAACACTTCCATCCCGGCGAGCCTACAGCATCAAGGAGTGCGGCGGCGAGGACTGGATGCCGCTCGGCACGGGAGGCCCGGCGCAGAAGCACCGGCACGACTGGGTCGTCGCGCCTCGCAAAAGACCCCACGTGCCCGTGATCTTCGGCGCCCTGGGAAGCAAGAGCGACGAGGAGAATGCCAAGAAGCTCCTGCTACTCTTCTGGCCCTGGACCAGCAACGTCGAGGACGCCACAGACGAGGTGCCTTACATCGGCGACCTGCGCCCGCGGCACATGAGCAGCTGGCGCGAGGCCCTCAGTGCGCGGATCGCGCGGCACGGCTTCCCCACCGAGGAGGTGCGGCGCTACGCCACGAACTACGCCTTCGTCTACTGCCGGCCCCGCCAGTACCAGCTGGAAGACGACCTGGCAAACAACAGCGACAACGACTTCGCGGAGGACCAGCTGCAGCGCCTGGACCCGGAAGATCTGAAAAAGGCCATCGCCACGCGCATCAAGGGAAGCAACGAGGCAGAGGCCGGCGACGACGAGCAGGAGAACCGGCAAAGGGACGAGGAGACGAGCACCCAACGCCGACTCACCGCGCAGATGTTCGACCTCTCCAAGGACGTCTGGCGCGACGGCGCCGAAGAAAGTCGGAACCTGCGAGACGTCGCGCAGGAGCAGCGGCGACGCATGGAGGGGATCCAGGGCGTCCAGAATCCGGCCCGCTTCCTCGCCGCGGCCCGCGCCTCCGGCGCGCGCAGCGCCCGTGCGCAGCCCCAGAACTTCGTCGGGCTCCACGGCCCGCAAGGCCGACCGGCGGTGAACCCGCAGCGCGTCGTCACGGCCAAATTGCTCCGGGACTGGCTCGACAAGACCCGCTTCGTCGAGGAGCCCATGAACGCCAAGTAGCGCGAAGCCGTGGGCCTGGTGGTCGAGCGGATCATCGTCGAAAACGGCCTGCTGACGGAAGAGGACCGGCTGGAGGACACCGCGCTCAAGAGCACGGAGCCGCTCGTGTGGCAGCTGCACGGCTCGCCCGGCACCGGCAAGTCCCACTCGCTGAAGTTCGTCCGCGAGCTCTTCGAGGAAGTGCTGGGCTTCAGGCAGGGCATCGACTTCGAGGTGGCCGCCTTCCAGGCCACGAACGCCGCGGACGTGCGGGGCCACACCATCCACAAGGCCTGCGGCATCAGCATGGACCGCTACAGCCTCGACAAGCCCCCGGCCCCCGACACCACGAAGCAGATGGCCTTCTGGCGCTGGCTGATCGTGGACGAGATCGGCATGGTGAGCGCGCGCCTGCTCGCCCAAATGGACCAGCGGATCCGAAGCGCCAAGCCCGCGGCGGACGAGTGGAAGATCGACCCCAAAACCAACCGGCCCCGGCCCTTCGGCGGCGTCAACGTGCTCTTCACGGGCGACTTCGCCCAGCTGCCCCCGCCCGAGGGCGGCGGCATCGCGGAGATCCCGGCCAGCCTGAGGCCGTGGGAGACCACGCGCCGCCGCCGGACCCGCTCATCCAGCACGGCCAGGAGCTCTTCTGGAACGGGGCGGTCCAGGGCGTCACCGAGCTGGTGGAGCGCGAGCGTTGCAAGGACGAGTGGTGGAACGAGGCCAGCACGCGCATCGGAACGCCTCTCAAAACAGAAACGCAAACGAAGTTCAAGCATTGTGACCAGGATCTCATGCACAAGCACGCGCAGACACCAGCAAACAAGAATAAGAAAAGCAAAAAAACACCAAGGTGGTGGACGAGCTGCGAGAGGGCTACCTGTCGGACAAGAACCACAAGTATCTGCACGGCAGGCCCGTGGAGGGCTGCACCCTCAGCTCCGAGGAACGGGCCTCCAGGCAGCGGGTCATCGATGGGCCCGACGACCCCAGGCTGCAAGACATGAAGTTCGTGACGGGAACGGTGATCGTGGCGAACAACGACGCCAAATATCAAATAAACAAGGACCGGGCCGCGGGCTACGCCCGCGCGGCCGAGACGCCCCTGCGCTGGTCCGTGGCCAAGGACAAGGCGCTCTCCAAGGTCCTCCAGACCCAGGCCTGCGACAAGGACGCCAAGCTCCGCTGGCTCCAGTACCACGACATGGACACGGAGGGCCTCTGCGGCATGCTGCCCCTGGCCATCGGCATGCCCGTGGCGCTCACGCAGCACGTGGACCGCTCCGAGCAGGCGCTCCTCAAGGGCCGCATGGCCCACGTGCACTCCTGGGACTAGCCAGAGAACGACCAGCAGCCGCGCATCGTGCGACTCGGCCCGCACACACACACACATGCCCGTAAAACAAGCAAGCAGGGGAAGAACAAGCCACTGCACACATGTAGCCGCACCCAGAAAAGACCACGTCTCGCGAAAAAAGACGCAGGTACGTGAAGTTCAAGGATGCCGATTGGACGCTGGACGGATCCACGGAGAAAGGCCTCTACCCGATCGAGCCGGTAAAGCGCACGTGGAAGCTCGACAAGGGCAGGAAGAACCCCGTGCTGGCCGTCTCCAGAACGCAGCTGCCCCTGGTGCCCGCCTTCGCCATCACGGCCCACAGCAGCCAAGGCAAGACGTTGCGCCTCCGCCCGCAACCATATGTGATGCCGTCGTTGTTCTAAGCACGCGCGCGTCGCCCAGCGACGACAAACATGTATATACTGAAGCCCCCCAAAAAAAAAACAGCAGAAACACGCCCGAAGAAGCAAAATGCGAGGAGCGCGGTGCTGCTGGACTTCAACATCCACCGCCGGACCCACGTCTCCTACGGCACCGTGGTCGCCAGCCGCGTCCGCAGCCGCGAGGACGTGCTGATCCTGCGCGCCTTCCCGGCCTGGCTCTACCAGCGCGGCCCGCCCGAGGGCGTCGCGAAGCTGCTCCAAAGGCTCCGCGGCGAGCTGAACCTGGACGCCTTCCGCGAGGCCACCTGGCCCAGCGCCCCCTGCGAAGCCTGCCGGAGAGCCAAGCCGCTGAACCTCTTCGCGGACGCGCAGTGGCAGAAGGCAAGGGCCAACCGCCCGGCCACGTGCCTGGCGTGCGAGAAGAAGAAGCGCGCGGACCGCAGCTTCCAGCCCGGCAAACGGAAGAAGCACACCTGCGCGGCCTGCAACATGGAGAAAATCGAGGACGCCTTCCCTCCGGCAGTGCCTGACCTGCGTCAAGGCCAAGCCTACCCTGACCTGCAGCGTCTGCCGCGAGACCCGCCCGGCGAAGGACTTCTCCAGCACCATGCTCACCATGCCGCCGCATTGCATCGCCTGCAAAGACTGCCAGCTGAAAATGAGCGGGAAAGCAAAGCGGAGCAGAACAGGATGGTTTACTTGCAAGTCGTGTAAAGAATCCCTCCCAAACAGTGCAGCCCACAAAACAGACACACGAAGCTGTCTCAACTGCAGCACTGGGAAAGAATGGACGAAAGGGTGGCAGACCTGCGTCAAATGCAAGCGACAATGGCAAGAAGAGCCGGGGCAAAGCCGCGTGCGACTCTGCCCGACCTGCCGCAACAACACCGCAAGCAGGGCCAAAGCAAAGGCCAAAAGCGCCTTGCCAAAAGGGCAAAGAAAGCGACAACTAGAAGAGTGAGAGCGCGCGGCAAAAAGACAACAGCTGCGCGCCTGCAAATGCAAACTCTAAGTGCTAAGTGATGCAGAACATGCAGCATGCGACCACGCGCAGTTAACGTTGCCGCATACTTGGCAGTTCAGACCAGCAATAAAACATGATGCATTCACACTCCCGAGTACCACTCCGGCTCACAGCACAAGAAGCCTCCACCAGACGGATCCAGAACACAGCGGCAACAGGCCGGCCCAAAGTAACCGACACACATTATTCGGTTGGGCCTCCAGGCAGGGGGTCATCGACGAGCCCGACGACCCCAGGCTGCAGGACATGAAGTTCGTGACCGGCACGGTGATCGTGGCCAACAACGACGCCAAGCTGGTACTTGGCGTCGTTGTTGGCCACGATCACCGTGCCGGTAGAACGAAAAGCAGCCGCGCCTCGTGCGACTCGGCCCGCACACACACACACATGCCCGCAACACAAGCAAAGAAACATATCAAAGACGGACAAGGACAAAAACCCTATGCGTACATAACCAAGACGACGTCTCGCGAAAAGAGACGCAGGTACGTGAAGTTCAAGGACGCCGATTGGACGCTGGCCGGATCCGCGGAGCAAGGGCTCTACCCGATCGAGCCGGTGAAGCGCACCTGGAAAGTCGACAAGGGCAGGAAGAACCCCGTGTTGGCCGTCTCCAGGACTCAGCTGCCGCTGGTACCCGCCTTCGCCATCACAGCCCACAGCAGCCAAGGCAAGACGTTGCGCCTCCGCCCGCAATCATGTGATGCCGTCGTTGTTCTAAGCACGTGTGCGTCGCGCCCAGAACGAAAAAGCACATAAGCTCCCAAGAAAAACCAGCAGAGACACGCCCGAAGAAGCAAAAGCAAGGAGCACGGTGCTGCTGGACTTCAACATCCACCGCCGGACCCACGTCTCCTACGGCACCGTGGTCGCCAGCCGAGTCCGCAGCCGCGAGGACGTGCTGATCCTGCGCGCCACGCAAGAGGACGCCGACCGCCTCCGGCAGTGCCTGACCTGCGTGAAGGCCAAGCCAACCCTGACCTGCAGCGTCTGCTGCGAGACCTTCCCGGTGAAGGACTTCTCCAGCACCATGCTCACCATGCCGCCGCATTGCACCGCCTGCCAAACATGCCAGCTGAAAGTGAGCGGGAAAGACAAATGGACAAGGGCGGGCTGGTTTACCTGCCGAAACTGCAAAAAGTCCTTGCCCACGACTGCAGATCTTCTAGGAAACGGGCAATACTGTCTCAACTACGCCATCGGCAGCACCCGCACAAACGGCATGAGCACGTGCCGCCAATGCAAAGGACAGTGGCAGGAAAAGCCGGGGCAAAGCCGCGTGCGACTCTGCCCGACAACAACACCGCAAGCAGGGCCAAAGCAAAGGCCAAAAACGCCTTGCCAAAAGGGCAAAAGAAACGACCACTAGAAGAGTGAGAGCGCGCGGCAAAAAAACAACAGCTGCGCGCCTGCAAATGCAAACTCTAAGCCCTGCATGATGAAAGAACATGCAGCATGCAAACCCACGAGCACTTAACGTTGCCGGATACTTGGCAGATCAGACCAGCAATGAACAACATGACGCATGCACACTCCCGAGTACCACTCTGGCTGGCTCACAGCACAAGAAGCCCTCCACCAGACGATCAAAAGGCCAGAGTGACCAGAACACGTTACTCGGCTTCTTTCAAAGGTCACCTACGATGACCCCGCCACAGAATTCACGAGGTCTAGAAAGAAAGCTTTTGGATTGTTTTTAGCAGGAACTGGAAAGATACTGAGAAGGTTTTTCTAAGATGTTTCATGGTTCGTTTTTTTTACAGAGAAAGCAATTCTTATAAAGATTTTCATTAGAAGGTCCGTAAAAAGGTTTTCAGCAGTTGTAAAAAGTAATCAAAAGGATTTAGAATGGCTTGATAAATGCATACTGAAAAAACATCTCTACAAGAACCTGAAAGGTTTTAAAACGGCTTTGGAAGCTGCAAAACCCGAAAGACCAGTCCGGGAGGGCCAAAAACACGGAAACAAACAAATGTGTTTCCAAGGGGCGCTTTGCAAACACATCGGTTTACCGCGGGTCCCGAGAGGTCTGCAAAGGTCAAAAAGGGAATTCAAGTCGGGTTTAAAAAAATTTGTGGCTGGGGAAACCAAGTGGGGGATGACAAACTCAAATCGGGTTTAGAATTTTAGGGCCCTGGAATGGTTCCTGGGGGGAGGGGGGGTCCCACGCCTGCGGCGAATTGACTAGGGCGCCAGCTGCGCTGGCGAACCCTAAACCCTAAACCCTAAACCCTAAACCCTAAACCCTAAACCCTAAATTTTAGAGGCTTCGCCCTGATGCGCCAGCGCAGAATATTGGTTAAACCAAAAGTTTCGCAGTTGAGGTTCAACTACATTTGCTAAGAAGTCCCCGATCTCCACAAAAAAATGTTGGTCCAGATTCCATTATATTCAAACCTCTTTGCCGAAAAGTATCAAAAGGCACTACGTTTCAACAACAATTTCGTAAGAAGTCTCCGATTTACTCAAACTCGTTGGTCCATATTTTCAATTTACTTAAACCTCCTAGCCGAAAAACCTCAACAACCACTGGCAAAACACTTATGCTTTAGCACTAGGTTGAGGGTTTGTGAAGGTCCAGACGGGTTAAAGGTCACGAAAATGGCCATTTGGGGTATTTCCATGGGGTTTAGAAGGGACGGTTTTGGAAGGGTTTCGAAGAGATTAGAAATGTTTGGGAAGGATTTAAAAGGGTTTCAAGGGTCTACAAGGGTTTCGAAGGGTTTCATGGGTTTTAGAAGGATTTAGAAGGGGTTAGAAGGGTTTAGTAGAAGGGTTTACAAGAAATGGTTTAGAAAAGCTTTAGAAGTGTTTCGAAGGGTTTAAAAAGATTAGGATGGTTTTGAAAGTTTCGAAAGGTTTAAACGGCTGAAAGAAAAGCTTGGAAAGGGTTTAGACTGGTTTAAATGGGTTTAGAAGGGCTTTGGGGTTTCAAATCAAGCTTGGAAATCCAGAGACGGGGAGGCGATGCAAACAAAAATGCTTCGAAAGCGCGTTTGGAAAGCAAATCTGTTTAAAACGAGCCGGGTTTGGGGTTTAGGGGCCTGGGGTTAAAACCCAGGACCAGCTGGACCTGGAATTCAAATCGGGTTTAGAAATTTGGGGTTTGACTTCAAGCAACCCGAAGTCAAAATCGAGCGTTAAAAACAAGACCTGTCCGGGAGGGCCCAAAAACACGACAAAAACGAATTTGTTTCCAAGGGGCGCTTTGCAAACACATCTGTTAGCCGTGGGCCCCGGGAGGTCTGGAAGGGTCAAAAAGGGTCCAAAATCATTCAAGTTGGCCATTGGGCGGGTTTCCTAGACTCGGAATTCTAATTGGGTTTAGAAAATCTGGGGCTGGCGGGGGACCAGGTGGAAGAGGAAAAACTCAAATCGGGTTTAGAAATCTTAGAGTGTAGGGTTGGTTCCTGGGGGGAGGGGGGTCTGAATTGACCAGGGCGCCAGCTGCGCTGGCGAACCCTAAACCTTAAACCCTAAACCCTAAACCCTAAACCCTAAACCCTAAACTCAGGCGTGGCTGGTGGGGGGGCTTCGCCCCGCCCCCACCAGCCGAACCGCCTGACGTCTGTCTGTTTAGGGCATCGCACATACAGAGCACTTGCCATGTGGCAAAACACTGTTGCACTGTAACGACTCAGCCGTGCCACCGCTAGGCAGAGGGGCAGCTCGGCCAGTACTGGCCCATTAAAAGATCAATCCCTAAACCCTGTGGTCGGGACTCATTTTTCTGCGTCGAATATGATTTAGCGCCTAAACCATATACGTATATGATTTAGGAATATGATTTAGCGAATATGATTTAGGAATATGATTTAGGAATATGATTTAGAGCTAAATCCTACATGAATAGGGTTTAGGAATATGCGAATATGATTTAGGAATATGATTTAGCGAATATGATGTAGGAATATGATTTAGGAATATGACTATGATTTTGAGCTAAATCCTAAATGAATAAGGTTTAGGAATATGCGAATATGATTTAGGAATATGATTTAGAGCTAAATCCTAAATGAATAGGGTTTAGGAATATGCGAATATGATTTAGGAATATGATTTAGGCGTCCATGGGGGGCACCCCAGGATGTGGCGAAAAGGAGTCGATTCGTAAGATATTTTAGTACAGAATTCATATGGCGGAAACGACCCCATCATTTTTCAGTTTTGGGGCTTTAAATAATATTCCTAAATCATATTCCTAAATCATATACGTATGTGATTTAGCGCCTAAACCGTGTACGTGTATGATTTAGGAATATGATTTAGCGAATACGATTTAGGAATATGATTTAGGAATACGATTCACGCCTAAATCCTCAACGAATAGGGTTTAGGAATACGCGAATATGATTTAGGAATATGATTTAGGCGTCCATGGGGGGCACCCCAGGATGTGGCGAAAAGGAATCGATTCGTAAGATATTTTAGCACAGAATTCATATGGCGGAAACGACCCCATCATTTTTCAGTTTTGGGGCTCTAAATCATATTCCTAAATCATATTCCTAAATCATATACGTATGTGATTTAGCGCCTAAACCGTGTACGTATATGATTTAGGAATATGATTTAGCGAATACGATTTAGGAATATGATTTAGGAATACGATTCACGGCTAAATCCTCAACGAATAGGGTTTAGGAATACGCGAATATGATTTAGGAATATGATTTAGGCGTCCATGGGGGGCACCCCAGGATGTGGCGAACAGGAGTCGATTCATAAGATATTTTAGTACAGGATTCATATGGCGGAAATGACCCCATCATTTTTCAATTTTGGGGCTCTAAATCATATTCCTGAATCATATTCATAAATCATATACGTATATGATTTAGCGCCCAAACTGTATACGTATATGATTCAGGAATATGATTTAGCGAATACGATTTAGGAAATGATTTAGGCGTCCATGGGGGGCACCCACAGGATGTGGCGAAAAGGAGTCGATTCGTAAGATATTTTAGTACAGAATTCATATGGCGGAAATGACCCCCTCATTTTTCAGTTTTGGGGCTCTAAATCATATTCCTAAATCATATTCCTAAATCATATACGTATATGATTTAGCGCCTAAACCGTATACGTATATGATTTAGGAATATGATTTAGCGAATACGATTTAGGAATATGATTTAGGCGTTCATGGGGGGCACCCCAGGATGTGGCGGAAAGGAGTCGATTCATAAGATATTTTAATACAGAATTCATATGGCGGAAATGACCCCCTCATTTTTCAGTTTTGGGGCTCTAAATCATATTCCTAAATCATATTCCTAAATCATATACGTATATGATTTAGCGCCTAAACCGTATACATATATGATTTAGGAATATGATTTAGCGAATACGATTTAGGAATATGATTTAGGCGTTCATGGGGGGCACCCCAGGATGTGGCGGAAAGGAGTCGATTCATAAGACATTTTAGTACAGAATTCATATGGCGGAAATGACCCCATCATTTTTCAGTTTTGGGGCTCTAAATCATATTCCTAAATCATATTCATAAATCATATACGTATATGATTTAGCGCCTAAACTGTATACGTATATGATTTAGGAATATGATTTAGCGAATACGATTTAGGAAATGATTTAGGCGTCCATGGGGGGCACCCACAGGATGTGGCGAAAAGGAGTCGATTCATAAGATATTTTAGTACAGAATTCATATGGCGGAAATGACCCCCTCATTTTTCAGTTTTGGGGCTCTAAATCATATTCCTAAATCATATTTCTAAATCATATACGTATATGATTTAGCGCCTAAACCGTATACGTATATGATTTAGGAATATGATTTAGCGAGTACGATTTAGGAATATGATTTAGGCGTCCATGGGGGGCACCCCAGGATGTGGCGAAAAGGAATCGATTCGTAAGATATTTTAGTACAGAATTCATATGGCGGAAATGACCCCATCATTTTTCAGTTTTGGGGCTCTAAATCATATTCCTAAATCATATACGTATATGATTTAGCGCCTAAACCATATACGTATATGATTTGGGATTATGATTTAGCGCCTAAACCGTATACGTATATGATTTAGGAATATGATTTAGCGAATACGATTTAGGGATATGATTTAGGAATACGATTCACGGCTAAATCCTAAACGAATAGGGTTTAGGAATACACGAATATGATTTAGGAATATGATGTAGGCGTCCATGGGGGGCACCACAGGATGTGGCGAAAAGGAATCGATTCGTAAGATATTTTAGTACAGAATTCATATGACGGAAATGACACGCTAAGTCCTGTTCTTGAACCATATTCGCTAAATGATATTCCGAAACCGTGTTCCTGAAGCACCGAATCCTGAAGTTCCTTTCAAGCATTTGTTAATTCGCCCAAAGGCAACCAAGAGTTGCCCCATGTCGATTTTGAAAGGTACCCCAGAATTGCCCCAAGACTCATCGAATTTATAAACGATCTTAAATTACAATCGCTGTTTTTGAACTAATGGAAATTATTGGAAATAAATATGTTAATCAGCCATGAATTGGGGCTCGGGTGTAATTGGTCCATAGTAAGTGCTCATGGGTACGTGCTACACACTAAAAGAGGAAACCGAACGACATCCTTAAACCGCGTGGGGCTTCCTGCGTTTCGACAAGGCTGGGAACCCAAGCTTCCCCCAGGAAACCAGACGACATCCTTAAATTGCGTGGGGTTTCCTGAGAATTTTACATGTTCCCATGGCGTGGTAGCAGATGAAGGACTCGGGGCTGTTACCGTAGCTATGAATTCTTGAGAAGCCCCACGCAGTTTAAGGATGTCGTCCGGTTTCCTGGAGGAGGCCTGGGTTCCCAGCCTTGTCGAAACGCAGGAAGTCCCACGCGGTTTAAGGATGTCGTTCGGTTTCCTCTATTAGTGTGTACTGCCACCGCTCATTGATTACATAAATACATATAAATTACTTAATTAAAATGAATTGTGAATAAATCATTAAATAATTATTAATGAAGTATTAAGTAAAGCATTTGTTAATTAACGTATTGATTATTATTATTTATTTATTAGTAACAACGGATCCAATATTTCACGAGGCGTTCAATAGTCGACGATTCTAATGAACGAAATCGATAAGTGTCGCTGCCATCCGAGGGGATCATCAATTTTGAACGCATCTCGGAATCCGAGTCTTCGGGGTCCGCTGGGGTACCGTCGGATGCCGAAAATGGTCGATTTTATATAAGCCATCATCAATCAACGATTCTTGGACGCCTGGTGGAATCCGGGTCTTCGCTGATAAAATCGACAAAGTTCGGTGTAATCATATAGGGCGCCCCATCGTGCCCCGAAAGCTCGGATTCCTATGAAGTGTCCGAAAGGCCGCGATTCGGATGAACGATCGCCTGTAAACGGAAACGGTAGAGCTTAAGCTTTGCCACAATCGTGTTGAGTCGATTCACCATATCCAGATACTTTTAGTAGTGTGTGCGACGTATTACTCATTAATTGATTCATGATTCATTCAGTATCAATTAATCATATATGAATTACTAATGAGTTCAAAAATATTTGTAATCAATTCTTAACCAAATGTTATGAATTATTGCATTCATCATTGTTTACATTCTTTAAGTATTAATGAATTATGAACTAATTACTTATGAATGAATTACTTAGTTTGTCATCAATAACCAATTAATCAAATACCCACCAAAAAAACATAACAAGATAGTTTCCTAAAAAAGAGTTTAGGAAACTAAACCCTAAAAGGCGGAGCTGGTTACGGGTGGGAGCCGCCCTTTATGGGCGCGGGTGGGCAAAGGAGAATGACGCGGCCGATACAAGGCCCCATTCTCAAGAGCTCTCAAGCGTATTCCGAGGCCGAAACAACTCGCGTCGAATTTTGCATGCCCACGCGGCGACAGAACCTTTTACCGGTCCCCCTTTGACACACCCTAAACCCTAAACCCTAAACCCTAAACCCTAAACCCTAAACCCTAAACCCTAAACCCTAAACCCTAAACCCTAAACCCTAAACCCTAAACCCTAAACCCTAAACCCTGAACCCTGAACCCTGAACCCTAAACCCTAAACCCTAAACCCTAAACCCTAAACCCTAAACCCTAAACCCTAAACCCTAAGGGTTTAGAAGCGTTTAGAGGGCAATTGGTTTAGAAGAGGGGTGAAGGTTTAGAAGTAAATTGAGGAATTTTGAAGGATTTGGAAGTAGAAGGGCCAAAAAGAGTTTACAAGGTTTTTTCAGGGTTCATTTAAAGGGGCTTAAAACGGTTAGAAGGGTTTCGAAAAGTTTCGAAGGATTTTAGAAGTTTTTAAAATGGTTGTTAAGCTTACAAGGGTTTAGAAGCGTTTGAAAGGGTTTTAGAAGGATTTCGAAGAACTTCGAAGTGTTTCCAAGAATTTCGCAGGGCTTAGAAGGATTTAGAAGGGCTTACGGCTTGGAAGGATTTAGAAGGGCTTGGAAGAGTGTAGCAGGGTTTAAACGGGGTAAAAGGGTTTAAAGGGTTCAGAAGGGTTTAGAAGAGTTTCGAAGGGTTTTAGGAGGGTTTAAAAATGTGTTAAGGCATTAAGGGCTTATAAGGGTCTAGAAGGTTGAGAAGGGTTTTAGATGATGTAACAGGGTTAAGCAGGATTTAGAAGGGTTTTACTTCGTTTTTAGAAGGGCTTACAAGGGTTGAGAAGGGCTTAAAAGGGTTTTAGAAGGGCTTTGCAAGGTTTTAGAAGGGTTTTTAGGGCTTACAAGGGTTCAGACTGGTTTAAATGGGTTTAGAAGGGCTTTAGGGTTTCAAATCAAGCTTGGAAATCCAGTGCAAACAAAAATGCTTCGAAAGCGCGTTTGGAAAACAAATCTGTTTAAAACGAGCCGGGTTTGGGGTTTAAGGGCCCGGGGTTCAAATCGGGTTTAAAGACCCAGGACCAGCTGGACCTGGAATTCAAATTGGGTTTAGAAATTTGAGGTTTGGCTTCAAGCAACCGAAATCAAATCGAGTAGTTGTAAAACAAGACCTGTCCGAGAGGGCCCAAAACCACGACAAAAAAACGAATTTGTTTCCAAGGGGCGCTTTGCAAACACATCTATTTGCCGCGGCAGTACTTGGGAGGTTGAAGGCTGCTGCTCGCGACCTGGCTAGCTTCCACCGACGTATACACTCCAGCGTGTCCCTTGCGGAGGACGCTGGCTCAAGAGTTCGCATATATCGTAGGAGACTGGCTATCTCCTCCTGGCCCCCTGGTTGGACTTAGTGGACCAGCTCCTCAAGCAAAGCCAGCGAAGTAATCTTATGCTCTGCATCCTCTACCGCGCTGTCTTTTACCTCTGCTGGATGGATTCGCATCAGGCTGACCACAAAACGAGCTTCATATGTCTCAAAGCAGGCTTCAAGCTTAGGAACCTCAATCGGAGAAGTTCCTGACATTCTGCTCTCATGTCTCGTCTGGGCCAACATAAATCTCCCTTCCACAAAAGCTTCAAACTCTGGCGCCACGGTAGTGCAAACTGCCAAGATTTGTCGCTTCCAAGTTGTAAAAGCCATTCCAAGCTCCCAAGGTTCCCCCGGCTCCCGATGGTATTTCGGAAGATCCGTCCAGCATTTCCACTTGCCATTTGCAATTTCAGGCGCCACTCGCTTGGTGCCCGGCGTTTCGCCTGGACTCGTTGGCCTTCCCGAAGATGTCTGTCGTCTGGATCCAAGACCAGGTGGTGGCATCGTGAGGCCCCAAGGATTGCTAGGATCTCTTTCCCTTCTCCCTTGTCCCCACGAACCCCAATTCTCAGGCTCGTCTCCATTCTGATACCACCAAGCAGAAGTCGTATCCTGGTCTCCAAAGGTCGGTGCCTGCTCACTGCTGGGCGTCAAGTCAAAGTACGACGGCTCCCTTGCGCCTGTTGCAGCGGTGATTGAAGTTGCCAAGTAGAGCCCTTCGAAGCTTGCTCCCCTGCCCGGACATCTTCCAATTTATCAGGGCCTTCGTTCGCAGGCTCACTATATTATGATTACAAAAACCCCCATTCACGAGCTCACTATATTAATACTAAAAGACGTAGAGAGTGCATTATTCATTATATTATAACGAGCCCGCGAGGCATGAATATAATCAATAAGGCATGAACGAAGTAAAACAACCAAAAGATAAGAAAATTATTCCTGATCCAATAGATTAAAAGAATCTGGAAAGGATGGGGTTCTTCTTGGCATAACATTAAATCCTAAGAAATGCATTGGGGAAAAGATAAGAAGAATACCACTAAATATTGAATGAAGAAAAAAAAGAGAAAGCGTACTAGAAGATGAAAGTAATAAATTCTTAATATCAACAATCTTTTCTCCATTAAAAGTTAATCCAGAAAAGATAGAAATTATAGCTCCTAAAGAAAGAACAAAATGAAAATGTGCTACAACATAAGATGTATCATATAATCCTAGATCTACTGCAACATGTCCAAGAATTATTCCTGTAGAACCACCTATAGTAAATAGTAATAAAAAGAGATGTGAGAAGAAGACAGAACTAATTCTAAGGTGTAATAATGGTGGATTTCCAAGATATGTAAAAAGCCAATTAAAGATTTTTGAACCAATTGGCAAGGATATTGGGCGCATAAATCGCTTGTACCTTTCGTGATGAATCACGATAGATTGTAACTCCTGTAAAATAAACTCTTATATCATTTTCTAAACCTACAATATATATATGATGCCCCCAAACAAGACTTCCAAAAAGAGAATTAAATGACATAGCAAAGATCATTAATTAATTACCACAGGCTATATATTAATTGGAAAATCCCAGAAATTATTTTTGAAATGATCCCAAATGTAAGAATTATTAAGATACAAACTTCTAGATGTCCAAAAAACCAAAATAAACGTCGATAGAATATAGGATCTCCTCCAACTATAGGATCAAAGAAAACAAAAACCCCAAACCACCTCGCCCGGATTTTAGATCACTCTCGGATGAACAAAAAGAGCACTTTAATGACACATTCAAAGCACATCTTCACCCTCCCCTACCCTTTGCTTCTCAGCCGGACGCCCCGGATGACCACTCCGCCGTAATACATTTTTACACGGATGGTTCCGGGTCAAGAGGCCGGTGTAGTGCTCATACGACAGCCGGGTGGGGTTGGTGCGCTAAATTCCACGGGGAATGGACGGCCCCGTCACCCCAGACCACTCCGCATTTCTAGGTGCATCGGTAGGCTCGCCATTGCCGAGGCAGTAATGTTTGCCAACGAGCAGGAATTGCCCCGCATCGAAATACACTCAGACAGCAGATGGGCGCTTAACGTTATCCAAGGCAAATGGCGCCCGTCAGCGCATAAACAGCTCATTAACCGCATACGTCAGCTTATCCGTCAGGGGTCAACGGGAGTGATACTTTCATGGATAAAGGCGCACAAGGGCCACGAGAGCAATGAAAGAGCCGACTCCCTTGACAACAAGGGCCGCCAGGAACCGCCCAACACCCAAAGACGGTGCCCCCCCCCCCCCCCCCCCCCCCGGCGGAAGGTGTCGGACACGACTCACTTACAAAGGCGCTTCAGGCAGCATGTCCCTAGGCAAACACACCGACCACGCACCCGATGGATCAAAGACGAAACTTTGCAAGCCCTAGAAAAAGCACGCAGCGCAGCAGCCCAGTCTTTACCGGAGGCCAAAAAACTCAGAAACTTAGCAAAGAAAATGGCAAGGCGGGATAGAGTACACTGGACCCATCAACAACTGTTGCAAGACCTTCGGGCAGTTCGTCAACAGTTTGGGACGCGGTAAGAAGACAGAAACGTGGGTTGTAGGTAAGCGATCACACCTCATACAGCACGGAAGACCAGTTCCCTGGCCCCGTACTCATGAAGCCTTTAGGGAAAGTATCCCCGACCCCGACGCCAACACATTAATCTCTAGGCCCCTCATGTTTCCCCACAGCAGAAGACGAGACCCCATTTTCACTAGAAGAGATCCAAGAGGTCTTAAGCACCCTCAAGCCAGGAAAGGCCCCAGGGCCAGATGACATACCTGCAGACGTATTCCTCCTTCTTGACCACTCCACTGTAAGCACATTATTGGAATACTATAACCAAATACTTATGTCTGCAGAGGTCCCACCCAACTGGCTAGAAGCCATCGTGGTAAGGATATATAAAGGCAAGGCGACTTGTGAAAGCTAGTACAGGATCTGCTGAACCCTATCAGCCCTAGGCCCGAAACCCTAACTGTATGCCGCTGACACTTTGCTTGACAAAGATCTGGCAACGTTCGTGTCTTTTCGACGCATGGATCTCTGTGTTCCACAGGCTGGTCATGGCTGGTCCATTCGAGCGTATATGGCGAGTTTGCACCTCCAATGAATGAAGCAGCAGAGCGGTGGTCTCGTCCGGAGGTCATCAGTGCGTCGAGCGCCGACACACATGCAGAAGCAGGTCCTCGCTGGCCATGAACTCACGAAGTGCTGAACACACAATGCTTCATCTGGCGCTGATAGGCTCTGGCGCAGATATGCGTGGGCTGCGCCCTTTCGTTCTCAAGCACGTTTGTGATGCCTGCTGTGAGAACATCGTCTGCCCGGTTATGAAAGCAGGCGCGACTGCGGTGTTTTCACTTCGTTCACACTGTGCGAGGTCGGCATGGCTCTTGGATCTGCCTGGACCTCTCCGAACGCTCGGTCCTGCCAATGGATTTAGTTTGGCATGAGATGCGTCAGCGCAATGACAGCGTCTGTGGCTTTGGTTGAGGAGCCAGTGTTTGCAGCTCCGCATCCGGCTTCCCCGGGGTGTCAACAGGCTCCGCATCACCAGTGAGAGGTGGCAACTTGAAGCCGCATTGGGCTCTCGAAAAGGGCCCGACTACAGCAGCCAGCGTGCTTGGGGCTGCGAAGCGTAGCAACTGCAGTTGCCATGTTAACAGCCACAAGCTGGCAAGGCTCTCGCTCAAAAGGGCTCGCATCTCCGCCGCAAGGAAGGCCAAGAAAACAATGCTCTTGAGGTGCAAAGCATGGGGCCTTTAGAGCGCTTCCGTGCAATCAAGAAACAAGTAGGCTTTCTCTCCAGCAGTTTCTGTGGTTGCGCACGCAACAGGAACAGACGCGCCAACCGTGACAATGGCAATGCGATGTCCCTGCGATGTCCGCATGACAATGAACTCCAGTTTTTCAAGACAACGTGCTCAATCAGATTTGAGGGCAACGTGGGTGTTCGTCACACTGACATGGATGTGGCACACTTCGGCCATCAGCACCTGGCTCTGTCGCATTGGCATCGACACTCGCGCTTTCACATGGTTCATAGTGCACGAGGTCGGCATGGCTCTTTGGCATGCCTCGACCTTGAGACATGGGTCAGCCAGCATCGTGGAAGCCCGATGTCTACATTTCCAGCTGAAATGCACATCGCCGGTCAAAGGTGGCAACTTGAAGCCGCATTGGGCTCTCGAAAAGGGCCCGACTACAGCAGCCAGCGTGCTTGGGGCTGCGAAGCGTAGCAACAGCAGTTGCCATGTTAACAGCCACAAGCTGGCAAGGCTCTCGCTCAAAGGGGCTCGCCTCTCCGCCGCAAGGCTGGCCAAGAAAACAATGCTCTTGAGGTGCAAAGCATGGGGCCTTTAGAGCGCTTCCGGTCTCGACCTCTCCGAACGCTGTGTCCTAGTGATTCAGATTCATTTTTCATTCTAAATGCGCATGGTCGGCATGGCTCCTGAACATGCTTCTGTGGCTGGAGTTCACGAGCCAATGTTTACATCTGCAACTGAGGCACACATGGCCGGTGAAAGGTGGCAACTCTCGAAAAGGGCACGACTCGTCTGCGTGCTTGGGGGTGTGAAACGTAGCGACAGCAGTGGAATGCCATGATAACAGCCACATCGCATTGCTGAGATTACAAGATAGCTGGCAAGGCTCTTGCTCAAAAGCGGCAACCCCCGGCTACAGGAAAGTAGCAAAGTCCCCGCCTCCCCCTCCCCCTCCACCGCGTGTCACGACGGCAGGAGGCCCCGCGGCAAGCGACGCACGATCACGCAAGCTGACAAGCTCCTAAGTGAGGCAAAGGTAGCGGAATGCCATGATAACAGCCACATCGCCTTGCTGAGACTACAAGAGAGCTGGCAAGGCTCTCGCTCAAAAGGGCTCGCCGCAAGTGCTCTTGAGTGTGGGAGAAAGCAGCAAGAGTTGCCGCAAGCATGGGGCCTTAAGAGCGGCATCCGTGCAATCAAGGAACGAGTCGGCTTCGGCACACGCAAGGATTATTTGCAGCGAGGGCTTCCTGCCAGCACCAAGAAAACAGGTTCAGCCTACTGGCCGATCGGCGCATCAGTGTCATCGCTCCAGTTTCCTTGGTTGCACAAGCAACAGAAAACAGACGGACAAACCGGCTGACAATCACAAATGCGCAGTCCACATGACAACGAACGAATACCCCTTCGTCAAACGGAAATGGATGTGGCACACTTCGGCCATCAGCATGCGCCCTGCCACGGCAGCGAGGCTGTAGACTAGCTGTGACGTGTTGGCATCAACAGTGGCGCTCACAGTTTCATGCGGAATGCGCGAGGTCGGCATGGCTCCTTGACACGCCACCTCTCCGAACGATCGGTCTTTGTGATTTGGATTGAGTAGGCATGACATTCATGGGTCAGCTAGCGTAGTGAAAGCCTGCGTGGCTGGAGTTCACGAGCCAATGTTTACATCTGCAACTGAGGCACACATGGCCGACTCGTCTGCGTGCTTGGCGGTGTGAAACGTAGCGACAGCAGTGGAATGCCATGATAACAGCCACATCGCATTGCTGAGATTACAAGATAGCTGGCAAGGCTCTTGCTCAAAAGCGGCGACCTCCGGCTACAGGAAAGTAGCAAAGTCCCCGCCTCCCCCTCCCCCTCCACCGCGTGTCACGACGGCAGGAGGCCCCGCGGCAAGCGACGCACGATCACGCAAGCTGACAAGCTCCTGCCTCACGAGCTTGCCAGGATGACCGGCTCACGATCGCACTGCGAGTGTGCAGCTTGCTGCAAGTTGCAAGCCAGAGGGGCGAAGGAGGCGGCGCTTTAGGAGAAGCTCCGAAGCCAAGGCTTGACAACCGACACCTGTGCTGATGCTAAGAACGAACATGGCAAAGGGTCGGAAGCAGGCATGTGGAGACGGGCCGAACAGGGGCCGAACAAGAAACAGGACCTGCCAGTTTCTTGAAGAAATTGGCGATGTAGAACAGTTATTCTGGCATATTGAGACTGCATAGGGCTCTCGAAGAGGGCCCGACTAACGAGTCTGCGCGCTTGGGGCTGTGAAGTGAATGCCATGATAGCAGCCAATCCCATTGCTAAGATCAAACAGCATGTTGAGCGTGGAAATGTGTGGCAGACAGCAGGCTGAGATTCTCACTCCTGACTCGTGGACGTACTGCACGTGACTCTCGTGGTTGTGGCGCCTGTTCATGACTGCATCTTTCACTTCATTCAGAAAATGCGAGGTCGGCAAGGCTCTTTCGCAAACTCCTGGCAAGCTGTGATTGCATTGGGCTGCTTTTCAGAAGCACGCAAGAGACTACGCAACCCCCCCCTCCCTCCCCCAGACTGCCGGCAATGTTTCCTCCGATCCTGGGCGTGGCCTTCGCTTCTTGCAACGCCTGCGCATGCAGCATTTCTGGATGCAACAATGTACGTCCCATGAGTGAGAGCTTGGAAGGTCGAAGTGGTCAGTGTCGGCCAGTTGCCGCGTCAAGCACGGGGACAGCTGGGAGGCTTGCCATGGGGCCAAGGCGTTCTTTCGTTGCAAGAACCGGGCCCGCAAGCGGCCGCGTGGCACCAGAGGTGCAACGAAATCCACGTCCAGCGCCAGCCGCACATGCTGAGGTGCCAAGCGCCTGCAGGAGGCTTCGCGGGATAGCAAAGGACACATCTAGCGAGGTGATACTGACGGTGCGGCAGTCCATGCTGACGATGGCGTGGATCTTGATGCCGCAAGTCGCCAGCCGCATAGCGAGGGTCCACGAAACTGCGGCTCCAAGACTTTGACCGCACAAGGCAGAGAGGCTGAAGATTAGCTTTGTGATTCTCTGTCGCATTGGCATCATAAGGGGCGAGGTCGGCATGACTCTTTGGCATGCCTTGTCTCCGAACTCTCGGTTCGTGCAATGATCTGATTAGGCACGACATGCGCCCGTGAAAGGTGGCAGCTTGAAATTGCTACGTGCTTGGGGTGAAGTGTAGCAACAGCAGTTGCGATGTTGACAGCCACATCGCCCTGAGATCACAAGAGCTGGCAAGGCTCTCACTCTTGCCCCAAGGCAGGCCAACAGACACAGCACGCTGTGTGTGTGTGTGTGTGTGTGTGCTCTTGAGCGTGCGAGAAAGCAGCAAGCATGAAGACTTGAGTGATTCAACTCAGATCAGTTTAGGCCTTTGGCTGACGAGACAGTTGTTGGCCGCCTCCGGTCAGGCGCTGGAAGTGCAGTAGTTGAACGGATGCTTCTCCGAAAGGACTTGCTGGAAGACTTTGGCACGATCGACTAACAAAGGCAAAATGCGGGGCTCTGGATGTCGGACATGACGTTGACTGACCAGGGATTGGTTCAAAGGCTTGGACTCACCGCGTCTCTTTCGGCCTTCGAACGCTCATGCAAGCAAGAGACTACACAGCCCCTACCCCTCACTGCCAGTGAAGTGGGCATGATCCCGGACGCGGCCTCCGCTTCTTACAACGCCTGCGCATGCGCCTGCAGCACTGCTGGATGCAACGGTGCATGTCCCACACGTGGGAGCTTGGAAGCTCGAAGTGGTCAGTGTCCGCAAGTTGCCGTGTCCGGCATGGGGACAACTGGGAGGCCTGCCATGGGGCCAATGCGTCTTTTCGTTGGAACCGGGCCTGCAAGCGGCCGAGCGGCACAAGTGGTGCAACAAAATCCACATCCACGAGAGAAAGTCGCACATGCTGAGCCGCAAGGGCCTGCAAGAGGCTTCGCGGGATGCACCAGGCTACATCCAGCGAGGTGATGCTAACGGGGCGGCAATCCATGCTGACGATGGCCCGGACTTCGAGGCCGCAAGTCACCAGCCTCAGAGCGAGGGACCGAGCAACTGTGGCTCCGAAACTCTGGCTGCACAGGACCAAGGCCTTGCCATGCTGCAAAAGGCGAATGGCAGATGCAAGCAGAGCACACGGGCTCCCCGTCCTCAACGACTCTTCCACGGGAGCCACTCTGCTCACTGCCGTCTTGCAAAGAGCCATGAAACTTCATGGAGCATCATTATTGCATGGAACCCGGTATATGCTCTGGTGCAACTTCTTCAGGAGGGGCCTGACTGGAGGCAAACTGAGCGTTGGCCCTTGGTGATCTCCTTTTCTCGCAAAGGGTTGTGAAAGGCCCCCCTGAATCATGACGTGCACCTTTTCAAGCCTACGAAGCTAGCTTAGATCGGAAGGAGCAGCTGGCTAACACAGCGTACTTGGAAGTACTAAGGCGCAACGAGGTTGAAAAGGCACAATACCGCCTTGGCACAGGGCATTATGCAGAGGCACCCCATGTGGCAAAGGCACAACAAAGAGTGTCAAACCCCAAGTGCACGCAGGTTTGAGGCAAGCTGTGAGGAAAAAAATCAGCAACGCAGGCTCAGGCTAAACCCACTAACCGTCAGGAGCAAGAACGTGCTGGCCGTAGAGCTCGTCCACCGTCGCCAGCTGCGAACGTGTCGGAAAGTGGTACCCTCAGCTCGATGGCTTGCACTTCCCGGCAACAACGCGGGAGAACAGTTGCAGACATGAGGAAGCTGTCTTGGGTAGATACGCGCGAGCAGCTCTCCCTCGACCCCGGAATGGCCGGTGAAATTCCGGAACCTTCTGACGTTCAGACCACGCCGTCGCAGACAAATCTTTAAGACCGTTCTAGTGACTCTAGTGCCGTACGACTTCACATGCTTTGACTCTCCTGCAATTGGGTTAATTTGGCATGACATGGGTCAACTAGCACAATGAAAGAGGTTCAGGGACCAACCAGTGTTTCTACCTCAAGCTGCCTGGTTGGCATTGGACTGTGTGCTTGGGGCCTTGAAGTGTAGCAGCCGCAGTGGAATGCCGTGTCAACAGACACATCGCATTGTTGAGATCACAAGAAGCAGAGCTGACAAGGATCTCACTATGGGGCAGCGCATCCGTACCATCAAGATTTAAATGGCTCAAGCGAAGACTGCTGGGAGGGCTTCCTGACAGCGCACTCACCACGAAAACATGTAGGTTCAGCCTCTTAGCCGTTCGCCGCATCAGCGTTGTGACACACAAAGGCGGGCCGACAGGAATGAAGAGATGGGCCAACTGGCAACAATCGTTTAAAGATAGCGTGCCCACTCAGATTTGAAGTGGCTCGGGTGCTCGATAAGCGGAGCTGAATGTGGCACTTCGGCCATCAGTGTGCACCCGATCAACGCAGCTAGTCTGAAGACTAGCTGGTCAGCTCCGTCGCATTGTTTTCAACATTCCGAGCAGTTTCGAACATAGCGTTGGGCACACGCAACTCCCCCCCCCCTTCGTGACTGCCAGAAGCCCTGCTTCAAGCGTATGCACGCAGGATGCAAGCTCAGACCTCACGAGGTTGCATGGCAGGAAGCCCAACAACCTTGCGCCAAGAACGAGCATGGTGAAGTGTTGCAAGCAGGCTTGTGAGAATGGCCGAAGGCCAAATGAGCAAGCGCAAGTGAGTCGCACTTGGGAAGACGAGTCCACATAAGCGGGAAGTGGTGCCACGCCCGGAGCAGAACAAGAACCAGGCTTCTGAGATGATGGCCGGGCCTTGCAGAAAAGTCACTCGGAAGCGCTCCTGTGCAGCAGTCGGCAGTTAGGAAGGATGCTGCGATGGCACTTCCATCCAACGCTGGTTCATTCTCGTGGTTGTGGTGCCTGTTCATGACTGGCTGGTTCATTCAGAAAATGCGAGGTCGGCAAGGCTCTTTCGCATACTCCTGGAAAGCTGTGATTGCATTGGACTGCTTCACAAGAAGCAGAGCTGGCAAGGCTCTCACTCAAAGGGCTCACCGCAAGGCAGGCGAACAAACACAGCATGTTGAGTATTTGAGAAATCGGCAAAAACAGGGCCTCGAGCGTTCTAACTCAGACCATCTCAGGCATTAGGGTGATCCTAGCTGAGATTAGCTGAGCAATAGTTGAACGGGCGCTTCTCTGAGAAGCGAGGCTGGAAGACTGCAAGAGGGATTGACTCGCAGGTGTTATCAAGTGCTTTGATTTTGCTCATGGGTCATTTCGCGGCTTTGGATGACAGACGTGACTTGGCAGACCACGTATGGTTGGGCCATGTTGGCACTTACTCCTGAGCGCAGTGTCTTTCGAGCACTCATGCAAGCAAGAGACTACACAGCCCCTACCCGGAACTGCCAGTGCAAACGTGGGCCAAGACCCCGAACGCTGCCTCCGCTTCTTGCAACGCCTGCGCCTGCGGATGCAGCATTGCTCAATGAAACGTTGAATGTCCCAGGAGTGGGAGCTTGCAATGTCGAAGTGGTCCGTGTCCTGAAGCCGCCGCGTCCAGCATGGGGACAGCCGGGAAGCTTGCCACGGGGCCACTGCGTCCTTTCTTTGGAACCGGGCCTGCAAGCGGCCGCGTGGCACCAGCGGTGCAACGAAATCCACGTCCACGAGGGAAAGTCGCACATGCTGAGGCGCAATGGACTGCAAGAGGCTCCGTGGGGCAACAGAGACCCTATGTAGTGAGGTGATGCTATCGTTGCGGCAGTCCATGCTGACAATGGCCCGGACGTTGAGGCCACATGTCTCCAGCCGCACAGTGAGGGTCCACGCAACTGTGGCTCCCAGACTCTGGCCGCAGAGGATCAAATCCTGGCCGTGCTCCAAAAGACGGACGGCACGCGTCAGCAGAGTGCAGGGGTTCCCTGTCTGCAACGATTCTTCCACAGGAGCCATTCTGCTTGCAGCCGTCTGGCACAGAGCCATAAAACTTTCGAACTCATTGCCGGCGACGCGGAAGCCACCATGGAGCATCAGTGTGTGGAAATTCGCTTCGTGCGTTGGTGCCCCGCTCGAGGCAGCGAGGCTGAAGATTGGCTGTGTCGGCTTGGCATCAACACTGGCACTTTCACTTCGCTCAGAATAATGTGAAAGGAATGAAACGTATGCCTTGCCTCGACCTCTCCGAACGCTCAGTCCTGTAAGTTTAATAAGTGGGCAGTCCTGTAAGTTTAATAAGTGGGCTCCGAAAAGGAGGCTGCCGATGCGGGACGGGCCCGAAACGCTGTGGGCTGGCCGGCTCCCCATGCCTGCATCTACCGGTAGACCTGCAGGTCCTGCTGGCGGATTTGCAGGTGCACCGTGGCTCCTCCCAGCTGCTCCACAAGCGCCTCGCCGCTTGTGACACTCTGTAGACGGTGTACGGTGTGCCTACAAAAAGATGCAAGAAGTGTGGAGCAGGCACTTGCTTAGCATGCGCTGCACATGCTTCTAAGCCGGTTGCGGGAGCTGGAAGTTTCTATTCCTTGAAATATGTGTGCACCATTACGCTGGAGGGGGCATGGGATGCCCTGGCCCTGGCTCCTGGGAAGGTATCGGCTGTTATGTTTGAAGGGGAATGAGAAAGGGCCCGCAGATAGACATGGCGTCCATTAGCCTGTGAATCTAATACCCCACACAGTAGTTCTGGAGCATGTCCGGCAAGCACTGCGTATTCCAAGCTCCAGTTTTGTGTGTGCGACCTACCCGAGAAGGCAGCATGACAGGTATCCAGTCGGAGGCAAGACTAAGATTGGGGTGACCACAATGCACCGCATGCTCTGATGCACCGTGGGGCGGAAAGGTGCTCTTACGCGCAGGGTTGCTTGTGGCCCAACGTTGAAGAGACCACAAGCTGTCAGCATTAATGGAGGTCTTGGATGTTTGAGATGATGGGCAACCCACAGCAAAAAGCATCCTGCCTGCCGAGGCACGTGACATTGGGAGGGTTTCGGGAGTGGGATGGCGTCAGGAGCCCCGCTCATAAACAGCCGCTAGTTTCCCGAGGTCTTCTTTGCTGGGCTGCTGTCGGACAGCCTTGGCCGTGGCAGGCTGCTAGGCTATAGCTGTAGCCCTCGAAGAGGATCGAAACGGGACCAGCTCGCCATTGGCCTCAGGATTTCTGATGAGGCCTAGAAGCCAAGGAGGAAGAACACACGAAAGCAGATTGCTGTTTCGCGGCGAGTGCGCTTCCTCTGAAATTGCAGGTTTGCTTGCCTCCACCGCTGCCAGACGGCGGACTGCAATGTTGCACTTGGGAAGGTCCCCCCCTCATGTCGCGTAGCAAAAGCGGGGGATGTCTAGAGTCGATCGCCGGCACTTGCATGAGAATATCATGTCTCACTCAGAATGTTTACCCCTCCCCCGTTGCAATCATGTTCTTGGGGATCCCTTAACAGAAGTGCAATCATTTTAAGTCAATGACCCCCATTGGAACGCACACCATGTGGCCCCTTGCACTCATTTCTGGGGGACGGAAATGATTGTGGTATTTCGCAATCATTTGGCCCCCTCCCCCTCTCGCAATCATTCTCTAGGAAGGAGTGATATGAGAATCGTAGTTTGCTATGCAACTGCTTTTCGTGTGTGCAAAGTGTTCAGACGCTTCGTCGTCACTGGACCGCGCGGCAAAACCGAGGCCACGGCTGGGACATTCATGGAGGGTATCGCTTTTTTGGGGTTAGGTGTCGCTTTCACAATAAAACCCTTACCGGCCGATGTCAGGCCAAATGCACTGCGTCACCAAGGTAATTAACTCAATTTGTGAGGAAGGCCTGACGCGATCTGGGGGTATTTTGCAAATGTCCCCCAAGGAAGGCTACCTGGAGAGGTGCGGGATTTAGCTGTCACTCACTTGAACTCACACAAGAATGACTTATGACTGCGTGCAACAATTCAGCTACTCAGCAGGGTGCCGGCCAGTGGAGGAATGATTAACACCTCGAACAGCTTGGCCGAGTCGTTCTTGTGCTCATGAGTTTGACAGCCAGCTTGACGGCATGAGATCTTCAACGCGTGCGTGCGCAACAGTTGTTGCGAAGTCCCTTTTCGGATCGATTTGCGCTTTAGCAGCTGTCAGGTTTCTCGAGAAACACATGGCAGGCAAGAGCAACTTGCTACGGCACCGCTCCAATTGTGCTACATGTGATGCAGGATAAAAGCAGCAAGCAGGACAGCCACAGATCACACATGTGAAGGTCTTCTGGCAGTGAATGAGGTTGAAAGGCAAGTTCCCGACGCATCTACAGCCGTTTTGTTCGTTCCAGGGTCGGCGGTCTGCTTGGTGCGGCACCTTTCAAGCCGGGAGCGCCGAGCTTCCCATGTAGGTTTAGGAAGTGGTTGAACATCCCACCATTCCACAGGAGTTCCGACCCGGCAGCCCTAAACCCTAAAGCCAAAACCCTGAACTCATCCACCCTCTAAGGCGCCGGATCTTGCGTACCCATGTGATCTCGGCGAGTCCGTCGTGGCCTACGCCTGGGCTTCGCAGGCCACATGGCACCATGGGAGGGTTTAGGGTGTAGGGTTTAGGGTCAAGTAGTGAGGGTGCCACCGAAGTTCAATCTGTCATTATAGTTAGGGGTGGGCATGCGCCTCAGCAGCAGCAGCAGCAGCCACACCAACCCTACGCGTACTTGGGAGGCGTGTTAACGCACAACATGTGTGAAAAGGCACAACACCGCCCTGGCACAGGGCATTACGCAGAGGCACTCCATGTGGCAAAAGGCACAAGACTGAATGTCAAACCCCAAGTGCACGCAGGTTCGAGGCAAACAGTCAGGAATGTGAAGTCTTGTGCTTGGACAACGGAAGTCCCGGCAATGCACGTGGGTTGTGACTGCTTACTAGATGTCGGGCAGTTTACGGGGGGTGGACTTGATTCGCGGCGATCAGTGCTACCAAGACCCTCTTCCATGAATATGTTTCAGCAACCCGCACCCTCAGCCTTCAAATCTAGCTTCTGAGTATCCAACCTGCGCCTCAGCCCGGCCTCCCAGACCTCCGAGAGCCTCAGGGCTCCGAAGGCTCCAACTCGCGACGCAACTTGCGGCGACACATATTGGCGAATGAGCCAGATAGGAAGGGCACGTGCTGTCGGCATGCTACCACAAGCCCTTTTAAGTTGAGTCTCCCCCAGCTTTCAGTGCACTCCTTAAAGGGCACGCGGGTTTTGTTATGCCTCTCGTGGGGCGGCAAGCCTTAGCGCATGGCCCCAGTTGGCCGCGAACGGCTGCTTCGATGTCCATGACCTGGGGCACAACCGGCGGGCTTTTACGCTCTCTGCCTTGCTTTGAGGTCGTGAGGTAGTTGCTGCCATCGATGGCGCATCAACTCCCGTGTCACTTCAGACAACCTAACGTAAATGTGCTTTGTTGCAAAGCTAGATCGGAGCGGGCAGCCGGCTGACACAGCGCAACCACAAGGAGCGTGGGGAGGTAGTCTTTGCGCTACACAGTTCGTGGATGGGCTTGCCTTCCCTGATAGGCATTCGGTCTTTGTTGATGTTGTATGTTGCCTCCTGTCTCCTTGCTGAGGAACCTTTGTCCAGATCATTGCCCATGAGCTTGGGTAACTTAGGCAGGTACAATAATATCCCCAATAGGACTGGGGGGCTGGAAAATGGAGCTGCCAATGCCTGGGAGCTGTCATAATATGAGCGACCGTCAAAACCCTAGATGTCGGGCCTAGGTCGCGCAATGGGGGGCGTCGCTTTTCAGTGTTCCCAGTGGCTTTACAAGGGTTTTGGATGGTTTTGCTGCCCAACTGCAACCCGCTGGCTCTCACAGGCAGCCTGAACACGCAAAGGCCGCAAAGTCGTTCTGGCCGTCAAGCCACGGCTGACACAGCGCAACCACGAGGAGTGCTGGGAGGTAGTCTTTGCGCTACACAGTTCGTGGATGGGCTTGCCTTCCCTGATAGGCATTCGGTCTTTGTTGATGTTACATGTTGCCTCCTGTCTCCTTGCTGAGGAACACCCCGCCTTTGTCCAGATCATTGCCCATGAGCTTGGGTAACTTAGGCAGGTACAATATCCCCAATAGGACTAGGGCCATTGACTAGGGGGCTGGAAAATGGAGCTGCCAATGCCTGACGTCCCTGGAAGCCGTCATAATAGCTACGAAACGCTGCCACTGCGGCGTTTCACATGGCCAGACAACTGGGCCAACGTCAGGATGCACAGGCGAAGAAAGGAAAATGGACTTCCCTGCATCGGCGGTCCTGCTGGCCACGTAAGACCAACCAGCCAAGCCAACCAACAAACGGGCACGGATATTGGCACATCAGGACCCCAGACCCTGGGGATGGTACAACCACTTCGTCTGCGGCACCTGTGGCAATCACTTCGTCCGGGGTAATTGTCGTCGCGGGACCGCATCGACTCCTGCGTGCCTGGTTATGGGCATAAGCGGCCTTCCCCCGTACCTGTTTCTGCTTGGCGTGGCACCTTCCAAGCCCGCAGTCAAGTGCTTGAGATGGCTTCTTGTGTGAAATTGTGTGAGAGGTCTTGAAAAATGTTTCAAGTGCGACTAGAAAACTGCTTCATAAGCAACACATGCTTCGGTCGGCAGCTTCTGATCATCTGGCTATCTTAGCACCCCTCTCGGCCATCGCTTTACAGGGGTTTGCGTGCAAAGCCCGAAGGCCACCAACAAAAAGCTACGGAGAGGCGAAGTGTTGAAGTCAGATACTTAAATGGGTGTCGCCATGGCCGCTGTGGCGTCGCTTTGGGTGTCCCTCTGGAGGGCTATGTGTCTGCTATGGTTGCCATAAATAAGCGTTTCAGGGTTTGCCCGACCATGCCAGACCTTGCTCTTATGTCAAGCACCACCGAAGCGGCAGAAGCAAGCGCCGTACACGATCACCTTCCGTGGGAGGCAGGAAAAGCGAGACATCAGGACCTCAGACCCTGCCTCCCTCTGTTTACAAGAGTCGGGTGGTACAACCACTTCGTCTGAGACCCATTGACGCCTGTGTGCCCGAAGCCGCTTCATGCCCAAGGGGGGTGACGGGCGGCCCTTTTGCGACCTGTCTAGCACAAAGGTTGTTGTGCCAACTTAGCGGAAGGCCGCCATCATGTTTAGGCCGCGATTAGACACAACTGCTTCAAGAGCAACACGGTCGGCAGCTTCTGATCATCTGGTTCTCAACGGGGGCGACGGGTGTCCCCTTGTTTCCGGTTACGGCGTTTCGGCTGACGATTTGTTCAACGTCAATGGGCTTCCCCAGCATGATGTGTCCTCACAGGCTGGGGGAGCACGGGCTGAACATGTTGGTTGGAACCCCAAACTCAAGCTGTTGACCAGCTTCAGGAAGAACAGTCTGTGAAGGAAGCAAAGTTCACCACTGTCATTGCTGGACTGACCCTTGGGTTAAGCTATCTCTCTGCTGGCATCAGTTCTTAGCGAGCTTGCCGCCGCGCGAGGCTGGGTCTTTGGCTGGAGGAGGATCCCATGCCAAACGCACATACGGCGAGACAGAACATCTTGGATCATGTGCACAAGAGTAGAGCATACAAAGGTATTCGGCATGGCGACAGAGCGCGGGCAGGCCGCCTACCCTGAGCAAGCTTGGGCCATGGCTCTGAAATGACTTCAGAATGTTCATGCGAACCCTTCTTCAGGTGGCGTCAACACGCTTGGCAAGAGACAGAACGCACAGCGGCATTATTTATCATAATCGTAGTACGTATTCTCTCAATCTCCTCTCAGACAGAAACACAGCAGACAAAGTGCAGCAAGTAATGCGCAACATGACACCACCACATGTCAATATTGTCGTGTCTGTTGGTGGCTGAGACAGAAACGTGGCACCTTCAAAGCCGAGGAGTCTCAATCACGAACCATAAGTTCTAAGGAAATCACAAGCTTGCGCCTCAAGATCGGCAGGCATTGCAGAAGCAGGTTCTCGCAGGGTTGAGCGCATCACATTTTCTTCACGTCTTGCAGATGCTTGGAATGCTTTCAATTCATGTGGATCAGTCGTATAGCCATACTGGATACCCAGTGTTGGCAAGATTTTGCGTGGTGACACGTCCGGCTTTGGGAACTGAAAAAAAGCGCTCCTGCTCCATCACTACTTTTAGTCATCGGCTCAGCCTTGCGGCTCCTCAGTCCCTTTTTTGGACCAAACGCGCGCCGGGGGCTTGCACTTCGAAGCTCTTTGCCTTCTGGGTTTTCTTTTTGGTACCTCGTGGAGCAAGATCAACGCCGTAGACGTAGATGGAGACCAGAGGGATGAACACCAGGCCAAAGAAGACTCCGACGTTCAGGCTGATGACATACGACATGAAGAGCGCGCGGATGGAACTCAGCTTTGCGAAGGCCATGGGCGTGATGCCCACTAATGTGGTAACGTAGGAAGCAAAGATGCCAACACCCGCGCTCTTCATTGCGACAATGTAGCGCTGGGAGCCTGAGATGTGGATCTTGGGATTGGCGGGCGTGCAGGCTGCAGCCGCCACGAGGAAGTGAAGGACGAAGTCAATGGTCGTGCCCGAGGCAATGAGCAAGGACAGGGACAAGATCGGGTTGATCTTGAAGCCAAGCAGGCCGTAAAGGCCGAAGGTGACCACGGTCATCAAAGCGATGCACGGAGCCAACAGAAGTCCCAGGCGTGGGCCCAAGAACAGGAAGCTGAACCCTGCCACCAGGATGTTCACGTAAATCAAGCTCGCCATGGTGTTGTTCAGCAAGGATTGCTTGGAGTCCAGGATTCTGAAAATGTATCCCGAGACCAAAGACTTCTGAATCTCCCAAGGGTCGCCCATGGAGACATCCTTCCAATAGTTGGTGTGGCGATCTTGCATGTCTTTCACAACCGAGGCCCATTCATGAGCCAAGCGGCGAGCCTCCACGCTTGCCTCGTAGTCCTCCTCGAAGCCCTCTTCTGTCCAAGTAGCCTTCGCTCGAAATGGGATCTGGATTCGCGTCCAGTAAACTCGCATCAAGCCCTGCCGATCACGGCCGCCATCTTGATCCAAAACAATGTCTGGCTTGACATAAGCAGCCATGGCCTGATTCACTACTGCACCATCCATAAAGACCTTGGCGGTGTCGAACGTGTCGAGAGCAGACTGGTTGAACAAGAGGGTCACAATTGATTGCGTCAAGTTGGAAGCCACTCGCTCAAGATCCATGGCCAAGACATCGAAATCCATGTCGTTCAAGGTGCCAGACTTGTATCTCACATCTTGCTCCAGTTCGTCCAGATGCCTCCTCGCCTGACCTAGAAATGCCAGATATAGCTCTGGATAAAGCGGAGACATGGATGTCAAGTTGTCGAGCAATCCCAAGGACTGGAGCCAGGCCCCTGTTTGCGCAAAGTAATCATAAACGAGCTCGTCCTCCATTTGGTTCAATCGAGTGGCGTCACGGAGATCCTCGAGCTCCTCGCGGCGAGTGGCACTCCGCTTTAAGTCGTCGTTGTGAAGCTCAGCAATCTGAATCCTGATGTCATCAGGCGCAGGGGTACTTCTTTTGCCATGGACAAAAGCTTCAAGAAGACGCAGCAAAGATGTCGCTGCAGAAGAGGTGTCTTGATCTGAGTTTGAATTAGTGTCCTTCGATTCTTGCCCCTTCTGTTGGCTTTCGTTGGCCTGGTTCGCCTGGTCCTCCATGTTCTGCCAAGCCTCCTGCGAAACTCCAGCTTCCATTGCGAGATGGCGCGTGGACCTCACCCTCTCGACATCAGCTGCAAGAAACTCACCGGGCAAACTGCCATCGGCCACTCCATAGGAATGTATTGAATCCAGATAGGTTTCGCTTCTGTCGCCATATCTAGAATCTCTTGCAGCTTGCCTCTCCTGCAACATGCCATTCAAATTGAACGCCGAAAGGAAGGACTCCTTGGCTTCCCAAGTGGCCGCAGACCAGCTCCACATGCGGTTTCCAAAACTTTGTGTGCGTGAACTCGCTCTTTGAATCCTCCTCATCTCCGCGGCATGTTGGCTGTTGAGCATCACAGTCCCTTGTTCTCTTGGGTCTGCTTCTTCCAAATCATCGAGTAGCATCGTTTGGAAGTCCTTGCTCAAAAATTGTTGGAACAATTGCCAAGATTGGTTCGCGTTCACGCTCCGTGGGAACCCCGGGCGCCTCACTTCTTGTGCTTTTAGCAGACCTACCAGGGTGTTGCGCGGACTCACAGACACACACAAACAACGAACATAGGACATACACCCACACGCATGCACGCACAGGACGGGCACAGGTACAGGCGCAGGCTAAAACATTGAGCTTGGCAAATCCGCCGAGGCCTTGTGAGAACAGGCAGTCGGCCCCCCTTCTTTTGCCTGGAATGGGAGGGCCTGCAGTGCATGCCGGACCCCCCCGCCCCCCGCCGCCCCCCCCCGCCCCCCCCCCCCCCCCCCCCCCCGCCCTCACCCCTTACCCCCCAACCTTGGGTTCAGGGCATGCCCCACCCCCGACCCCCTCCGCCCCTTCACCTTTTCCCCCAACCTTTTACCTTGCTCCCCCCCGCCCACCCACCCCGCCCCCCCTCACCCCTTCACCTTCCCGCCCTCACCCCTCCAGTGCATGCCCCCCCACCTCCCCCCTAACCTTTTACTTGGAAATGAAGTGTTTTAGGGGCTCCAATGCATGCCCGGACCCGCCCCGGCCCCCCGCCCCCCCCCGCCCAACACGCCCACCCGCCCATCACCCGTTCATATATCAATAAAAATTAGTAGAAAAAGTTTTCCACCTTTTCCATTTTTGATTTCGCCTGAAATATTTTTTTTCAATAAGTGTAATAAAATTATTTTGCCCTGAATATTTTAATATTTTTGCCCTGAATATTTTTTCAATAAGTATCAAAAAAAATTTCGCACGAGAATATTATTTTTTGAATAAGTGTAATAAAAAAACTATTTTGCCCTGAATATTTTAATATTTTGCCCTAAATATTTTTGAATAAACTTAAGAAAATTATTTTGGCGAGAAAATATTTTTCCTGTATATATATATCAAGGAATTTTCCAAAAAATAATTTTATAATTTTAAATTATTAATTCTTCGCTTGGTGTTTCGCTTCTTGTTTCTTCTTCTTTGTGTTCTGCTCTCATCATCGACATTTTTAGTTCCCATTCATTTTTAATATTTCCATTAATATCATTTTCTTCCATCTTCATCATCTTCTTCTTCTTCATCATTTATATCGCCGTGAAATATTGCTTTCATTCTATCTTCATCGTGTTCAATATTAAAAAATTCTTCTAAATCATTAATAAGATCTTTTAAATTATCAATATCATTATTAATTTTATTAAATTCATCTTCAATTTCTGTCATATGATTATCAAAAAATATTTTATCATTTTCATTTAATGTATTATTATACTTTTCTAATAAATGTTTGTGTTGGGCTCTCTTTACGAATATATCCGCTAATTTCTCGCCGTTGCCTCTCAGTAGTTTATTTAATTCATCATAATATTTATTAATAATTTCCATTTTGATTAATAATATATGTTATTATTTCTTTAAGACCTTTTTAACATATTATTAAATATTTTGTGGCGACTTTTGAGCCACCACAAACTATAAACCATAACCTTATATAATTCTGTGGTGGAGTGGTGACTGGCTACCTGAATTTTAAAAAGGTATAGTAGGAAGGTCGGGAGGAAGGAAACCCCTACCTCGTTTCTTATTTTCTTCTTTTAAATCATTAATTTTCGTTTCTAAATTTGTTATTTGATTTAGTTTATCTGATGTAATGCCAGTTTTTAAATGTTGTAAATGCCGATTATCTTCTATAATGTCTGTAATCATTTTCTGTTCATCTTCAAAACTAACAAGAAATTTCTAATACTCTTTATGTCAGTATCCCTTATATTATCAGCCTGTTTTACTTGCTTGAACCATCCGTTATAAGTTCCACCGTTTAATATACTAATAAATAACTTCTTTGCTTGTTCTTTATTGACATTATAATAACTAATAACTTTATTAAATATTTCTTCTCGTTTGTGAATATATTCAGTTAAATATGTTACAAAACTTTTTTAAAGGTTGTATATGGTTTAACTGTATTTAATATTCTACTTGCTACTAAATCGCTTTCGTATGGTGCTTCATGTCGTGCTCGCGCTATTCTGCTTTCCACGTAATCTAATACTTCTGCTTTATTGTTGTAAAGAAAATTATATAATATTGTAGGAACTGAATTTTGAATATCTAAATCAGTATGAGTAAAACTTTTATTATCACCAGTTCGAAAAATTGAATTTCTTATTTTTCTTTCTAAATCTTGTAATCCATTATTATCTTCTACTGATAATCTGCCATAATTATATTATTCATCTTTACCTAATTTATATTCATAAATACCATTATTTTTAATAAAATTTTCATAATAATATTTCAATTTATGTTTATTTTCACTGCTTAAATTTTTATCATATTTAATTGTATTAAAGATACTTAAACTTATAATATCTTTACATTTAATATTGTTTTGTAGTTTGAATGGTTTTAAATTAAAGTTGAAAGTCTCGCCAAAGTCAGTTGATAACAGTATAATATATATATATATATAATATTATAATATAATTCTTTAATACATTTTTAAAACATTGTTTTAGACATGAAATTAGGAACTTTCCTATTTTTTAAACAAACTGGCAACCCCTGATGATGTTTCATATGTTTCAATGTTTGTAATCTTCCGCATAATTCGCACGGCACTCTTTCACATAAATTTTCTTTGTATAATTTTGCTTGATACTTTTTAAAATATTCTGGATCTTTTGGGAGTTTATCCTTATATGTTGAATGGTCTTTCAATTGTTGCCGTAATTCTTTTATTTGCTTTCTTAAATTAATTCTTATTTCTTCTTCACTTGTTGTAATATTTTCATCATCAATATCTGTTTTATTTGTTTCAGTCATTATTTATATTATATAAAAATATTTCTTTAATACTATTTTAGACAGTTTAATGTGATCTATGAAAATCTATTCTTTTAATACTTAATTTTACATTCAAATTTGGGTATTTTTATTTACATCAGCAACTGCTCCAGTCATAATAGTATTATTTAGATGTTTAATATTATTATGATTACTTTCTTTTAGGTGGTGTATTACTGCGACTTCGTGGCGCTCCTCTTCTAATTATTCTCATAGCGTCATTACTGCCTGATGGTTCTTCGTCATTCTACTTCTTTCTCTTCTAGTAATTTCTGGTGATCTGCTACGACTTGCCCCTCGTCTTACTATTCGTTGAGTTCTATTAAATACTTCTTCATTCATAGGTGGTTTTACTTCTTCACCTTCTTCTTCGTTTAACCAATTATAAGTATCCACACCTGCTTTAATTCCTCTATAAACACCTTTGCCACCGTAATACAATGCTTTACCTCCTATTCTTGCTACGGTTGCTAAATCATTTAGTAATTGTTGATTTGGTGAAGGTTTGCTGTCATCGCTACTACTGCTACTGCTACTCTTTTTAGATGATGCTATTGAACTGTATGGGGTTTGATTCTTCTTAAACATATATTGTATTGTTTGTAAAATCGCATCGCCTTTATTTTCACGATTAGTTTTAATTAAATCGGCATGGGCATCAATAATATCATACATATGTGGAAATATATCGTGATTCTGTATTTGATAATCTTTTTGTGTTGTAGCATCTCTAAAATAATAATTGCTAGATTTAAACGGGCTTCTATAATATCCTGAATGATAAGGATTATAATAATGAGGCAGTAATAAATCATCATCATCTTTCACTATCCGTTTCTTTTTGTATCTAGCGTGAAACATACTCTTTTATGTTAGATATTTTTATGTGCTTCTACTTCCTGAACTTCGCATACCTCCACGAGTGATTAGATCTTGAGTATATCTTGAAACATTTCTTCTCATTTGTTTGGGTATCTTTTCAGTGTCTTGAAATTTTTTTAAATAAACTTCTTATGAGTTCTAATGTTTGACTATTTGGCTTTCTGCTTAATCTTCTGTCTTCTTCTATTTCAGAATACATTTCTTTGCCCCTTTCAGATACTTCATTATTTCTTATTACTGATTTAAAGAATTCTGAAATTCGTGCAAAAGGTAAGTCATCTGCATCTTTTTCTGAATAATCACTTGTCATTCTCGTTCTGCCGACTGCTTGGACTTCTTGTTGGGAAGGTTGCACTGTTTCACTTGCTACTCCACTTTGCCCTTCTAATCTTGGTTCTACAGGGGGTATTGATTCACTTGCCACTCCACTTTCTCTTTCTAGTCTTGATCCAGTAGCAGGTGCTGATCCACTTGATCCCAGAAATTGCCTTGTTAATCCGTGAAATGCTGTATTCAAACCTCCACCAATTATTCTAGATACGCTTGACCTTGATTGTTCTCTATCTCTTGCTTCTTGTTCTTCAAAATCTCTCATCCTTTCTTCAATGCCTTCCCTTTGTCTCCCAAAACTCATTACGCTCATCATTTCGCTTTCTTCAGTCCGTCCTTGATCTCCAATATCATAATAAGTCGGTGCTGTTTGTGCTCTTAAAACATTAATATCAACACCTCTACTTGTTGCTTCTTTTCTTAACATTGCTTCAGTCATTTGCCTGTCAAGAATTCTCTGTTGTTGGTCTTTAAGTAAATCTATTCTTTCAGTTATATTATCAAAATAACTACCTTCAAAACTATCTTTATATTCTGTATAAGGGTATTCTGGTAAAGGGGTAAATAATTTAGAATTATCAAGCATCCCCGCCACTTCTTCATAAGCTAATTGCCTTCGTAATCCATAAGCATTAGGACTTAATCGTTTCATCATAATATATATTTAAAATTAGAATTTAGTTTTTACATTTTAGTTAAATTTTCAAGTTCTTTAGTTCTTTGTTCTAAATGTGCTTTTGTTGGGTGACCTGTAGAATATCTAGGAATTTCATTTTGAAGCCTTAACAATTCTTGACGGTAATTATCACGCTTTGACTGTTCTATTAATGCCTCACGTTGTGCTCTTGTAAATTCTTTAGTCTCTTGTGATTTTAACATTTCTCGTAAATGCTGTAAATAAGTTGGATCATGGAATTCAAACGGTGAATAACCTGAACTAGTATAACTTAATGGTAATACTGCATGAATTGCTCCCCTCATTTTCTTTTTCATTTTAGGTCTTTTGTATGGCGAAATCATTATATATTACTAGTGATATTTTTATTATTATTTACTAAAATCTTTTTTTGGCACGACAACCTTTAAAAATATTTTTAGTAAGATTATCCACCTCTGCTTTTTTTTCTATTAACAGCGTCTTGCCTTAATTGTTTGTAGTAATCTTGTATGCTAAATGGTTTTGGTTCTGGCGGTGCTTGAACTGGTTGTTGATGTTGATATTGTTGTATTCTTTCTTCAATATTGGTAATATCATTTATTGGCGATGAATTGGTCAGTGGCTTTACTGCTACTGCTTTGACTTTTGCTTTTGGCTTTGGTTTAATTTCCTTATCTTCTAACTTGCCCTTACATTTGTGGGTACATCTGTAAGTTTTAAGATTCAAAACAGCATCACAGCCTTCACATTTAACTTTTTTTTATGTTTAATCCTTTCTGCCCTAGTTTGGAAATCACCAGGGGATACTTCTTTAGGTTCCGGTTTTGGTGTTGCCTTTGGTTTTGCTTTTGGTGTCACTACTTTGTTTTCAACTGCTTCAGCTGGTTGTTCAACAGTTATTTCTGGCGCTTCTTCATTCTTTACTTCTGTATCTGCTTCAATAGTTGTATTAACTTCATCGGCTGACATTTATATATAATAGTTTATATTATTTCTATTTTTATGTAAAATAGAAATAATATTATTAATAATTGGTTAGGGCAGTTTTTAAATTGGTTGGTTCAATGATTTTAGATATTGTTGTTGCTTTAGTTTTTTATCTTGGTCAATGCTTGATTTTTGAAAAATCAATGAGAAGGAAATAGCAACACCATGCAAATTCACAACTTTAGTAGTATCATCAACAATTCTGAAATGCAACCTTTTAAGATTTTTATGGCTTACATCAACATAGTCACTAACCAGAGGGTATTCGTCCGTTATCTGACCGCCTTGTCCAGCATTTACTAAAACTTTTTTAATTATACTTGAAGAATACTCAGTTGGTATATGTTGATTATAATTTGATAATTCAGGGCAAGATATATATAGTATCCTATACGGGTTGAGATCAATAGGGAAGCCCGTCCATAAACTGCTAGTTGTTATAACAGTTTGAGTCGCAGAATAATTACCTATCATTTTATTTATTGATTGGGGACGTATTCTCTTATCCCCTCTAAATACTATGCTCCATACAGAATCGGTTGTTTCATATATGTCATCATCAGTTAAAAATTTCGCTTTGTAATTAAGTTTAGCTTGAATTTTATAAATGTTAAGTTTCTCTTCATAAGAACCAGTAAATAAATTAGTTATACCAGCTCCAGCATATAAGTTATTTGCCTTTGTTATTATGTGCTCAATTAAACCCAATGGGGTATAAATGCCCTGATCTAATTGTAGTGATCGTTTTTCATAAAAACTATCAACTGGTGTAACTGCATTTTCTAATTCAATATATAAAAAATCATTATGACCCTCTTCTACTGTATAAAATGAATTAGGTATTGCTATTTCTGTTACATAACATTGAGTATTAGCGGGACATTCAAAATTTTCTTGTAATCCAATTTCAAAATCAGTTGATGAATTAGATGAGGTTAGTCTTCTGCCACTATCTACGAATACCTTTTTGTATTTTAAAACTCTACTACTCATTAATGTATATATTTAATTAGATTTTTAATATTTTATAAAATAGTAGTATAATATGCGGAAAGATTTAGAACTGTTAATAAGAGGGCAACGTTACCCAAATTTAGCAAGAGGCAACAGAAGACCGCCACCATCTACACAAAGAACAGAAACGCCCACAACGTCACAAGTAAATAGCGATAGGGAAAGAATAATACAAAAGATTCAAAAACATATGAGAGATAATAATAATATCAATAATGTTAATTTAATTAGTGACGCTGAAGGTTTGTATAAAAGTTATAGAACTGGAACAGGACTATATAAATTTGGTAATACATTATATGTAAGTGGCACTTCTGGTAAAAATTTAGCAAACGATATTTTTAGTGATATTTTTCATATTCCGTTTAACAGACTTGAAGAAAGCGAACGATATAAAGATGCTTACGAAATGCTTCAAACTTCACCAGAGGTTACGCGTTTGGTTGGACACAGTCTTGGATCGGCTGTTGTTAAAGTTTTAAATAAGAATTCTAATGATAAATATGCTGAAAATTCATATTCAAGTCCTATTACATCTTTACCTTCATCAACTGCCAGAGATGACAATCAGTTAAATTTCAGGACGGCGTTAGATCCAGTGGCTGTTTTGGATACAGGTAGTATAACAGTTCCACAAGGAACATTAAACCCACACAGTTATTTTAATTTCTTTGATCAAGGTAGAAGTGAATTTAATACTGCTAATAATACTTAACCAGTAAAAAAATATGTAATATATTATATAATATAATTATAGCAAAGCAAAATAAGAAACAACAAGAGGTAAAGCCAAAAAGAATTATTAAACAAAAGGTTATGATATGATTAGAGAAATTGTTGAAGAAGGAGAGAATAAAATAAATGTCAATGAAACAATTAATAAACCAAATATTAAGAATAATAAAGATATTAATTTAAATTTAAAAAGTTTAAACAAATTAAAAAAATAATAATTTTTTATCTAATAAATAATATATACTAATGGAAAATATTATTGCTGAAAGTGAGCCAAATGTTGTTGGTGGTTTTGAATATGGCATTGAGAACCTCGGCAGATATGGTATTGATAGACGTCAAGTATCCTACGCCCCATCTGGTTCAAATATCTATTCAGTAGGGGCGGGTAATAGACAAATTAAATTTCATTTACCTGCCTCTGACACTAATTCTTATTTAGATTTATCAAGTATTCGTATTCTTGCTAATCTTAAAAACAATGAAGCGGGAACAACAAGATATTGAAGATTTATTGGACAACTACATTCATGCTTCTCACGACTACGAGTTATGGTTGGTGGGCAGATTGTAGAAGATATAACAGATTACAATAGATTCTGTGAGATTTGGAATTGCTTCAAATCCCCTGACGCTCGTGATTTAGATGACATTGAAAGTGGTATGAATCCGAGATACGATGATGATCTTGCACATACATATGCTACTGGATTACAAGAAGATGTGGCAGGTGCTGGAAACTGGAACAAGTTCGGTGATTTACGACAGAAATTCACAAGGCACACGATGGCAGGTATTTACCCTCAAACATGGGTGCGACTTGGGCATCAGTGTTGTTCAGGCTTCTTGAATTCTGGGTATTATTTGCCTCTTCGCCATGCTTCTGGTTTAGAAATTGAATTAACCCTTGTTAATGATGCTAATCCGATTATTGTGCCAGTTGCTTCAGGTGGAACAAATACCGATGCCAAAAATTATTTTTTCACGGAAGGTAATACTGGAGTAGATTGGGAATTGAATTCACTAGCACTGAAAGCGGATATCGCTGTTTTAGATCCAAAAGTTTCAGAAAAACACACGGAGGGACTATTAAGCGGTGGTTCAATGAAAATTTTATATAAATCATATCACATGACAAGTCAAACAATAGCAAATGGAACAGGTGAAATTAATCTTAATGTTGTTAAATCTGCTACTCGTTTAGATGGCATGTTTGTTACACTTTATCGTAAGCCAAGAACAGAAGGTATATTCAGTATGAATAATGAATCACGATTTGACCGTTACGTTTTCAAAAAATGGAACTATTTTTACAATCCGATGATTAATTACACCGTTTTCTCTAATGGAACGGGGGCAACTGGTAATGAAGTTGGTTATGGATACGCTAATAAAAATTTAGATTTAGCTTTTGATGTTTTACTTTGTAATAAACGATATCCAGAAGTTGCCTCTTCTTCATTAAGTGAGCATATGTATTATCTTCGTAGATTTGTATCTTTACTCAATCCCGATCAAGATAGTATGAGCATTAAATATAATCAATACAGAGCAAAAAAAATTTATTATGGGTATTAATTTCCAAAAGATGGATCAAAATTATTTAACTGGGGTAAATTCTAAACTTGGTGCATTATTAACATTAAATATTCGTGGAACTAATGCTAATTTAACAGGAACAGAAGAAGCAATTGAAGAAATTACAACATGCCTAGTCAGTTCAAATATTCTTGAAATTATGGCAGATACACCAATGGTTCATACTTAATTAAAACATTCGAAAATATTACTATCTAATTAAATAATATTTACTAATGAATGTTCCAGTTACTTTAACAGGCTGCAAACCGTAAATGCAGATAAGTTTCATTTAGAAGGGACGGAATTATCGCAACTATACGCAACAAGTGAAGACATCACAACCAACGCAGTAGAAATACAATCAAACACTGACGCTATTGATGTTCTGAATACTGATTTAACTAACAATTATCAAACTAACGCCGCGCTAGCCACGAATTCTTATAATAAAACAGAGATTGATTCAACACTTAATAATTATTCCACATCAACCCAAATAGATACAAATTTATCAACTAATTACCAAACTAATGCCAAATTAGGGGTTCATTATTATAATAAAAGTGAGATTGATACAAATTTATCAACTAATTTTCAAACTAACACGCAACTGGCAACCAATTATTATAACAAGGGCGAGGTAGATACATTACTAGCGGGGGCTGGATCTGGCGGTTACACAGATACAGAAATTGATAATTTATTAGATCTACGAGTTCCAAAATCAGATTTTACTGATAGATTTAGCGCCAATCCTATAATTGATTGTAGTGCCCCAACTGTTATTCATAGCGGATTAACATTAAACAATTCAACTATAAATATATCACCAGTAGAAGGATTATTCTTTAGCAATCAAACAGGAGGAGGTGATAAAGTTTTAGCAGAGTTTAAAAACGCGACGAGTTATATAACTTTACAAGGTGATAAAATATTTTGTAATAATACACCAGACGACGCCATTAAACAATTAGATTTATCAAATAATAATGCAGGGTATAAAATGAGTGGTAAAATAGAAACACCAACAGGTGGTTTTGTTGTAGAAAATACAGCAGATGCTAATTTATCATTTACCGTTAGAAATACTGATAATTATAGTACATTTAATAATGATAATATTGATTGTTAGAATTCAGTTGGTGATACAGGTAGGATTTTACATTTAAATAGTAGTGCTAATCAATATGTTAAATCACATTCATTATTAGTAGATAGTGGGGCAGAAACATTAACAGGCGGTTATACAATAGATGTTGTTGATAGTGCTATTGTTAGACAAAATTTAAAAGTGGATGTTAATTTAGATTTAACAAATGATTTAAATTTTGATGGTGAAAGTTTTAATATTAATGATACTAATGGATTAACATTTTATAAACATACAACGGGCGCTTCTAATGTTATGACAGTTAAAAATGCACAAGGGTATTTGAAATTTAATTCATTTAATATTAATGCTTATAACGCAAGCAACGACAGTTCTTCATTACTTTTATTGAATACTGCTAATGGTAATGGCGTTTATTGTTTAAGTTTAGGTATTGGAGTTATCCAAGGTGCAAATAAACTAAATGTATCGGGTGGAAATGCAAATTTCGGCGGGACAGCATCGTTTCAAAATACATCAACACTTAACGGAGATATTTATGTTAATAATTCAGGTAGAATATTTCAGCGTATCGATGCTAATAATTCATGAAATGTAATATCAACAGAAGAGATTAACTTTTCATTACAATCAAATAGAACAACCGATCCAACAACTGCCACTATTGCAGTCCAATTGAATGACACTAACGGAATTACATTAAATTGGGCAGTTCCAAATAATTTAACATTTAATAGCATTGGTAATTTAACAGCGGAAGCAGATTTAAGAACTTGGGGAAAAATGAAGTTCCAAAATTCATCAGAGTTTAGAGAAGTATTAGATACTCAGTATAAGTTATATATCAGAAATGGAGATCAAGCGGGAGAAATGAATTTAATAATGGGTTTAGAAAGTAGCACACCAGAAATACAATTAGCAGACGGAAAAGTAACTTTAGTTGGGCAACTGGAACTTACAAATACTGACGTTTCAGGACAACAAAGAGTGTTAATTAATAATCAGACGATGATGGATTGATTTGATTAAGCAATACTAATTTATCAAGATTAGCCGCCACAAACACAGGTGTTGATGTTTATGGTTTCTTTACTACAACTAATAACGCTGATATTGGAGGAAATTTAACGTGTGTTGCTTTAACAGAAACATCAGACTCAAAATTAAAAGAAAACGTTAAAGAAGTAAATATTTAAGAATGTTATAAAGCAGTCAAATGTATTAAACCTAAAACAGATAATTTTGTTAACGATGAAGACAGAAAAAGCCATATTGGATTTATAGCAGATGATATAAAAGACGCCAAAATGCCAAGAGAATGGGACAACATAATATATTATAATGATGATGGCATGAAATTATTAGCGTATAATAAAACAGCAGTTGTATTGTGGGGGGCTGTGCAACAGTTACAAAAGCAAGTAGAAGATTTAGAAAAGGAGGTTAAGAAATTGAAGGGTGAAACATCACCAAAAACAAAAGCAAAACCTAAAGCGAAAAGTAAAGATTAAAATCTAAATAATAATATATAATGACAGATTTTCAGACTGAATATGCCGCATGTATGGAATTAATAAAACAGAAAAGCAAAGAAATACCTGAAACTGATATTTTATTAAAAGCGATGAAAGATTTATTAGCAAAACTTGAACAAGAAGAGAAGAAAGTAGAGGCACTGCAAAAGAAAAAGAAATGCCCCTGCTTTGGTTTTACTCATTTACATTGTTGTAATCCGAGTTTATTTTAATGATAAATAATAAAATCTAAAAAATATGATAAATAATCTGGCTGAATGTGTTTCAAGAATTCTTCGGTGTGTTCTTTGTTTGCTTGGTCTTTCAAATATTCTTGGTGCTTTTGGGTCCTTTCGTGTTGGCTCTTATCACATTAATACGATAAACAGAACCACATATACAATGGTTTATACGTTCTTTCTTGTTTCCGTTGATTTCATCCTTTTTTAACTCATAATATGCTTTCGCTCTTTTAATATATTTTGCTTATGCTTTTCATACTTTGCACGATCTATAACTTTGTATTTTTCGGGATTATTTATTCTATCTTGCTTTTATATTCATACTTTTGCGGTAGTCTTTCTTGTAGAGTTCTACCTGCGATATATGTATTAAGTGTGGATATTTTCCGAATGTATTCACCCTCTTTGGCTCTTAACTCTTCTTTAGTATTACATGGGTAGTTTTCCAATAGCTCAATAAAAAATTTTCTTTACCGTGTTCTTTCATCTTGATGTATAGCGGTAAGTGTTGTTTTCCTTTCTTATTCAAACTTGATTTATGCCAACTTAACCGCCTGTATAACGGCTGACAACTTGAGCCGACATATATATCATCAGTGATAGAGTTTCTTACACAGTAGATCTTGCCATTCTGATAGTCCATTTATGGCTATAAGCATCTATTTTAATTTATTCTTTAAATATCTTCATCATCAATAATAAACTCTTTTTCAAATCTAATATAAAATGTTCTATTAAGGTCTTGACTATTACAGTTTATATAAAAGAATGAATAGGGAGCATCGTTTACAGCCTGTTGATACATATCGTATAATGTTTTCTTATCTACGAGGGCACTATTCTCATCTATAAAACTATTGACTTCGGTCATGTTTTTAAGTTTGAAAATATATAAAGAACTGGCATTTAACCTACAAATTGGAGCTGTTGAGGAATACTTCTGTAAAGAGAGGAGGCAAGACACCGCTTGATGTCTTCCCCTTGTAAATAAACCGTGTAGCATATTTGAATATCGTATAAATTTTGGGTCGTCACTGTGATCATCAATGACTACGCATATACTGAACAAATTCTTTTCATTGTTTTTCTTTTGGTATTCAATTACTTTCTTTTGTTTGTCTAAAATATTGTGCAAATCAGAAGGTTTGAAGCGGTGGTGGTGGTGGTGGTGGCGGTGGTGGTGTTGGTGTTGGCGGCGGTGGTGGAGGTGGTGTTGGTGGTGATGGTGCTGGCCGTGTTCCTCCACGCGTGGTTTGCATGAGCTCCGTCCTGTCCACCTCCTCCTCATGTGGTGGTGATGGCGGCGGAGGTGGTGGTGGTGACCGCGGTCTTGTCCCCTCCTCCTGCCCCCCCCCTCCTGTTGTTCTGCGTCTTCGCCCTGTGCTGGGAGCCTGGTTACGACTGAGGGCTGTATGCGCCGCCCCACCGGCGGCACATCGGGGTCGAGCCTGGCAAAGTCCCCGATGTGGAGTGGTGTGGCGCTCTGCTGTGGCTTGCCTGCCGCATCTGCTAGGGCTGCTGCTGCTGCTGCCCCCGCTTCATGGTCAATGTGGGTGACCACAAGTATCCAGGTGTCATGCCCCCGCAGCTTGCGTAGTTCCCCCTCTAGCTTTGTGGGCAACGGCAACCCCCTCCCTGCCTGTTGTGTGTGTTGCGGTGTGGCCTCCGCGCGCTGGACCACCCTGTGCCCCCTAAAAACTCTTTCGTTGCTCGGCCTGATGCGTAGGGTCCACATCGCTTGGCCCCTGACACCAAGATGCGATTCTGGGAGCATGGGGACTATCGGAGGTCCGTCCATACTACTCCAATCCTCTTCCTCCCCAGCCCCACATCGTCCTGCTCTTGAGGTCCTCCTGACTGGCTGCTGCTGCTGTGGTCACTGCTACTCCAATGGGTCTCGGAGCCGTCTTCTGTGATTGTGCTGCTTTTTCGGCTTGGTTTTGGAGCGGGCGCTCCTCGGGGTGAGGGTGCTCGGAGTTCCTTCAGGGTGCTCCCTGGGCGCTGTGTTGCTTCGGCTGCGAGCCTCTCCTCGTATCTGGCTCTGTCTGCTGTATCTTGTTTGGAGCCTGGTACGACTCCTCCGCTGGCATGTGGGGCTTCTGCTTCTGCTATGGCCCCTCCTTCGTTGTGCCTGTCATCCTCCTCTGCTGTCGCTTCCCTCATCTGCTGTCGCTGCTCGTGCGCTGCCTGCGCTGCTGTGTCCTGCTTGCTCCCTCCTTGTCCGTCCTGCGTTGGTTGCTGGGTGCTGGGGCGCCTGAGGTGTCTGTTTGAGCAGTTCTGCCCAGTCAGTGGGCTGTGTGTCTCCTGCGTCGGCCCCCCTCCTTCCGCTGCCAAGCTTTTTCAGCTCGGTTCCTCATCCTTTTGTGTGTCCTGCCCCCCCGCTGCTCCCGCTGCTGCTGCTGCTGCTACTGCCACCGCTGCCGTCCTGCTTGGCCCCCGTGTTCTGGTATGCTCCGCCTGGCCCCTGCTGCAGCTGCTTGTCCCCCGCGGTTGCTGCTGGGGATCCTTGTTGTGGTTGTGGTGGCAGGGGCGGCTGTGGTTGGATGCTCGCTTGTTGCCGCGCATCTCCGCTGCTCGCTGGCAGCTGCTGTTGTGAGCGTGGTGGCGGCTGCTTTGGTGGTGGTTGCTTCGGCGGCGGCTTTTGCTTCTGTGGTGGTGGTTGCGTCGCCTGGTGGATCGGGTCTGCTGGGTGTTGTGGGTGCTGCTGCGGCTGCGCTGCCTGCACTGTTGCGGGCGTGTGAGTGCCCCCGCCGGTTGGGTCGGACGCCTCTCTCACGGCGGACGGCTTGCAACCTGTCGGGGTCCGTGTCCCAAAGGTAGGTATCATCCATGAAGGCCCCCCCGGTTGTCGGGCACTCTGGTGCTCGCTGGTGTGCTTCCCCTTTGGGGGGAAGTGGTGGGAGGCATAGCTGGAGTATGCGCCCTATGAGTGCCGAAAACAACAGCGGCGAATCTGGTGCCCTTGTCTTACTCCCGTGGTTTGCCTGACATCCACCAGCTCCCCCCCCGCCGCCACCTGAATGTGCTGTGCCTGGAGCAGGCTGAGCCACGCGTGCGCTTCCCAAGGCATTTTCCCTTGTTCCCCCACCCAAGACGCCACCATGGCCCCCAGAGACTGCTGCAGCACACTGTCGAATGCTGCGTATGTCCAGCTTAACTATCCAGAACTGGATGCCCCAGTCCTCGGCGGTGCGTGTGAGTTTGCGCATGAGCATCAGCAGCTCCTCCGCTTGCTTCCCTTTCCATGCCCATTGGAATTGTGTCAGTGGTGTGAGGTGGTGCGCCCCCCTATTGAGGAGCAGCTGTGACATCCACTTCAGCATGGTGGTGGACAGTGTGATTGGTCTCGTTGCGGTGTGCGCACTTTGGGTATGAGCACGGTGACCCCACGCCCCACCTCCCCCCTGAGCAAGTCATCCAGCATCCACTGCAATTTCCCCCGCCAGTTCTGGTGCTGTTTGAGCTCACGAAGAGCTTCCAGCGCCACCCCATCCATACCCGTGGCTTTGCGCTTCCCCCATTTTTCTGATGTGGCCTCCAACTCTTCTTGTGTGAAGGGTTTCCAGGGCTGGTGTTTGCACATGCCCCTCAACTTGTGTCTCAGTGCCCCCATTGCCGCCTCCACCTGTGCTGCCGGGGCCTTGGCGAAGATGCCCTCAAAGTGGTGTTTTAGCGCTGCTTGCCATCCCAGCGCGTGCGTCTGCGGTGGTTGGCTAGGGACCTGAGTTCCCCCCAGTTGGCTTGGGATGCCGCTTCCACCTTGCGTTTGCGCCATGCCTTGCGCTCCGCCTGCAGTTGCTTCCACACCGCCTTCCACGCTTGCCTCCTCCCCGCTGCTGGTGCGGCATGCGCGTCCACTCGGAGTTGTTTGAGCTCAGGGCTCTCTTGCCATGGCTCGCCGGGCGCCGGAGCCGGCCGTGTGATTTGCTTGGCTATGTTTGCCAGCTGGGTGTGTGGGTCTCCCTCCGTGTGCTGTTGGAGCGCGGCCGCCACCATGTCCTCGTCTTTGAGGACACCCGCCGGCCTGACATACGCGAGGTGCAGGGCCAGTCTGGGCTTAATGGGCGTTGGTGTTTTGAGCTCTTCCTTCCTTACCCAGAAAGCCCTGCACGCCCTGGCCGCCATTTCCCCTCCCAGCAAGTGCGCCTGCCCCCGAAAAGCAACCGGCGACCCCAAAACCGCGAAGTGGTCCTCGGGCCCCCGGGCTTGACCCACTCCTTGCCCACCTTTGGTGATGATGGCCACCTTTTTGCTGTGTATTTCCAGCCCCTCCCGCTTCAGCTTGGCATCCACATCCGTGAGGTGGCGTCGTTTGAGGCTCCTAGACTCCCTTCAAGTTTCTACGCATTTCACAAGGCCCCTAATTCCCCGAAGCTCCCTTTTTCCGAGCCCCGACCTTAGACACGTCGCTTATGCCCGCCTTTTGGGGGGCGTCATGCGCCTGATGCGCCCCCGGGGTCCCGTACCGGGAGCCGCCTGCTGCTCCTGATGCGCGCCTGGGGTCCCGGGCTGGACCCGCTGATGCTCATGATGCGCGCCCTCTGGGGGCCTCCGTGGCGACGCAAAAAACCACGAAAAAAAGAAAAAAAAACCGTTCACCGGCGGCACGCGGGGGTCGGCGGCACTGGCGTCCGGCCCCATTCTGCTTCGCAGCTAGCAAGGCTATTCCCGCGACGACCCAGGTTAAACGGTCCGCCAATGCTCGGTCCTTGAAGACCTCGCGCTGCCCGATTTTAAGGGGCTGCGCCCATGGGCGGGCAGCGCAGGCAGAAGCGCAAGGCGAGCAGATCCGTCACAAGCATTTTGAGGCCCCTAAACTCCCTTAAAATCTCTCAGCGTTGGAGGCTCCTGAACTCCCTTAAAGTTTGTAAGCATTTTCAGGCCCCTAAACCCCCTTGAAATCTCGAAGCGTTTGAGGCTCCTAGACTCCTTTCAAGTTTCTACGCATTTCACAAGGCCCCTAAGGCCCCGAAGCTCCCTTTTTCCAGCCCCGACCTTATAGACACGTCGCTTATGCCCGCCTTTAAGGGGGCGTCATGCTCCTGATGCGCCCCCCAGGTCCCGCCCGGGAGCCGCCTGATGCTCCTGATGCGCGCCTGGGGGTCCCGGGCTGGACCCGCTGATGCTCATGATGCGCGCCCTCTGGGGGCCTCCGTGGCGACGCAAAAAACCACGAAAAACAGAACCGTTCAACGGCGGCGCGCGGGGGTCGGCGGCACTGGCGTCCGGCCCAATCCGGCCCCCGCGACGCGCGTGGTCCAGGGCGGAGCCCGCGTCGCACTCAAGCGCTAGCTTTAAGGGGCGAGTGCCCGAGCCGCCGACCCTGCCCAAAATTGCTTCAAATTCGCGCGGGGCCCTTCGGGAGGCCTCCAAAACGGCATCCAAGGGGATGCAACACGCGGTGGTGCGAAAAGCACGAAAACCTCGTAAAAACCATGGGTTTTTACGAAAAACCGAGGCCACAAAACACCCGCAGCACCCCATTAAACCCTCACGGGCGTGCATCATCGGCCCTAGCCCTAGCTTTTCACATGGGGCACGCGCCAGGCCGAAACCACGTTTTTCAAGGTTTGGGGGGGGTACCGGAAGCCCAAAACCAGGCGAGCATCATGAGCATCAGCAGCCCTGGCCCGCGGCCCCAAGGCAACAAAAAATGCTGAAAAACGCCGTAAATACCGTGTTTTTTTGAGGTTTTTCACGCGTGCCTCCGACCCCCACCCCTGTTGCCCTTGACCCGCCCCGAAAGTGTGCATCATCGAAACCCACGTCCGGGGGGGGGGGGTCTGCTGATGCTGCTGATGCGTGGGGGTCCGGCGCTTCGTTGAGCCATCGTTTCGCATGAGGCTTCGTGGGCCTCCGGGCCCACGGCCCAGAGACCCAGCTGATGCTCATGATGCTCGGTTTGGGGGGGTGCTCCAACAGCAGAAAACCTCGTAAATACCGAGTGTTTTGTGGGTCTACGTAAAAACACCCCTAAAATCGCTCATTTTACGCGCTCGAACGGCTTCGTGCCTACAAAACACCCGAACAGCAGGACCCCGAATGCGCTTAAGGGCGTTCGGGGTCTTGCTTCTGGGGGTTTGGTGGGCACGCAAGCGTTCAAGCACATATAATCGGCGTGTTTCAGGAGGTTTCGGATGGCCTGGGGGAGGCCGCTGATGCTCATGATGCTCTCTTTTTCTCGGTTCCAAAAGGCTCCCAAGCTCAAAAACACGTGTTTGCAGCGTTTTCTGAAGGTTTTTCGAAGGCAAAACGCATGCTTAGAATGTCTTTTGGGCTCCCAAACCAACCCCAATGATGCTCCTGATGCGGATGCGCGCGCGCGCGCGCGCGCGGGGGAAGGGGAAGAGCGAGAGGGAGGGGGAGAGAGAGAGAGAGAGAGAGAGAGAGAGAGAGAGAGAGAGAGAGAGAGAGAGAGAGAGAGAGAGAGAGAGAGAGAGAGAGAGAGAGCGGGAGAGAGAGAGAGAGAGAGAGAGAGAGAGAGAGAGAGAGCGAGCCGCGAGTTGGCACCCCCGTCGGCCGAGCCACCTCTGAGGGGGGGGTGTGAGAGTCTCAGTGAGAGACTCGCCCGTGTGCCATTCGAGCTGCCCTACCAGTCCGTGATACCTACGGCGCTGCATCGAGGTTCTGAAGGGGGACATCGGCAAGATCGGAGCAGGACGTGACCGCTGCTGCGAGGCGTGCGGGGGACATTGTGCCCAGCTACCTGAAAGGCATAGCGAGCCTACGGACTCCTACGTCTTGGGGGCGATCCAGCTCCCGCCAGGGACTTTGTGAGCTCGGTGTTCGTGATAGTGGCAGGGACATGACGACGGCAAACCTCGCACTATGTGGGGGGGCAGGGGGTCGCCCGCCAAACGCAAAGCCGGGGAAGAAGATGATGAAGCGCACGTCGTGGAGACGGTGGGGGGCGTCACGCTGGACAACATCAAGCAGGCGTTCAAAGCCGAGCTCAGTCAGAACAACGAACGGATGAAGAAGGAAATACAGCAGGCGGTGGGAAACGAGGTGGCGGTGAGGATTGGCATTGTTGAAACGGAAGTGACCAAACAGCTCAAGACCACACTGGCCATGCTGGAGTCGCTGACGGACAAGCACACGCGCCACACGGAGGAGCTCAGCACCGTCAAGGCGGGGCAAGCGGAGCTGGAGCAGCGATTCGCTACGGAAACCAAGGCCTTGCGGGAGCGCGTGGAAGCCATGGAGCTCAGGATGCAGTCGGGGTGGGGAGGTTCGGCGCAAAGCACCGCAACTGGAGAAGTGGACGCAGTGGGGGCGCCCAAGCAACCGGCGCTCATCATCGGGGGCTGGGAGGGAGGGGAGGTCCTGGCCAAAGCCACTGACCAAGCAGAAAGGGGAATGGGGGGCAAGGGTGTGGGGCTGCTCGGCGTGGCCGGCGCAGGAAACGTTGCTCAAAATGGCGAACACGCAGCAGCTGCAATGGTGGGGCACAAACGCAAAAAGGGGGAACGGTGGGAAGAGTGGCACAAGCGCACCGTGCGGCTAGCAAGGGCGATTATGCACCGGGAAGGGGTGAAGAGGTGGTCGACGCACGCTTTGGAGCGTATATGATGGCAACTGCATGGACATGTGGCGCGCCAGGAAGGGGCCGCCATAGACATGCTTGAGTGGAGGGGACAAAAGTGGTGGCGGGCACAGCAGCAGCACCCACAGGGGGCGAGGCGTCCCAAGCGCTTTAACCCTCACATGGACACGCAGAGGCAGATAGCGAGTGTGGCGGGGGATGATTGGGTGCAGGCGGCGCAAGACCGCACGCATTGGCAAGCGCTCCAGCACTCTTTTGTCAGAAAGTTTGACCCGAAATGGGCGACAGGCAGGCAGCCCTCAATCCAAAACCTAGCGCCCAACAGACCGCAGCCAGCCAAGAAGCGGAAGCCATGCCCGCGGGCACTGCGCGGATGACCGCGTTCAAGGGAGAGCAGCAGAGGTCGCGGGGGGCAGCGGGGCCAGCGGTGTGGATGCATCGCGCGCGGTGGGGGAAGGGCAGGCCGGGGGATGGGGGGGGATGGGGGATGGGGGCCCAATGCCACCCCTGAGCCGGGGCGGACAGTTGCACAAACATGTGAGAGTGAGAGAGCCGTGAGCAGTCCCCAGTCACTACGCCCTAAGCAAAGCAGACCCGCAGGCAGGATGCAGCCACAAAGCCGTTTCTCAAGCAGAAGCAACAACCCAGCAGCGCTCAGCAGTGAACATGAGGGGGCTACGCAAGACGGCCCTTGTTTGGTGGGGGGGCAATGGGTCCGGAGCCAGATGCAACCCGGGGCCGACCCGCCGGAGCCACCGAACCAACCTGGGGGGTCCAGACCACGCCGGGCCCAACCAGGAGATGCCGACCCAGGACCGCAGCCCAACACCCAAGACGCCGCAGCAGGACACCGAGAAGTACAAGGTCGTGATATTGGCAAGGCGAGACGGAGGGCAAGAACGTTGGGGCCAGCCAGGAAGGGGGCGATACCCGACCATCCCAAGCGCACCACCCGAGTGAAGAAGCACCAGTAGACACGTACAACCAAGCGACCCAACGCCGCAAACAGCTATACCAAGGGGGCGGGGGGAGCCGCGCGCCACAGCAGCCCACACTCACAGCGACCAGAATGGGGGCGACGAGTCACCTCGCAGCAGCACAAGCCCTCCTGGAAGCCACGCTCCAAGCCGCCGCCCAAGATCCCCACCACGCACTGCAACCCCACCACGGGGTCAGCCAGCTCACGGCAGCACAACACCACACAGGGGGGGCCGCACAGGGTATGAGCCAGTGGCCGCTAAACCTAAAGCACCACCAACACCACCGGGGGCGACGGACCTCCAACCAGCACTGCCCGAAGCTCCACCGCGGGAAGCACCCAGAATGCTGGGCGCACAACAACCCGCAACGCCCCAGCATGGGGCCCACACCGACACTTAGAGATTTCAAGGGGGTTTAGGGGCCTGAAAATGCTTAGAAACTTTAAGGGAGTTCAGGAGCCTCCAACGCTGAGAGATTTTAAGGGAGTTTAGGGGCCTCAAAATGCTTGTGACGGATCTGCTCGCCTTGCGCTTCTGCCTGCGCTGCCCGCCCATGGGCGCAGCCCCTTAAATCCGGGCACGCCCGTGGTCCGACGCCGTTAGGCGCCAGCCCTAGCTTTAGCTACCCCGGGGGGGGCATATGCCGCCGACCCGGTTGGCTCCCCAACATCCGGCTCCAAATGCGGCTTCCGAAGGGCATCATGTTTCAGGTACATTTTTTATCGCGAAAAACGCGCTATTCCCCACCGAATTTGGGCTCCTGGACGCATTTTTTTGGGCGCCCCATGAAAGGTCCCAAAAACGACCCCGGAGGGCCTCATCGGCTCTCTTTTTCAACTTTGGCCAAATACGCGTTGTTGATGTTTTTTGGGTGGCATCGGCCACCCCGAAGGACCCCCACAAGAGCGCGCATCATGAGCATCAGCGGGTTGGGTCTCGGGTTTCGGATGCGGCTGAGAGCTTGGAAAACACAGAAATCGCTGTAAATACCGTGGTTTTCGTGCTGTTGCGGACATTTCCGTTTTGAGGCCGGCATATGCCCCTATAAGCCATGCATGCCTGGAGGCCGGAGCCGCTGATGCTCATGATGCGCGGCCGGGCGGGGGGCCAGGGTGCGCATCATCGAGGCTTCGTTTCTCTTTGGGGATCCGGGGGGCGAGCATCAGCAGCATCAGCGGCTCCGGAAAGGGTTTCGGGCGGCAGGATTTCGAAGGATGCTGGCATAACTCCATAACATGGCACTCGACATGCGCGCGCGCGCGCGCGCGGAAAACGCACCAGTTCCCGCGCGCGCGCGCGCGCGCGCGCGCGCGCGCGCGCGCGCCGTTGTTGTTGTTGTTGTTGTTGTTGTTGTTGTTGTTGTTGTTGTTGTTGTTGTTGTTGTTGTTGTTGTTGTTGTTGTTGTTGTTGTTGTTGTCGTTGTCGTTGTCGTTGTCGTTGTCGTTGTCGTTGTCGTTGTCGTTGTCGTTGTCGTCGTCGTTGTTGTTGTTGTTGTTGTTGTTGTTGTTGTTGTTGTTGTTGTTGTTGTTGTTGTTGTTGTTGTTGTTGTTGTTGTTGTTGTTGTTGTTGTTGTTGTTGTTGTTGTTGTTGTTGTTGTTGTTTGGTTGTTGTTGTTGTTGTTGTTGTTGTTGTTGTTGTTGTTGTTGTTGTTGTTGTTGTTGTTGTTGTTGTTGTTGTTGTTGTTGTTGTTGTTGTTGTTGTTGTTGTTGTTGTTGTTGTTGTTGTTGTTGTTGTTGTTCTTCTTCTTGTTCTTGTTGTTCTTGTTGTTCTTGTTGTTGTTGTTGTTGTTGTTGTTGTTGTTGTTGTTGTTGTTGTTGTTGTTGTTGTTGCTGCTGTGCTTGCTGCCGTTGTCCTGCTGCTGGTGGGCGTGCCCGGCTGTGGGCGACAGCCCGTTAGATATTATAATGAATGAGGTAATGTAAATAATAATAATTGTGAATATCTTTTAAAAAGCGTGTGAGGTGGCAACGCCCCAGAAAACGAAGGAGACGACAATAGGAATTATGAAACGAAGGAGGGGGAGGTTTACGATAATGAAAAAAGAGGGTGAGAAACTACTTAAATGAAAATGGTGATGAGAAACGAAAGAGGCGACGACGACGATGATGATGATGATGAGGTAATGGAATGGTAATGGACGAAACGAGAGAGGGTGACAAAACAATGAAAACGGATAAGATGAAGATGATGATGAAAACGAAGCAGGGGACGAGATTATGGAGTGAATAAGGGTCGGAATATGGTATGATACAATCCCCAGAACATACCCTGATACAAGCCCCAGCCCTAGCCCTGCAACACCTCAGAACCAGCCTTTTTCCAATTTTTTCACCCCACCCCCACACCCTCCCCCTCCGAGGCAGGTCGCATAGTGTTTAAAATGAATCAAGAGACGCATCTACTCGGGACTGTCCTGGTTTAGTCAGCTGTAGTTTCCAGTCCATGCAACAGCTTATTCCGGATAATGGCATGGAAAGCATACATATTCCACTTGATGGGAGCTGCTCGTGCGGTTCCAAAAGAGCTTTCAAAGAGTGAGGCTGTTCGAATCACAAGCATCATTCATGCAAGCTATGAGTAAATAGTATGATAGTATGAGAAGTGCTCACCACTTCAAGCCCCCTCCGCCCAACCAGCCTGGCTTCAGATCTTCGTCGTACACAACGGTCTCCATTTCTGTGCCGAAGCTCTCCTCATAGTTGTCTACATCTTCCCACACTTCTGCAGATGCCTCCCTCGCCACGCGCATGCGGCGAGCAGCAGCAACAGCTCTGCGGGCCTGATCTGCTTTGCGCTCTGCTGTTCGCTCCCGCGTGACCTGTTCCCGTTCGCCTGCTAAAGAAAGCCACTGATGGCCCACGAACCTCCTGATGGCGCTGGCTGTTTGTGGTGTGTTCATGTCGACAGAGCGGCCCATGATGTTTGTCAACCACCTCCTTGCGTCTGCCATGGAATAGTTGGAAAAAGCGTTCCACACCACAGTAGAACGGTAGTGAGCAACTCCATAAGCCATGCCGCGACGCAGGCTTTCCAAGGTGACCTCTTGTGGGGAACACTTGTCATCTGCACCTGGATCTCCGAAAGCTCCAGACTCGTAGTGCTGCTCAAGGTGAGCCAAGTTGGTCTCATCTCCTGCATAAGCGGCCGCGGATGCCACCAGATGCCCAAATGCGCGGGTTGCAGCGGAGTTAAAGGAGCCATCCAGGGAAGCACTCAAAGCATTCCGGAGCTCCGTGCAAGCGGAAGCAACAGGAGCCAAAGGTTGGGAAGCTAGAGTTCCCGCGGTTTGCTGCATTGCTCGCAATGTCAATGCTGTGTTTCTTGCGTGGATGCCCACAAGCTCCATCGGAAAGAGGGTGTTGTTCCACCACTGTGCTAGAACTACTTCCACATACGGATCAGCCATGTATGACATCAGATCGCCAAGTCTTCTCAAGAACTCTCGTTGCAAGAACTGAATGTCGTACTTCACCAGAAGGCGATCATCACTTGGCAAAGCGTTGTGGAAGTTGGTAGCCGCGAACTTCAAAGAAGCCGCTGCGCGCAGAATCCGCACTTTCAGGGAGGAGTTGAAAGCGTAGACCGACTGGAGGAGTTGAGCTGATGCCTCCTCTAAATGTTCGATGGCCGTGCAATTCAACGAGGTGACTGGAGTGGGCGATGCGAAGGCGGCCGCAGCCTGTTGCAGAAGAGTCTCTGCCGCGGAGAAGTTCGCAGGTCCAGACTCGTATGCATCCGCTGCAGCATAGATGTGAGCAAGTCCATCACCAAGCGCCGTCTGCAAGCTTAAGCCAAGCTCCTGGGTAAAATTGCCATAAGCGTGCCGGGTTGTGTTGAGGGCAAGCTGAACTGCATGCAGTGTGGCCTTTGTGGTTGCAAGCGATTGGTGTGGGCCCATGTGTAAATCTTGAGCCATGCCATGTATTTCGGCTAGAGCAGCCTGCACAGCAAGCCCGCTTGCAGCATAGGCCATGCCAACTTCTTGAAATTGCCTGGCCAATCCTCCATACTGATTTCGAAGTGTGCCACCAAGGGCCTCCTCAATCGCTACACCGAAGGCTGTCGCATTTGTGCGAACTCTCAAGCGTTCTGGAAGCGGCTGGATGGCCATCCAAAGCTGCATCGCAACAGTCCAATCTGTGGAAGCTGACAGGTAGGGTTTTTGGCCGTTCAGCTCTCTGATACGCTGCGCGTATTCTGCTGTGGCTCTCAGGACATCCGGGCTTGGGAGAACTTGATGTTCCATCATCAAGTACACCGTGTTGGGTCCAAACTCTCCCATGTAGTCCTTTCCATCCTGCAAGAAAGTATGATAATGCGAGTCATCAGGGATCTGGACCTTCGCATGAAAGGAAGCCTCTAAACTCTGAGTTCCATAGAGCGATACGAAGAGCAGCACGACAAACAGCAGAAATGTGATGCCCTTGCATAGCCCGCTGTGTGCCGACCACCTGGCATACTTCTCCAAGGCCGAATGGGCATGGCCACGATCTTGCGTGGATGTCTCCAGTTTGCCACAGCCTCGCTGAAAGGCGGCAAACGCTCCTGCGAAGAAAGTGAGCTGGATGATATAGTCCGCAAGGACCGCCAGTACCCCCACTTGGGTGAAGGAACTGATCCAGATCATGTCCACGGCGCTCCCTGCCAGAAAGCCAGCCAGCGTGGTGACACTTGTCAGTGTGATAGAAGCTGCAGCTGAGCCGAAGCTGGCTGCAAGCCTCTCACCCAAGGTATGATCTTTTGGAGCTTCGAAGAAGAGTCCGGCCAAGATCATCATGTCGTCGACCGCGATGCCCAAGATTAAGAACGACACGTACAGAGATGAAGCTGTAAGCCTCAGCCCCTGTACGGTTAAGAAGCCGCCCAGGCCCACCGCTGCCAACATAGCAAGCACTGCGCTGGCAATGCACATTGTGGCCGTGAACCAGTTCGTTGCGTTGCACCACGCGTGGTTCTCGAAGTTAATGAAGTGCATTGCGAAACCACAGAACAACCATACCAGCACTCCTCCGATCAGAAACAAATGAGCCTCCGAGAAGGTGCCTCGCAGAGCTTCCTCATAATTGAACGCCGAACTTGACCCGGAGATTCGAACGTCGAGTGAGGATGTTTTGCGATGCTCGGCTACCCAATGGACCGCTCCAAGTTTCCAATCGTCTGAGACCGACTCGTACCTGCAAAGGAAGCTGTCCGTATATTCAAAGTGCCCATCATCATCCTCTGGATTCAGGCCCTGCTCGACACGTGCCCGTGCACCCATCATTGAATAGGTCGAGTTGCGGAAGCCTCGTCCACCCTTGTGCAGCTCAACCTGGTAAGGAGGATCCAACGCGCAAAAAACAATGCAACTTTCATTTGGATTGTCGAAGAAGCGGTTGCAATGCTTCTGATATACGTCTTTGTCCACGTCGGAAGTCACGTTCGTCAGAATTTCGTAGTGAATTGCTAGCGCTTGTTCAAAGTACGGGGAATCCAACAGGTTCTTGCCACCTGGCACCGAGTACAGGACCGTCAGGCGACGATCCAACTCCGGCAGGGTGGCCTTGAAGATGTCTTCTCCTTCAAAGTAGTCCTTTGACGTTTGCGAGTTTTGCTCCAGGACCATCTCATTGATGTCCCGTTCGAAGGTAACAAACGGCAGCCCGGTCATGCAAAGAAGTGCGAATGCGATGCCTGCGAAGCAAAACTTGCAAGCATGATCAGCAAGAAGGAGACCCATATGAGCGAAAGTTGACTCGATCTCGTTGCGTATTTTCTCGCTGACATGATCCTGAGATGCCAAGCAGAGCACAACGGCTCAGAAAACTACTAGTATCGCAAAACTATCGCAAATACCAAAACATCGCGATCCGAAAACGGAGAAAAGCTCTTTTAACGCGTGTTCCCAGGATCCAGGAAGTCAAGGAAGGCATGGAGAGGTCCATGATCAGAGCCGGGATCAGCATGGTGGAACATGGCCTCCCATCGCGCTTTGTCAGCCTCCGCTTCCTCGTCCTCTTCTCCCCCTTCTCCTTCTCCTTCTCCTTCGTTTTCATCGTTGATGTCCACCACGGCCTTGGCGTAGGGGCAACCGCTTTCTCTATGGGCAAGCAAAGCACAGAAATTCGGATCTGTTTCTACCGCAACTCTTGGGGCCTGCTCTCCAGGAGCTGGAACGGGTTCGAAATTTGCGACGCTTGCCATCACGGTCTCCTCACAGCTTTCTTTGCTTTCATGAACATTGCCCCAAGGAGTCATGAGTCATGAAACTAAACAACTTCCAACTCGAAGAGAGCTCCTCAGCGTTCTGGCTCATACTGGGGCCTGGCATGCAAGGGCCTCAATACACGCCGCGAGAACTTCAAGGCGCTTTAAAACTCACTGCTACCTTGGGAGCCAAAGGTTGTGGCCATAGCAACAGGCTTGCGAACATCCGAGTCTTCCAAGTCAAAGCTCGCGTAGATGTGCTATCTGTGGGTTCTCGACGATATCTCTCGTGGGCAAGATGCAGAGAATGGCGCGCGGCGCACGGGACATGTGTGCGAAGCAGACATGGCTCTTTGTGGATTTGTTGATTTGTTGTATTTGTTGTAGTTCTTGTATTTGTGGTTGTTGTGGCGTTGTGGTGTTGTGGTTGTTGTCGTCGTCTTCTTCTTCTTCTTCTGCGAAGCAAAGAGGGTCCCCAGGGGGCCCGCGGCCTATGGCCCTCTCAGGGGGTTCGGTTTTCGGACCGTCTCAAGTCGGAGAATCTCCGTTTTGTCGGTGTCTGCAGCATTGGCGGGGTCGACAGTCTCCTCCAATGGGTTGATCATGGTGGTGAGGACCATTCTTGCGTCTCCTTCGTGAGGGGGCGGCGGCCTCCTCAAAAGTGTTGGCACTCGTGACAAAGGCTGCCCCTCTCATCGATCACCTGTGACTCATCCTCCGGCTCGTCGATGTCCATCTTATTCTCGCTGATGGCATGTTCGGCTCATTCCGGTTCGCTCGCCCAGTCTTCCGGTTCAGAGGCTCCCTCAACGTTGCATTGAAATAACACTACATCAGTAGCGCTGCTGCTGTTCCTGCTGCTGCTGCTCCGATGACGTCCATGCGACGGGTCCAAGCTCCCCTTGTAGCCCGGCTCATCCGCAGGCCCCAGGAGACAGCTCAGCCACTCGGAACTTTCTTCTGAACTTCTTGCCGGGCGGCTTGTCCATTTCCTGGCGCCCCTCTTGTTGTCCAGGTCCTCTCTAAGCCTCGGAGGTCGGCGCTTTCCATCATTCACGCGGGGACCTCGGTAGATTCGACAATCAGATTGGTCCCTGTGTCCATTTGCTGGCCCCCTGATATCCCTGATGTTCGCCATGAGCTATGTCTGCTTGGCTGTCTTCGTCCGGCATGTCCCCTATTGTTCTGTTGTGCTGGTACTCCACTTCACATGGCGCATGTTGAGAAACACCACTTCGAGTCGATGCCTTGGCTTGTCAAAGGCCGCAAACTCGATGTCTTTCAAGAAGTCCTGGGATGGACGTCTAGCCGGGCGGGACGTGCTCTTGACACCGTTCAATGCATGTTGAAGCAGCTGCGGCAAGTGCTTGCTCCGCTGGACACGATGCAGGCTGGCGAGAGCGGGCACATCCGGCGTAGCATCCGCCTTGCCTTGCTTTTCCGTGGCAGGCTCACGCGCACTACGAGAGTGGTAATTGCCAAGTATCTCGAAGTCCATGGGGTGCTTCTCCAAACTCGTCGACTGGGATGCCCCCACCTCCAAATGCTGGATTTCCCCAAGAGATGACCGACCCATCTCCCAGTAAAGCAGCAAATGCCCGCTGCGAGGCTTCAATTTGCAAGACATCTTTCAATTGGTCTTGAACTTTGCTGCTGTCGCCTCCGTGTTCAGGGTTGCCCCAGGTCACGACGGATCCATCGGATCGAATCGCAGCGAAGGCATAACGTGAAGCCCGGACATGACGTACTCCACGAAGTGATGCCTGGACTGCGGATGAATCTGCACCGGCATCTGCATCGCCCCACGTCACCACGGAACCGTCTGCCAGAATTGCGGCAAAGGCGCCGCCGGTGGCTTCAATCTGCTGAACATCTCTCAGCTCCCGTTGGACAGCACTGCTGTCACCGCCGTGCGCCTGATCACCCCACGTCACTACAGTCCCATCTGCCAGGATTGCAGCGAATGCGTCGTTCGTCGCCTGGATGCTCTGTACGGTTGTCAGCTCCTGGACCGCTGATGCACCACCGGCACCACCGTGATTTGGCGAACCCCAGGTCACCACGGAACCTTCCGTCGTGATGGCAGCGAAAGCACCTCCGGAAGCTCGAATCTCTCGAATGTTCTGAAGTTGGCTTTTGGCGGCGGTGCTATCGCCACCTAGGTTTTCATTACCCCAAGTGACGACAGAACCATTTGCCAGAAGTGCCGCAAAGGCACCATTTGATGCTGTGATTTCGCAAACATCTTTCAGCTCGTCCTGCACTGCAGAGCTGTCCCCTCCCACCTCGGGGTACCCCCAAGTGACCACGGAGCCATTTGCCAGAATGGCCGCGAAAGCGCAAAAGCATGCTTCGATCTTGACAACGTTCAGGAGTTGAGCTTGTACTCGGGCAGTGCTGCCTCCGAAGAATGCATGTCCCCAGGTTTCAACAGACCCATCAGAGAGAAGAGCTGCAAAAGCTCCGTGGGATGCTTGAATATCCCGAACATCCGACAAAGACACCGTGCTACTGTCGCCTCCGAAACTTGGATGCCCCCAGGTCACCAAAGAACCATCGCTCCGAATAAGGGCGAAAGCCCTCGATCGGCAAGATGACACTATCCGGTCACCACAGATCACAGCTGTCAGTGTCTCTCCATCTTGCAAGCCAGCTTCCTCCACTGTGCTGGCTCGAGATAATACTTTCCCAGAGGGAGCGACCAAGTGACTCAAGGTCTGTCCCAGTTCCTCTTCTGCTGAGTTTCTGAGATCATCGATTGAAATTTCAGGAGCCGCGTTCATCACAACTTGCTGCCCACTTAGCAAGGCAACCTTGACGGAAATTTGCATCTTTCATGCATTTAATGAGCGAGCAGGAAACTTCAATGCTGGTCTTGGCAGTTGTCCAGCAACCTCCAGCACGGAATCAGATTGCATCCAGAAAACATGCTGAGCACCAAATACTGGCAGAGTTCTACGTGAAAGCTCCACGTGACGTCAAAGCACTACTCTGTCAATAATTACCGTATGGAGTTGCTGAGTCAAAACTCCTCTATCTGGGATGCTTGAAGTTTTGAAGCACTGCCTGCAGCACTGACGCAATATCAGATGCACCCTACTCTACTGAGATGCCTGTTGTGAAGCGAGACGTGCCTGTGCTGGTGCATGGCATTGCATGGCTGAAGCTGCTGTCATGGGCTGAAGCATCGCTGACAATCACATGCTGAACTGCTACTGCCTCGGTCTAAACTATCGTCAACAGGAATGTCTCCCAGCAACACTTCAGTTCATGCCTGACTCATGTGGTTTCAGGACTTTATTTTACGTCACGCCTGCATGCTCAACTCATGAAAAGGATTTAGTCTATGCCGGAACATCTCTCGACCGACATACTGCACCTGTCAACTACACAGTTGCTTCCATGCCGAGAGTTTTGTTGAAACTCTTGATGCATAAGAGACGAAAGACTACTATGCTTGAATCGTCATCCCCTCACCCGCATTCAATCAACTTCGGCCCATTGTCGACGCTGAACAGGAGTTGCATGGCAAGATGTGGCAAGCCTAATTTGACGCTGAAGCCATCTTACTTAAGGCCTGTTCCCCTGGCTTGGTCTCTGGTTCCTCAGGTTCTTCCAACCCCAGGTGCCTCTTGGTCTCTTGGTGGTGTGTAACAAAATGAGTCGTGCCGGTTGTTGTTTGGGGTTGAATCGTATGCGGTCCTCTATTGACGCTATTGAAGTGGTCTGACAGGGTCTCTCTGAGCCGAATGCTCACAGATGCAAGCCTGTGACGGCGACACAAAGTTGTTTCCGTGGTGCGCAGAATCTTCATGCACGAGTTTTTATCCTCATTTGCCTTTCTTGTCTGTAGACTTGTAGAACCAGAAACGGCTGACAGAAGAGGCCGTGCCGAGAGGCGTATGCCAGCATGTGCTGCCGGCATAGCTCAAATCTGAACATCTGGCCCAACTTCAAGGGTGCTTGGCTGCAAGGCCCAGTAATCCCACCTCAGGAGTCGGGCATCGATTTTGTGGAAGATGTACTCTGTGTCCTCCACCACTGGGTTCGGTGTAAAGAGCTCCACGAGAATGTCATACAAAACGGCCAACATAGCCAAACGTGAATGTTGAATCTCTGCCTCACCCATCCAAGGTCGATTCTCTGGAAGGAAACTGCGAAGAACGGCTGGTGGTTGCCAGGCTTTCAGCTTCAACGGGTCGAATCCACTGTCTCCTGGCTCGTTTCCATCCTTCCCTTCGCCACGAAATAGTTCTACTGCGCCGCCTACTGCCAAGACTATGGCCCCAAAGACTTCAACGAACGTGTCATTCTCTCCAAATTGCGGAAGCATCTTTCCACCGGTCTCTGCAAGGAAGTCTACAGCATTCGTGTCAGAGCCAACAATGTTGACATCCACGATCTCGGCCAGTGGCCAAGCAACTGCTGCGAACATCGCCAACCTGCCGTGCTTGAGCTCTGCTTCACGATACTCGACAAACTTGCGCACGTCTGTGCATAGTTCAAGCGGATCAAAGCCCAGATCCCCAGGCACGTTGGCGGCAAATGCACGGTAACCGGGCTCTCGCAGGAACAAGAAGCGTGGTAGACTTCGTGTCTCTGAATAACGAAGGCCTGCAGATCCCTTCTGGGCTTCGATGCCTTCCAACTCTGCCTGTAGCATATTGTCTTCGACAGAGTCCATGGACATGGTGCTTTCCACTTCTCGAAGCCTTTCCTCAACATCAACGTCTGGCTTGCTTCTCAGGGTCATGCAAGACCTCTGCGATTGCCTGCGTCCCCTGTGCACCACAACAGCGACAGAGGTAGAGAGCAAAGTGAGCAGGAGCCCGCGTTGACTGTGATTGTCGACTTTTCGCCGCGGAGGCGAAGAAGTCAATACATAGGTGCTGTACACGCCTGCCCCCAACGAGGGTGACACGGCGGATGCAGCACCTCTCGGGATAGGCTCGGCAACAAAAGCCATGGATGATGAAAGCGTGGCTGCAGTGAGCGACTATGACTGAGTGTGAAGCTGTCTCTGTGAAACGCGTGTCTGAACTTTTATCGCTGGAGCCACGGAAACTCCTGCATGTTTGTGTACTGCGCTGGATGAGATGTGCCTGCGGCGGTCTCTTCCCGACACTGCGACTGAGCCTCAATGCAGTCACCCAGCAATCTCAAGACTGTCAAGCCTGTCAATACTATCAATATTTGCTTTGTTACTTTCTAGGTCGTTTCAGGCAGTGCTCAGCGTACAAGCTCATTGGCAACGTCCACTCCATTCTGGCTCCTCTTGGCCTCGGAATGTACAGCTCATTGCCTCCACCTTCTTCCATTCATGTTGACTGCACCTTTTGATTTGTGGAGACTGTAACATGGGCACGTGAATGCACATGCCATGCTGGTGTGGCTTCAAACAAGCGACCTGCCATGAAAGCTGAAATTGTAGTCGAGTTGCCGAATCGCGTGATAAATGACTCGACTTACTGGGTTGTCCCATGTGAGTGAATGCCATGTTGCCGGACGATGCGAACTGGGATTCGTTTTGCTAGCCGATTCAATCAGCAATCGCGATGTGGCATGGTGATGACACAGAGACTGCATGCCCATGCTTTGCACGCAAACAGTGGATGATGGCCAGAAATTCAAGGCACTTTAAACTTCGATGAGGGGATCTCAGGGGGTTTCACTGCACAGAATGGGCACCAGCATGCACTCGACGGCGAGAGCGCAGATCAGGACATCCCTCTGCTTTAAGCAGCTGTCCTGCATTCTGCTACATTGGGTAGTCTCAGCCTTTACTCAATGTTTGCCCTGAAGCTGACTTGGACGGCCGAGAGAGTATATGTACACAGGAAGGCAAAGGAATGCAGAAGCAAAAACGAACGCTACTTCTCAACAACTTAGAACGCTCCTACATAAGTTACAGTGTTACAACGGACATTCCACCGCACCTCGAGCAGTGCGGGCATGGGACGAGCATTGTCTGGCAAAAACTGACCTTTCTCATGCTCTCCGCTAGATGAAGAGTAATGTCGAGTTGAGGTTAGATGCAAGACGACCTTCATGCAGGCTCAGTATGCTTTCGCGCCCGTGGTGCGATGATCTACTTTCTCTACTGGCTCAGCTCTGACTCCTTCGTCTCATGGTGAGCTTCTCATGCATAACCGGCTGCCTGAACAAGACAGCAACTTTATGTGCTTTTCGGGATGAACTCACTGCAACATCGTCGCATCGCCCCCAAACATGGGCAGCCCAGCAGGTGCATGCGCTGACGCTCAAATGACGAACAGAAGCTTTCCCCACACTTGCGTTGCCCTGCCTGCCGCCTCTCCGTTGTGGCCGGTGACCCGCCATCGGCAGCAGAGATCTTCGAGGTCGTCGCATCCGGGCCTTTCTGCACATGCAAACTTCGGGTGGCTTGGGAAAACCAGCCTGCTTTGTTGTAAACACATGCAGAAAATTTCTGACCGGAGTTTCTCTGCGCGACTCTCACTCGCAAACTCTCGGGCGTCATTGCTTGCATTGTTTGGGCACTCTTGCCACTTTTGCCATTTACGGAAACAGACGGCATGAGGCAGAGATTCACGTGGCTTCTCTCTCTCTTTTGTTCGCTCTCCTTCCCTCGCTCACCCGTTCCCCGGGTCCCTCCTGCCCGGTCCTGCCCCACCCTCTCCCTTCATCTCCCATCTCAGGGCATGGTGAACGAGCCGCTTCCCAATCCCAAAAAGCGTCAGAGGAAGCGTCCGGAGTCTCGGAAGCAGGACTCAACAGATGCTTCAGATCTTATCTGCTGTGCTGCTGGACCGGATGTTGAGCAGATAAGGGTTCAGGCAACCAAGCTCGGACCTCCTCATCCTAACTGTGACCGCGCAGTTCGCTACAATGAGTCAGTGATGCACACCCGCACACAAACTGACTGGAAAGGCTTCTTCTACGTAAGTCCCTTGACCTTTACTGCTAGAGTGAGCGATAATGATCTTCATCACCCAAGGCAAGAAGGAGTAAAACTCATCTCCCTCCCTTGCGTCAGCACACTCTGACGCAAGGCCGGCCGCCCTCGACAGGTCGCGTAATCACCGGTCAGTGGGTGAAACTTATGGCTGGGTGACGACTGCAATTCCGTTGTTCGTGCAATTTCCGATGATTCCAGACGCTTGTTCTTCTACATTTATGCTGGGCCATGCCCAGGGGGGGCCGAAATGTATTCTACATATCCTCCCCCCCCCCCCTCCCCCACCTGAAGGGAGGGGGCATTCGAGCGCTGTTTTATGGGGTAACGAATGGATAGTGGCGTATTACTGTATTACTTGAAGGGGCAAGCGCAGGTCCTCCCTTCCTTCCTCCCTTCCTCCCTCCCTTCCTTCCGGCGGCAGGCATTGCTGCCGAAGGAGCCACCCCGGGTCTCGTCCGTGAGACTTGGTACCTATACGACAAAGGTCGCGTGGCATCTTATCCCAGAGAAGTATGGCAGCTCAAGGAGTTGGACTGTCATGAGTCGTGGGATGATGGCGCAAGTCTCTCTATTCTTCTTCTTCCGGGCTTGACGAGTTTTGCAGGACCCTCCCACGCTTGGGTCTCGTTCTACCTCTCTCCTTCTCTCTCTCTCTCTCTCGCACTCTCCTTCGCTCTGTCTCTCTTTCTTTCGTCAGGCTTCAGGTGGCTTCCGGGCGTCATGGACTTGCTTTCACCTTTCGATACCGTTGCCTGCAAGAAGAGATAAAAGACAACAGGGCCGCACTGCTCCTTCGTTGTGAAAATCGGGAACCGGAGGCCCCAGCTCAAAACCACCGTCGCTTGACAAGCTTTCCCGCTCGGCGCACAAACTCACTGTGCGGAAGCGGAGCACTCATGAGATCTCGCGAGCCAGCACATCTGGGTGGAATCTGGCTTACTGTGCAATGCTAAGAAAAAGAACAGAGGATAAACAAGCTAAGCTTGTGACCATCCATTCCCGCAGCAGTTCCCTGTCAAGGTATCTGCTCGAGAAAAGATCAAACCAGATCTTCATACTGGAGGACAAGTAAGGCGTAGATGCATCACGGCACATCTTCTCCTCCTTGCATCCTTCATACAAGCAAGCAAGGCCTGCGTCTGCTGACTAGCTTGCCGATTGCGTGATGCCTGAAGCCAAACAACAGCCAGCCATGGTCAGCGCATCCATTCAGCATTTGGTGCAAGTAGTTTCATCTTCAACCGCAGGCATTACAATGGGCCTTCTTTGACACAGAAGATGTCGGTGACAATACAGCCAAGGCTGCTGATATGTGCTTCCTGAGACCGCATCATTGACTGCGAAGGGATATCAGCAATTTTTTACCAGCAAATACTGCTTTTCATCGACTTATCACCCCGGACGCGCTGGCGCTTCCACGTGCTGCTGACCGCAATCGCGACCAAGCTGCCCGTGCTCCGGCCCTGCCATGTCAGTATGTGTGAAATGATACACCTTAAGTTACTACCTCCACCGGCGGCGGCAACGGCTGCTTAATGCTGCTTATGATCAGATGTGGCAGATCGCTTTGGCCACTAAACACTGAAAGCGGCAGGACTTTGGGTGAGGGGAGGGGAGGGCTCACCAAGGGAGAGAGAGAGAGAGAGAGAGCGGGAGAGAGGGAGAGAGCGAGAAGGAAGCTGCGCAATTGGAGGATGGACGTGATTGGACGCGATCGGATGTGATTGGGTTTGATATGGTTTGATGATATGTAGTGTGTGGAGAATGATGTGCGAAGTTGGCAGATGCTGCTTTGGCCCAACTCGTGGCTGCTGAAAAGCCACATATTGGGCCGACCCAACAAGTCGAGAGCAGTAGCAAAATAAGCCTTTGCAAGCAAGTCTTTGAAGAGCAATATTCTCAACCTGAACACAAAATAGCCTAGCAGAGGCCGGCAGCAGGGTCTACACAGGGGTATGTCTCTGTGTCCGGGCACCGCACATCCCTCCGTTGCGTACGTTTGTCGCACCCACTTGTTTCATAGGTATGGCGTCGGCGTTGCGGTTGCTTGTCTTGAAGAGGAGATACGAATCGGGGCTTGTCGGGGAGGCGTGTCGCAGAGGCGGCTTGTCGCAGAGGCGGCTTGTAAGGGAGCAGCCTTGTCACAAACTTTATGTCGCAAACCGACACCCGGGGCCTGCAACATACCCTGGATTTTCGACTTGCAGCCATCTATGGTCATCACATGGTCATGGTTTGGTGAGGTTGCCAACCACGTCTGTAGGAAGATTTGCATCTTGCAGAATGCATCTTCAGATTCTTCAGCCGGGCGGACTTGATGTGACGTCTGCTTGGAAGTCGAGCAGCGCTGGCTCACCTGAGTTTGTCATTCCATTGCGTTCCCAGAACCTGATACGCTAGCACCGACAAGGACATTCCAAAATGTGCTGCTGGAGTGAAGAGCTGGGCTTTGCACTTCTTGAGGTTGTAAGCTTCGTCTTGGCCTGCAACCGCAACATCCACATCAACGCAGATGAAACTCGTCTCGTCTCGTCTCTATTCAAGCAAACCTTGAGGCGTTCAGCATGCAACTTGCTGAAAAATTGGCGCTTGGTCGGCTGCAATCAGCTGGAAGACACATGACATGAAAGCTTCCATGGTCGAAAGAACGTGTATGGACCAAGCATGGGCGACCAAAGTAGAAACACAATGCCAGCCTTGAATCGTGAGCTCAGCCTTGGGTGCACGGTTGCAAACACTACAGTAGCAGTGCCTGTCAGTTGCATTACAGTGGTATGGTGTTGACGGCCGAGGTGACAACAAACAATTACAAACAAATCAAGAAAAACACGTCTACCTGTTTGTGGTAACTTGGATATACAAATTAGACCAAGCAGACACCCCCCCCCCCACCGGAAAACCCTCCTTTGAGGGACCTGCCCGAGCCTCTTGGAGGAGCGGCAATCCGACTCAGCGGGGGGTTTCCGCCCCTCCACAGAGATGTTTGGGACCTTTCTTGGGACGCCCCTGGACGCCCCTGCATTGGGCCGGCCCGGCTGCCGAGGCGGCGCGCGCAAGCGTTTACAATTGTGGAAGCTAGATGCATGGCCATTGATGGATGTTCTAGAAAGGGAGATTCAGGCGCTTGTCTCTTCAGGCTCAGGCCATCACTGCTGTACTTGTCTTGAGACACGGAACATCAGTTAACACATTTCTTCAGCTTAAAACTGCTCGGTGCACTACAAAATGCAAGTGAAACTTCGTGGCAAGCGATGAGTCCGTTTGCTGTTGTTCTGAAATGAGCACCGTCCACTGTGTGAGCAATCCTTGCCAAGCAGCAAAGACACATCCAGATCACGAGGAGGTCCGTCCAGGTCTGTACCCAATAGGCTTTCTAAGCCCTGCATGAAGTCCGAGATGCTGATCTCCTGCCAGTGCTTGCAATGTGCACTTTGTTGTAGATGTTCAGTTTTATCGACATGTACATAGTCTTGGTTCACGCCCGTTGAAGCCGTGTGTTTGAAAAGCCGGTGATGCTGTGAAGGCGTTGACGCCATTGACGTCTTCGCAATATTCTGAACCTTCGCGTCTTCGCGCGGGAATTCGCATCTTTGCGTCCGCGCGTCTCTGCCCTGATTCCGGTAACGCCGCTGACGTGTTTGGTGCCTTCACATCGCCGCGTCTTCGCACAAGTCTACAGAGCCCTTACGGGCATCAATGAGAATACTCGAAATTCGAGACAGACGCGCCTGCAAAGAACTGCACGGCCAAGGACAGGGTTTGCGATATGCTGCAAGGTGGTATCTACAAAGGATTACTGCTCAGAAGTCACCTGCCATCGAAAATTGCGACACTGTGGTGAATGAATATGCTAAACCAACCACCCAGGCCTCTGCATTTGCTGTATTCATCTTTTTGAATACAACCTGGGGCCAGCAATTAAAGCCCATGCCATGCAAGTTTACCTTGAAATTCAATGAACAGCACCTCCGCCTGATGTGGCTGAACGCCCAGTAGCGAGAATGACCTCGCAGCATGCGGCAGCGTCTTGCAGAAGCATTTTCCCCACTGTTCAGCCAATCGAACCATAATTCAGAGTTATTGAGAGTTTCGTCCATATTAGTCCGAACCACCGCTCGTCCAAGGCGTACGTTCAAGCAATGAGCACATGGTCCCAAGCTGTCATTAGGCAAATTGGGCTGTTGGGCTTCCCACATGCCTCTGAAACCAGGGTTTCCGCAGTGCTTGTCGAAACTCGTCCAAGCCTCAGGGCGGAAGTGAATCGGCGATGCATGTACTGCTGCAAGCTCGCCCGGTGCTAGGACCGGCCACTCACCCCATCATCTGCTCAGCACATCACAACAAACAATAAAAAACAACATCACACAGCCTCCCTTGTCGGGAAATGTCTCTCTCCCTCCTGTGGCCTTAACTCCTGAGGCCCTAACTCATCTCCCCGGAGCGGTCCACGTCAGCCGCCAGGAAGAGGTGCTGCAAAAAACCAGCACAGAGAGCTTGCACCACCAAACTCTCATGCATCCCTCCTCCAATCTTCGGAAGTTTCTCAACTCTGCGATCTCCCGGTACGCGACCTGTCATGCATGGAGATCTCAGGTCTTGAGTCGTTGTCGATGCTTCTGCTGGTGCACACACTCCGAGTAGATAGGCACCATGCCTGCCTCGAATGGCTTGTGAAACGCACCTAGGTGGTGCCAGTGCCAAGCACGCAATGCAAATAACATCTAATGACCTATAGCCCTGCACAGTGTCTGCTGGAGCCCTTTCCTTGAAGAAGCAGGTTGAGAAGAGGCGTGACAAATACAACTATGCAGCAGCATGCTGCAATCTCATTTGCAAGTAGGTACGTACTTGGAGAGAGCACGAGGTCACCGCTCGTGCTCACCCTAAATGCAGGAAAAAAAGCTTTAAAAGATGCCCAACCCATCGAGTCTGAGATCAACATTTTTGTGCTCCGTCCCGGCCAGCTCTCCGACTTAAGGCCAGCGCGACCATTGGTTTTGACGTTCGCACGGCTTCGCCGTGGGCGGCACAGATCCTTGCCAAACGGGGGCCAGACATTGCAAGCCAGAATACCTTCACACATCTTCACAACTCAAGGTGACCTGTGAGCTCATGTTGGCTTGGCGTGCCTCCAACCTCACCACACCCTTTGGTGTCTGCACGGCCTTGAGTCATGTTCAGTCATGTTGGGTCTTGACTGTGTTGATCACGACTCCCAGCATTCTCGCAGCCCGAAGTCTGCAGCAGTCAAGACGCCATACCGGCCACCGGCAATGTTCCCGACGATCCTGCTCTGGTGAGCCTGCAGGCAACCAGCATTGGCATTGGCTCCGGCTTTTGTGGTAGACGTGGAGTATTCGACCTCGCGCGCCTGCCAGACTGCGCCAGTGTGGATGTCGACATGATGCCAGGTCAGGCTCAGCGGCCGAACCCTGTAAACTGAGCCGAAACATGATGAGGCAAATGCAACTTTCCAATGCTCTCCCGAACCTTGTTAGCGCCGGGACGACGTTTCTTTTTGATCTCTCGCAGTGTTGCATCATCTTCTGCTTCAAGGGTTCTCCAACACCAGCGACCACGAGTCACAATTGTCACTCAATTGTCATTTCGAACCGGACAGCTTTGGAAAAGATCCTGGCCCGCAGCAGGATGTATAGAAGGACATACCAAACGGGGCTAGTCACTAGTCGAGGTCGCCGTCGTCGGAGTCAGCGCTGTCATCCTTGCGGACTCTGCAGACCGATGAAGCAAAGCGCCTTAAGCAAGCTCAAGCAAGAGCACTAGCATTGCGCGAAGGTGTGCGAAGATGTGCGAAGCCTCCTCCACAAGGCTGGTGTTGGACCTGGAGAGCGAGGTTTCAACGTGGTGTGTCGGGGAAGTGACGCTTTCCCATTCTTTGGCAACTACGCCCCAGCTCAGACTGAAATAAGGATGGAGATGGTCACCTTCACTTAGCTACCTCTTTGGACAAGGGGCTTGCTCACCAATGCCGCCTTGCGGAATCAGAGTCGGAACAGAATGCGCTAGCAGCTATAGCGTGAGATAGCACGGGATCGGCAGGGCTCTAACATACTTTTTGCAGGCAAAGCGTCTTTCTGAAGCCTTGACGGAGCATTAGTGACTCGGCTGTCTGGCCTGCAGTTCTGCCAGACTAAAGTGGGCTGGAGTGTACGTAACCTTCACAGTGTCATCGCCTGGATGCGAGCTCAGTCTTGTCTTGGTTCACAGCGGGTGATGCCTCGCATCTGAAGTTTAGGGATTGCGTGTTTTTGATCATCAATGCTGTCCCACCATGGCTGCTTGAACGCGTTGCAGCTCCACTTTGGCCTGGCAGACAAGATGCAGTACCATCGTCAAAGCTTCATGTGACATTGGACAGCTAAACAGCACCTCCGAGGCAAGCTTGGCAGACAGCTCGGATGCCTGCTGGCTTCAAAAAATCACAAGCCACATGCCATGGCCTGCAAGGCTTCCTCGATACATCATCTGATTTTAATGGGCTTTCCCCTCTCCCCGCATCCAGCCGGGGGAATGGCATCCCGAGATCACGTAAGGAGGACCCAAGTCAGTTTCGGCGGGTTGCAGGGGTAGGTAATACAAAGTCTTGTTTTAAAGAAATCCATGTGAATGCCGCCTCACGACCGCCCCATTCCCAACATTTCCAAGCAGAATCGGAGTTTTTTTTGCCGGCCACATAGAAGCCTCGTGCTTCGCAACTTATGCCGAAGAGCGCTCGGGCAAAGAGTTGTCAAGCGCATGTACGAGGTGCTGAGGATCTGACAGCCAGAATGAGGAAGTTGGATAGGATGAAAGCCAGCATGAAAGGGTATCCGGTCAAAAACAAACATGAAAGAGGGCTCAGAAAACTCTGGAATGAAACATCATGAAACATATGAAAAGAAAAACAAAAAACAGGGTGACAATGCATGGCATAGCGAAGCTTTCGCAGCAGGCTTCGAGGGCTTGTGCACTGCAGGCAAGCAAGGAGACCGGAACGTTTCTGTGGTGGCCACATGACTAGAGACCAGAGCAACTCTCAAAAGAGGATAAGCTAGACACGCAGCTAGACACGCCCTCGAAGCTTTCAGAAACGCGGTTGGTTCGGCCCTGACTCAGCCAGCGCAGCAAGCCCATTCAAGAACAACTACGTGTTTGAAGGTCATGTCTGCTTCTGCAGCTGTACGAAACAGAATCCTGTAAAGATCAAACGGCACACCCTGCTCGATCTGCTGGTGAGAGAAGCATTTTTTGTCTGGGCTACTGTATGCGATTGTGATTCTATATCTTTGGAATCCTAGCAGACAAGGCTGCCCACCGTGGCTATGCAGAGATTTGCAGCAACCTCATGTAGAAACACTCCCTTGGTCTCCCGTGTTTGACGATGATGATGATGATGATGATGATGATGCATTTAGAAGTCGATACTATTGACGTTGAGAGCCCTTTCTTGCGCAACATCACCTCAGCCAGTCCTGCGCCAATCAGGCGCTTATGGCGTGTTTCATGAGCACAGCTGTTCTCAGGCCTTCTTCGCCTCCATGTGCTGCATCTCAGCTTTGTGCTGCGCATGCATTGCTGCCTGACGTCAAGTGGTGTGGAGCTTCGCATTTTGGTTTGTTCTGCAGGCTTTAGCAATGCACTTTCGGCAGCATGTGGAGATGGTTTCGGGCACCTTCTCGATGGCCACAGCACTTTGCAAAGCCTTTTGGCTTGCTTCCTTGGCAGCCTTTGCACCTCCATAAGTCGGGAATGATTGCCACACACCCAGCCACATGTGCACAACCTGGTTCACTGGTCACTAGCAGCTGCTCGCATGCTCATGCTCGTCCAAGCAGCTGAAACCAAGAACGCCTTGAGTTTGCGCAACAATCTCCTCAGGACTGTGATGCGAACCAGCATGACTACGTGACATGCGGGAGGGAGGAGGAGCACGTCCTCGATTGTTCCCGTCCCAAGACAGAACTATGAGTGAACTATGTCGCGAAGCACAATGGGTGCTGCAATAGGGAGTCCTTAAGCTGCTGTTGCTGCTCGCGCATGACCTGAGACACGATCAAAGGACGACACGCCCACATCATTGACATCCGTTTTGGAGCTGTGCGTGCATCCGAATCCAAGGAACCTACGCTGCCAGGATATTCGTCCCCGGGGAAGAACTGAACAACACCCTTGCACAACAAAAACCGAGATCTGCACATCACTTCTTCCAGATCGTGCTGACTCATCCCGTCAAACAAACGTACCGGTCTGTTGAAGGACACCTCACCTGGCTCTGGGTGGCGAGCAGCTGCTGGGTTTCCAAGCTCCTGTCACACAAACCCTTCTGAGCATGAGCAGACAAGCATAGACAAGCGAAGCTGGGGCTGTGTAGCTTCACAGAGGGCAGGAGATGCCCTACTTGTCTAGTCTCATGCCGTCTCTGATGACGTGCACCCATGCTGTTTGTTGCACTTTCTGGCACAGATGCTCCATTACTGCGACGGGGGTTGCTATGGCTGCCAATACGGTGATTCGGCAATGACGTTGTTGTGGCAGGGTACTGCCGCTGGTGGGTATTCTATGGTGTTCTGATCCTGCTGCTGATCTTGCCGGTAATTCGTTTTCTGCTTGGTCAGTTGTCGTCGTGGCGTGGTCATGGTTGGTTACTGCTTTTTGTTTCGTGGTCGAGGTTGTGATGGCGGTTGTGGTCGTGGTGGGCCATCATTAGCGGTCAGTCATTTGGTATTTGCAGTCACGCCAATCTTCCGGATCGCCACCATACCTTATGTATGTGTTCTGGTGCTCCTGCTGGTCACCCGGAGGATTTAGATTCGGCTGCTGATCAAAATTACTTTGTCCCGGAAACGTATCTTTCGCCAAAATCAAATTTCCTTTGAACTCCAAGACCTATACTATAATCACATCCATGCCGCCTGCGTACTACAGCTACGCAAGTGCATACTTCGTGAGCAGATGCCACGTGGGCTGGGCCCTTCATGGGACACGTTAGACTGCCGCGTGACTTTCGCAGAGCTTCCGCCAGTCTTTCGCAAAATTTTCGGCTTTCGGAAACGGATTTCCTAAACCCCAAACCCTAAGTCCTCAAAACCTAAACGGACCGGACCTAAACACTAAATAAACCCGAGACCCGAGCTGCGTGTTGTGGTGTGTTGTGTGGTCCGACGGAGGCTTTCAGCCAGCTGGGCGTGCGCGACGAGAGCGAGCCTTATGCAGATACATAGCAAACAGGCGCCTTACGTAAAAACTTTCGCCAAAATGCAATTTCCTTTCGCACACCCTCTTCGCGGATCTTTCGCGGAAACTTATACATCTGAGATGTAGGTTTGATATAAAATTCCTTACAAGGACCTTTTGATCAACACCCAGATGGTTGGGGGTTACTTGCTACGATAGCAGGTCCTTCCATGCTGCACTCACAGCAACAACATTTCCGGCTGAGAGCATCGTCCCAAACAGTGATCAAAACATTTGCACATCGAGATCCTTTTGGCTTCGGACGTATCTTGGTCCAGAGTTATGACAGTTATGGTTCAGCGATGCTCAGAAGTCAAGAGACATTGCATCCCCGACTTGCGACTTGAAAGTAAAACTGCATTTGCCCAGTGCGCCCGAACGGCTTCCCCTGCCTCGAGGCCATGTTGCGTATAAGTCATATGAGGAGGCCAGCAATCCCAAGTTGTGAATTTCTCAGAGTTGCCGGCAGGACATTTTAGATAGGAACGGGCAGGCCAGCTCTGCACTTTCCCTGGCTCAGTATGGCTACTCCCGCAGGCCAACAAGCTTTGCAAATCTTCGCTGTAGATGTTGGTCCACCATGCCAAAGTGTAAATTGTCCGTGGAATGATAAGCCCTCCAGGCCCGTCAGTGTTGTGCAGTCACTTACAGTCGTGCCCTGTTGCATGGAAAGATTGCCAGGTGGCGACAGTCGGAGCGTGTAGCATGGATCCTATAAAGACGCGAAGAAAAAGCCACATGAGGGCGCATGCTTCTTCTGCACCTCAGCGAGCGCCTTCACATCGCACGTTGTGCTTCCGAGTCATTGCATGTCGTTGCCATTGTTGGTGCAAAACCAGTGGTGATCACCACTTGTGCTGCGCATCTTCTCCTTCTAGGCCGTGCGCCTTGTGCACCAAGGCTTCGGGCAGTCTGCGGTGCACGTTTTCTTGGTGGCGCGCCAGTGCGCCAGACATGATTCCCCTCTGTCAAGTCCTGCATGACTTTTTGGTGACTCGCTGTCACAACGTAGGAAATCAAAAGCGGCTGCAAGTACCAGAGTAAAAATGTGCAGGTGAGTGCGAGTAGGGCCTTAGGGGGAGGGACTTGCCTCAGCAGTCGCGGGAGGCGCGCAGTACATTCACGCCCCGCTCGAACACAAAATTAAAGTCACGCTCGTTGCGTGGGTAGGTATGCGCAATGGTAAGATGATCGTCTCAGACCTGAAGATTGCAGCAGCCATGGGGAGCCCTGTGTGGCTCCGTGGCAACTATGTCTGGCACATCATTGCAATCCATGCTGGGGAGAAACGACTCTGGCTGCATCCCCGGCAGTCTTTTGCAGCATGGTGATCTTGGCCTGACAGCCGTCGTAATAGTCCCCAAGTACCAAGGACTGGGAAGCCGAGGCGCCAACACGGTCCTCCTCTGATGCCTTCAAGTCCTGATGCATTCCAGATTGAACCCACTCTGCAACATCAACACCACGGGGCCTTCTGGATTTCTTGCAGCTCTGCTGCAGAAGCCACTTCCTCATCAAAGCTCAAGATGCAGAGGATGCGCTAGGCTTGCAATGGCTTGCACTTGCATTGTTTGCGCGAGCGAGCATGCGTGCTACAAGTAGTGCCTGCCCGTGCACGTGCGCGCGCCTGCCTCTGCGTGCCTGCGTGCCTGCTGCCTGCGTGCATGTGTGCGTGCATGCGGGTTTGTGTGTCTGAGGGTTTGTGTTTGTGTTTGTGTTTGTGCTTGTGTTTGTTCTTGTGTTTGTGTTTGTCTGTGCGTGGGCTGTATCGGCGAGACTTCTCCCAGCTCGGTTCTCGACACAGCATGTGCCTGATGGATGAGGGCTATGTGAACCATACATGGCCAAAACATAAATCCAGAGTCCGAATAGCAAGGCGCGAAACTGATTGACATGAATCTTCTATGGGTTAGTGTGGACATTTTCAAGGGAGTTCGCAGTGGAAGGTGTCGTCGGCAAAAAGGAAGACTTGAATTGACTTGAAACTGTCACCGTATGCATGCCTGCCACTCTAATGCCCATGAAGAGCGCATGTGCGAAGAGCACCCTGTATTGTACCTATGCTGGCTGCTGCGATTGGATCACGCAGGGGCAAGCAGCATGCACAGATTTTTGTTATACTTGTTGGCGTGCCGGGCGACAAAGGTGGGCAGTGGGAAGGAGACCAGATCCTGGTTTTCTCATTCAACAAGCAGTAGTAGGAAGAAGTAGCAAGTACTGTAGTAGTAAGTAGTAGTAAGTAACTAGTAGCAAGTAAGCAAGTAAGCATTAAATTTCAGCAAGTAATCAAGTAAGCAAGCAAATAAGTATGTAAGTAAGGGAGTTAAGTAACGCACAGCTTGCTCCAGGACCAAATGGGACACCATCCCCTGTGAAGGTCGTGCAATTCGGGGCAAATTTCAATCCAATCCCGTGGCACTTGGGAAGTTCTCCGCATGAGAGTATTTGTGTCCCGGAAAGCGACTGGGACCGACAGAATAACGAGGCATGGTGACAGCAAGATGACTATTGAAACAGTCAAGAGAAGAGCCCTCGCGCCGCTCGCTCCCGCAAAAACAGACAGAACAGGGGAACCCCCTAACCGCGGATACAGAAGCCTTCGTTAAAGGGGCGCGGCTCAAAAAACTGCAGCCTTTCACGACGACTGTGTCGTTTCAGTGACCACTTGGCTTTGCGAGCCTCACGTAACCTGTTCATCAGCATCAACGCGCTACGAACACAATCCGTCCAAATGGTCAGTTGACATCCAGTCGTAACAGGCATGCTGTTCCTGCCGATGTGACCGTTGCCACCGTCACCACGCAATGCGAGGACTCCCCAAGACGCCTTAATTCCGCCCTAAACCTCACTAAAGCCCTTGTTCGCACTTGGAGTGACATCCCCACCGTACATGTGTGACCCACATGCAGCCCATGAATGGTCTGAAGGGTGGGGTATCAGTGGCCATTTCGAGGCAGGTGACTCTGCAGAGACGCAATGGCCCCAGCGAGTTCAAGGGTGAATGCCAGCACAGCAAAATTCCTGTTTTTCATCAAAACAAAGTGACATGACTCTCTGCCTGGTCTTTTCGGTCTTGGCCTCTCAGCCCTAAAGGATCTCTCAATGTGATCACTGCTTGGGACCTGGCATCACTGCTCAAAGGAGTCAGTGGCACTGGCGAAACCAGAGACGCAGGACCCGCCTCACTCCTTTTGTGGGATTGAGTGTCAAAGACGTGATATGCAGGGCGGTAAATCTGACAGCCGATGACCTTCGCAGAGCCCGCTTGTGAAGATGACCCTGGCCCACATCTGCACAAAGGGCCTTGCAGTGGTAGCTAGGCATGGCGTGCTGACAGAATGACTCCGTACTTTCCCGGTACCTCATGAAAATCGCTACACCGGCTACAGTCTCTATGCTTCTCTTGGCGTGAGGCCAGGAGGGCCAACAGCCCCAGCCGCGCCATGGCTGTGGCACACTTCGTTTGACGCTTCAAAGCAGCGGCCAGGCTTCAGAAAGTTATGAAACTCACAACGCCGCACCATGTCGTGGCTGGAAGCTGAGTTCTAGACATTTCTGGACTCTCGACTTTACTTTGGCATCGCCACGAAAGTGCAAACTCTAGTAAGCTTAGCTGACTTAGCTGAGGGTCGAGGACAGCTCCTCATGCATTGCCTTTGCGAAGCAGCAGCATAGACCTAGCCAAGTGAGTGACATTGCAGAACATGGCACGTGCTAGCATGCTGTTTCGAGGGATGCTCTCCTTCAAACTAAGCCTTCGAACTTCGAGAGGCACATCGAAGCTTGGTAAGTTGAGGAATCCGCCGATCCCCGCAAAGCTGGGGGTGAGCGATGGTGAGCGTCGGTGAGGCAATTTCCGCTCTCGCACAACTCGGACCCCCCCCGCCTGACCCCTACCAAATCCCAAGCCGGCTGCATGCCGCGTCCTACCCTCCAGCCCCCCCCCCTTCCCCATCGCTGCTCTGGGCAGACTCCTTTGCTGAAAACCACCAACGACCCAATACCGGTTCGCGTACCAAAACGGAAGACCTTTTCAGGGGCTTCGGACGGTCCAGCAATCCCCGTTTGCGTAGGAGCGTTCAGATAGCGTTGAGGCGTTTCCATGGAGACCTCAGGTATCCCAGAATGAGCCAAACTTGTTGTCTTAAGGATCAAAATGTTTGGGCACGGGCATCTGTGGCTCCCCCTAACCCCACACCCAAACGCCTACCCCCTACCCCCTTGTTACCCGAACCCCTGTCACCGCAAACCCGACGAGCCCACTGAGCCCACTGAGCCCACCCACCACCTCCAGAAGACGCCTGTGCGCATCTTTCGCGTCGGCCACAACAAGGCGGGATCCTGCCCAAACCCCTCCTTCAGGATGTAGAATCTAGAAACACCGATGGGATTTTCTCTTGGCTGTGTTCTCGCTGGAAACAGTGAGAAGCTCGTGCAGGCATAAATGTCATCAATGCTGTGCTGCAGAGGCATCTAGAATCTACGAGTAGCTGCCTTTCAAAAGTCTTAGCTACTCCCGCCGCATACCCGCTCTTGCTGGCATTGCATCACTCCTGCCGCGCATGGCATCTGGAAGTTGTTTTCGGGGCTAGCAGAAACGGCGTTATTTTCTTGGATTTCGGTGCCTAACCACTTGACCAGGCTTTGCTCAGAATAACACTGTAAGTTGCACCCTGTTTTTTTACTCTATGAGTCTAAGAAATATGGCTGCGCACCCAGCCCTCAAACTTGTGTGCATCCCATTGCCGCTGCGGTTTTCACTGCGCGCTCTGCGATGGGAGGTGAGAGGTACCCACAGTTACCCACGGCATGGCAGTGCCTGTGGCATTCCTCATGTTGCCTCATATTTCAACATTCGCAACGGCTGACTTTCGAATCAGCCCACGCTTCACTTACAATGACCATTGACCACTTAACGTGATACAAATATGGCACAATGATGTAACAAAGCTTTCCAATTCTAAAGGTACATCAAAAACTCCCAGATTACCAGAAAGTCCGCCTTGCAACTCTGGCAAGACACACCAAGTCGCCTTGGGCGACTTGCAAGTCTTGAAAAAACAAAACAATCAGCTGTTGATTGTTTTCGGAGGTCGGAGAGGCTGCCAGGCGCAGTACAACTCCGAAGCTCATACAGAGGGCTTGTCACCCGCAATGGCGCGGATCGCACATCGTCGGTGTGCAAGTTGTGCAAGCTGCTGGAAGACGTAATTGAAACGTAGTACTTTAAACGATGAGTGCGCGCATTTATTTTTGCGCAGCACGTGCAATATTGAGCCAGCAAAATTCTGGAAGGCTGCCTCAGCCGCGGGCTGGATTGCCAGCTTGTGCCTGCAATGTATATATATATATATATGCATATATAGACTTATATATATATATATATATACGTATATTCTATAAATGTGCAACGTGTGCAATGATGTGTGCTGTATGGTGACCCTACTTCCATGACCGCTACTAAGCAGGGGTCAGACTGAGAGACTGAGCATCCGACGACACATTGCGAACATGCACCCGCTGTCAGGCCTCATGGGGCTAGGCGGTCTTGTTGAATGCCGGTCTTGTTGAATGCCGAGTTCCCCTTCAGTAGCCAGATGGAACCCGCATTCAGCAATAACTCGAAAGGCACGGCAGAAATGGGTCACCCGCCTATGCTGTCGCGACCTGGGCCTTCAGGGCTTCCAGCTCCAGGGTTTGGGCCTGAGAGAGGATAATCATGTATATGCCGCCTGTGATCTTCTCTGGAAGTGGAGGCATCATCCGCCTGCAGTTGCTGTTCGAGATCCCGGATGACCTACAGACAAGGCATAGTTAGTATCAGCTGTGCCGCATCGCTTCCTGGAACAGGTGCGCACTTGTTGCATGCATGCATCTGAAATGCGTTCGTGCCAGAAAGAGTGCGCGCATGCAGCAACAAAGCAAGCGAGGACTGACCAAGCAGGTGTGCCGGCAAGCAGGCGTGCGCACAAAGAAGGGTCAAGGGCGCACACAAGCGAGCAGGTGCGCAACTATGCATGCATGCCTGATGTGCCTGCAAGCGTGCGCAACACGACAACGTACCGTATCTTGCCACAGCATCAATCAGCCTCCACCCGCCAGGTTTCAATTCAAACCGAATCCAGCCATCGACCACCCTCGTGCGCCCCCCCCCCCCCCCCCCCCCCCCCCCCCCCCCCCCCCCCCCCCCCCCCCCCCCCCCCCCCCCCCCTCGCATTGCCCCCACCCATCCGCCCAAAGCCACGGTTTCCTGCCAACCTTTCACTCCAGCCCCCTCCACCCACTCCCTGATGCATGAAAAACCTGCTGCTCTCCAGGCATCGTCTAGCTTTGCATTGCTACAGTAAACTGAAGCCTATACAGCTTGCGTGCCGTGCAATTGCAGGTACGGCAATGGAAGTGCATTGCCCAGGCTGCTGCTGACATGATAGCTGCAGATAGCTGCAGTTCTTGCACGTGTCCGCCCGCCTTCCGCAACACCTGTGCTTCAGCATCCTTGCCGCAGCCATACAATCCACAAACGCTGAAATCACCTGCCGTGATCTGACATGGCTTGGCAAAGGAAATGAAACGGGAGATTGTAGGTGCAAGCATGTTTACACAGAACTCCTGCCATTGAGAATCAAGTTGCTTCGCATGCTGCCGCTGAGGCTGCGTGCCTTGCAGGAGTGTGCAATGTCCCAGTCAGCTGGCAGAGAGCAAGCGCTTTTAAATCTGGGCATCCGGAATCAGTGATTGTCCATGTCATCCTCGTGCCTTGCCGTGCCTTGCTCTTTCTTCTTTAGGTTGCTGATTAGATTTTTTGGGGTGGGAGTGAGTCTGATGTCGAACCCTCGCGCGTCCTTGCGCGTCGCGCACCTCGGTGCGCGGATACACTTCATCTGCCACGCCTCCAGATCTGGTTTCGGGTATGGTGATGGCTTGGGGGGTGGTGCCGCGAATTCCACACCCCGTGTGTCCCCGACGCAGGACATCAATGGCCTTTGCTTTCTTTCATTCTTTCTTTCATTCTTTCTTTCATTCGTCTTTCTTTCTCTCTCTCTTTTCTTTCATTCTTTTCTAACACACACACACACACACGACACACACACACACACACACACTCTCCCTCTCTCGAATCGATCCGTTCCGTTCCTTCCTTAGTTCATATTTCACCAGTTGTGATTCGCACATGTTGCTCCACGCCCTCGGCGTGGTGGTGTTACATCTCTAGATCTACATGGCCGCACCCCAGAGAATCTCGAAGAGTATCATCGAAGTCCCATCAAATTGTAAGCTTAGTTTTACCGCGTGGATGTTCGAAGCCCTTCGAAGTACAACTCTTGGCCTTTTGATTTCGTTCGTGTATGTTTCCTCGCGTGCCGACACGTTTCATTCGTTGAGGAGACATTTGCAATCATTTGCCGCATGTTCGGCGTCAGCCACGTGATATGGCCAAACAGAAACGCGCGACACACCATCACAGCGTGCACCTACCAAACCTCTCAAGCACGCAAGCTCCTACGTCTGAGGGTGATGCAAAGCGAAGAGAAACACAACAAATAACAGACGGCGCTTCTGGCAGCACCCCATCCGTCAGACATGGGCAAATAGAGCTCACGGAAAAGGCGCTAAGCAGAGACGCCAGAGTCTGAGCCTTTGCCGACCCCAGGGCATGCCGGACGGGCATGAACAGCTCAGAGTGTTCCGAATGCATTCCAGATGGCAGCACACGCTACCACTGGACCACACCGACGTGCACCGACTCCAGGATGAGCTCTGCTTACCGTAGCGGGTCCACGCGGGCCAGCTGCCTGCAATTCAGCCCTTGCGCGATTTCTCCGGAGAGCGACCCGAGCGCAGAAAACCTGGACGCGTGAGGCAACTAGTTTGAGGTGTCAGACGTCGTGTGGAAGAAAGACCCTGGCAAGGACGACTGTCCTTCAGGGTTGAGAGGCCACCAATGCTTCACGAAAGTACCTTTGTGAGTAATCTGGAGCATTGAGCTTCTGCGCTCCACATCGGAAACCACAGAAAACTCAACAGTGTTTACAACTTCCTCAGTGATCGTCTCTCCGAAGATCAACAGCCCTCGGCCACTTTAAGCTCGTAAAAGCGGCGAATCATCGATGCTTTTGCTGTCAGCCGAAATCCGGATATGCAGTTCATCCTGCGTGCGACAGCTTTTGCTGTGCACGACAGCAGGGTGATGCTGAGGGCTCTTCCAGGCAAAGTGGGCGCCCGAAGTATATGGGGTGTGTATGTTTTCAATTCATTGTTTAGTTACTTCTCTACTCTCCCGCTGCTCGCCGATATACTCACGACATGGCGTGACATGGCTCTCAAGCTATCATGCACTTCGCGTTGTCAGCCCTTGCGCCCGTTGCGCCGCATCTGAGGTGCGGACTGAGCCGAACTGTCGAAGACTTCGCTGAGTCAAGGCAACCTTCAGAACTCCGGAAGGCAAAGTCCACATGTGCGCCACATTCTGAAAGCTCTACACAATGATACACAATGAATCAATTAAATAACTATATGTTTCCATGAGACATCCAGTTGCGCATGTCTTGGTATGTTTGTGTTACGAGGTTGTATTTTGCAAAATGACGGCACACTTGGCCTCGAAAGGGTTTGTGAGGGTAACAGCTGGTGGAGCCCTTGTGGAAGGAGGCACCTGAATTCCACTTCGTTTCAATGCACTCGGTGGGAAGTGGCGAGCCGGTGGCCGGGATGGTACAACATGTATGCAGATAATGGCATAGCGATTTCTGACATTTGATTCCAAGAGGTAGTCAGATGTAGAGATCACAGTCGGCTCTTTGTGCCTCTTGCACGCCGGAAGCTGATGTTTCCATCCTTGGCATGAGGCAAACATCCGCTGAGCGCCAATACATGAGCCTGCTGATGTGCTACCACTGCATCTGCCACCATCATTCACCATCTACATCCGTCTACAATCGATCTTCACCGAGCTTCCTGCTCTCTGGGATCCCTCAAAAGCCACTTTGTGCAAGGTGCGAGGCCACGCGCTCCCAGTCAGAGTAGACATCCAAGGAGTCCAGGCTGCTGTCGGAGCTGCTGGGGCTAGCGCTTCCTGACATGTTTCAAGACTTGCTTGAAGCATGCTTTGCAAACCTGAGGGGGCGCGTTCGGTTGAATGCTCTGCCGCTCAGCCAAACCAAACCTAACCAGGCCAGAGGAGCTTGACCTGGCCCCATCAGGTCCTTAACAAGACGCCCATGCGAGAGAGAGAGAGAGAGAGAGACTGAGCTAACAAGATCTCGCAGAGCCGTGCCCGTCCCAAACCCCTCCTGAGATCTGTCCGGGCAGGTGCGGGGTGCTGATCGAGAAGACCTCCTACATGAGCAGATTGGGTTGACACAGTGAATGTACTGAGTACTGTAAGCTACGTCGCAATCATTAGGGGTCGTACTTCTATATACTGATATACTTCAGCTACTTGCGAGCTGCAAGGGGCAAGGCGGTTGCACGACATCGCAAGACCACAGCCTGCCTTGTCAAGTCCGCGCGGAGTGCCTCGTGCAGCTCGAACTCGCTCAGACAAAGGAAGTCTTGGCACGAAAGGCGTTTGCTTGGCTTGCTTCGGCGTCGTCTGCCAGGCGCATGCGCCAGTGCGAGGGGTGAGCAAGGGATGGTTTTCAGGAGGGGCTGGCAGGGGCGGAACTTCCATGTTGGAGCCAGGCCAACACATGCGGCCACTTGTCTGTGAGCGCGCAGAGCGTGCGGATCCATGATCCGAACGTTCTGACATGGCCAAGTTCTTGACTTGTCGGGCCTTGCCCAAAGCTAGCTTGGGGACAAAAGCATTGCGATAAGAAGTCCAAGAACTCCAAGAACTCCTCTCCCTGTCGGTTTGATTGCCATTCACGTGTTGACTGACGTGACCATGGTGAGAATGGAAGCTGTCAATGCTCGCTTGGTGTCCGCACCACAACGATGTACTCAACTCGCCCTTCAACGCAGTCCAACAAGGAGCTGCCACGAACTCCTGCCGCTCCAGCCGTTGAACTTTGGACATTTTGGCCACCGCTGGGCTCAGCTCAGTCGACGGAGGAACCTCTGCAGCAAAATCAGCCGTAGCTATGATTGATTCCTGAACGTCCTGAAATGCTGTCTGCTCCAAAAAGTCGCCCTCACCACCGGTCATCTTTGTCACTTCACGCTCTTTGCGATTCTTCTGGTACCCTGCGCCGCCAAATCCCTTCCGCGAAGACAAAGCAGTGTACTCAGTCACATCTTCTTTGCAAGCTGCATCTGCACGCGCGTCCGCAGGCGTTATCTCCGATAGTTTGTCTGGACGATCACTCTGGGAGACACTGAACTTTGGTCCGCATGCTTGTGGCGCAAGGCTTCCCGGACACGTGTTGGACTTCTCACTATCGAATGCAGGATCTTTGCACTCGACGGTGTCATTGTCAGAGTGCGTGACTTGTCGGACTTGTTGATTGTCTTTGCATTGAGTGCTCCTCAGGCTTGCATGCCTTGCGGCCTCTTGCATGGCGTCCGGGGTGGCAGAGCGTGAGTCAAAGGCACATCGGAAGGCATCCATTGGCAGTCTCATTGATGCGCCTCTCTTATGCCATTCTGGATCCGCTTCTTCCCACTCGGTCTGCGTGGACGCTTCGAACTTCACAACCGCACCTCAAGAATCTCAAGCACGCGGATATTTCCAATCGACACATGTACTATCATGTACAATCCTGCCATTCTTAACCTGATGGACACGGCGGGCATCGCCACCGCACTTTAACAAGGCGAGGTGTATACAGTAGGGCTCCAACTTTGCACGACTGGATGCAAAAGGCTCCGCTCAGCAGCAATCCAGTTCTCTTCTTTGGACCTTGGGTGGACACAACGCATGGACCTCATGTCTCGTCGTGCATGCTGTATGTATGCTTGTGCTACTGCGGGCCCCCTCCCCCTTCGCTTCCCCCGTTGCCTTCCCTCGCCCGCTCGCTGGTTCAGAGCATTTTGGAGTTGAGGGCTTAAGGTTGAGGGGTTATGTGGTTTGGGGTCTTAAACGTTTCTAGGAATTGGGGCTCATGGTATTTGGGGTTCAGGACTTTAGGGTTTAGGGGAGAAGGCTTTGGGCTTTGTATAGTAGAGCAGTGGTCAGTCAGCTGCACGCAAGACCGTCCAAGGGCGACTCAAAACGAAGCCAACCAGAGGCGGACGAACCCAACCCTGTGCTTCGGGTTTGTGGAGCTGATACATATGCCTCCTTGGAGCTAGAATTGAAGGACCTGATGAGCGAAAGACTTTGGCTTTATTCTCGACTCTGGATATCTCTGGATTGTCAAGGCTGCATGGCGAAAGACCTGTTGTTGGAAAGAAATCTGGACATGATAGACGCTTCCGACAGAAGGTTGCGTACTCGGCCGGAAGACCTTCTTGTTGATGTTTCTTCTCCATTCCGTGTTGCAAAAGCTGCATAGCAGAACACTTGAACCTGTTGCTGGGGATGTGCTGTGGCGGACCTGAATATGCTTTTGGGAGAAAGCTTGTAAAGTCGGCTGTGGCTGCCTGGCGTCTTGTCTCATTGGGAGGGGTAATGGCCCCCGCCGGCATCACAATTGAGGGTTGAAAGCCTTGAAAGCTTCCGGAAGCTCGTGCAGCGTAAGCTCCTGCAGCGTCTCATCTGATCTTCGGAGAAGCTGGAAGACCATGGACAAATGCGGCCGCCCTTGGCCAGAATCCTCCAGGCCTATTGCTACTGACACTGAGCCAGGCGAACAGATCTCCACAGCTTGGCGACCCATCAGGGATGTGGTCGCAGCGGACACCATGCGGGGAGGGATACCATGCTCGGGTGTGACATAACACCATGTGTGGGGGACGCACAGTGCGCAACTGCATGAACGCACATGTTGCAACGATGTTAACAAATAGCACAACAGGAGATGACATGGCCACATGCAGCTGTCAAAACAGAGCCCGGGTACTTGACGTCATGCAGCCTGCCAACTGTGAATTCTCCAGCTGGGAGTAGACATGCTCAGGCGTGGGCGTCCATGGGTGTTCTTGCCAAAGATTAAAGGCTCGAAGGCGTGTCTCCTCCACAGCTCGCAGCAGAAGTCCTTCCCCAGCACCTGTCAATTCAGGCAGTTTTCGCTTAGAATTGCAATGGCAAACTACGGCAGACTCTGACTTCAAGCACGACCTTCTGTGAGCTTTCCCAGGAAACGAGGCGAGAGCCTTGCAAGGCGCTCACGGAACAGAAGCTTTTGCACTCAGGGAAGCGATCACTTGTAAAATCTTGTAGTCCTCATCTGTACCGTTCCGGATGCCATGCCCTTAGTAAACTCAACACCAACCATGGAAGCAGCAGCCACAGGGCTCGCAGCGGCAGCAGCAGTGTCCTTGCAACCAAAGAGACATCTGAATGAACGAGCCAAGCTGCTGTGGCCGGCCGCGACCACAAATCGTCTCCGCTACTTGAGACCAGCGCACGCACAGCACCGAGTACAATTTCAAAAAACAGCCCCAAATCGTCCAGCATTCGATCCAGACTGCACCTATGCGTGTAGAGCGGTTGAGCGAATGACTTTCGCATCGAGCCTTTGATGCCCGCTCAAGCCTCGAATGTCATAAGGTCAGACAAGCATTCTGATGTCTTGGCCTCCAGTTCGGGCTATGAGGCACACCAAACTCCAAGTCAAGTCTACAAACACTTCAGGTCCGCCACAATATGCGTCCGGACCCCTTGCAACTGTAGTCAGCATCAGCCATCATCTAGCTGGCCGTTGCTTTCCTGTACAGAACCGTGCACATGTGAACACATTGTGTCACGATATGCAGATGCAGAGCCTGCACATATTGCACAATGGGTGCCAACTTTTGTTAGCATGCCATTGCGCTGCAAATAGAGCCACGTAAAAGGTCCTTGTCCAGCAGCATGTGTCACAGCGGAAGCTGCTCAGTGATGCTGCGGCAAAGGACAAGACATGTTTGTTTATTCTCCAGACGCCTATGACCAAGCTTGATGTACCAACCTTGATCGCATCTCCTCTACATCCCGTTGGCCTGCATGATGAAGCTGCAAACTTGAGCTGCTGTCTCTTGAGACCGGATGCGTTGTAGGAAGAAGGCTCACGAGCTCGCCGGGTGAAGCCTCGGCATGGCAGAGCACGAGCACCATACGGCACCGTAGCGCACCTCTTCAGGGTCTGTAATTGGAGCCTTCCTTAAGCGAGACAAAGGGGTGATATGGGCTACAGTAGTCGAGACAACGACCTATGAGTCAAGCCAGGTCAAACCCAACATCACGATTGTTCCATGCTGCCAGCCTGAAAAGCTGGAACCTGAAAGCATCTCCTGACGTTGCCAGGACGGATAACTATTCAAAGCCTGCTGCCAGGTGCTGCTCGTGTGAAATCATAAGACTTATGGACATCCACAAATAGCAAGGGTGACCTCATCGGGAAAGGAAACTAGGATCTGTTGAGCTGCCAGCCGCTTGGATCCCGAAGTCTGCTGGGTTTGGGGACCTGAAATAGAAGTAGAAAGGAATACAGGAATCTACAACGATATCTGGCGTATGCCTGCGTAAACGGCTTGCCGGAGGCTTGTGAGATGTGGGAGCTTGATGAACTGTGTCTGGTGCACCGAGGGTTCGAGAGTTCGTTTCAACCTTCTAGAAGTTTACGTGTGGAAAATCTGGCGTCCACCTTCAATTCACTTTTCAATTCTACTCCACACTTGCTTATCCCTAGCACCAAGCCGGCTAAAGTGTATGCATGTTGGCGCCAGGTTGCTGCCGATTCCTGCATCTGTCCGATCTGTCTCTTTGTTGGTGCATCGGCATCGAAGGATCGAAGATCAAACGGAAGTAGCTGGCAAGGAATGCTGTTCATACACATCCACATGGTGCACCTCTGGACAAAGAATCTTCTCTGTTGGCTTAGAGCTCTACAGTGCTTCTACTGCTATTTGTGCATTCGCTGAGAAACGCGGGCCTTCCCCATTGATGGCAAAGCTCAGCATACTCGGGACACTTCTCCAGATTCACGTCTTCAGCAGAACAAAGAGGCCCAGCAAAGGTCAGGCCCGAGACTTTCATGGCCTCTGCCAGGTCAGTTGATTGCAGCACTCCACTTACGATCTGCGATTGTCATCGCCAAAATGATCTCATACCATGCCTACCGTAGCACTGCTGCGATCAATGATTGGGAGACTTGCGGCTTTAGATACGCCACCAATGGTGCTCGAGCCTTGATTCTTACAGACCTGTGTCCCAGGCGCATCGGCTTTAGGACAGAAGCCATTGAGCATGATTTGCCAGGCCCAGGAATGCAGGATCTGTGAACCGTGTCCCAATATGGTCTGCTCTGGCCTGGCCAAGGGAAACAGATACTCACATCGATGAATCGCAAAGATGATCGCAACTGCCGACAGACTGCTACCAGATCATTGTATTCAGCCGGGTCGCATACCAGCTCCAAACTTGAAGAAGTCCTGCAGCCACTTAACAGGGCAGAAGCAACTGCTCAAAGCGACCATAAAACTGGCCACGACTTATATAATTGTTGAGACAGACTTTTGGAGTGCTATCGCAGATTCTCTCAGAGAACTATGAGTTCATCACTGCCATGCTAGGCTTGACAGCCTGACAGTATTGATCTGCAATGCAAGCTGGACAAAGAAGTGCTTTACTTCTGGATCGCCAAGGGGCGAACATTCGCAGCTCTGCAGGGCCATCCAAGTCCGTCATCTTCTGCCGCACCACCTCCTGATTTTGTACAATGCTGATACATCCAAATTACATCCAAGAGCCCTGCGGTGCGCAGACCTGCCAATGCGCTGGCCATGCACCAGCCTTACGGCTGTCTTGCCAGTACCCGCCAGGGCGCATCAAAGCGCGCAAAGGAAGCACCCAGCTCACCTCCTGCAGCACTCCTTATACAGCATTGAAACACGTCATTCCAGCCATTGTGGCTCCAGTCATTCTTCTCGCTGGGATTTCGCACGCTTCATGCGCATGCTGCTGAGGCTAGCGCAGTCTAGCGCAGTCCCGAACAAATATAGCAGAGGAGCCATGACTTAGTGCCCACAACACAGCCATGACGTTGAGCTCGTCCATGGCAGAAGGGCTTCAACCTCCGGCCAAAAAAAAGTTTTGTAAGGCTGGACGTTCAGGTTGGTTGCGCAGGCATGACATCGCATGACCCCACGAGTCGCTGGGCTTGGGAAACTCAGTTCGGATGGGAAAGGCGTGAAAACTTTGGTTGCAAAACAAACACTCAAAGAATCCGCTAGGAGTCCAAGAGCCCATATACCGGGCCATACCCAACTAATATATATATATATATGCTCACGCCCCCCCCATGATCCACGTTTCTGCTTCGAAACAGATGGATCTTGGGAGGAGAGGGGGCCATGAGCTAGCGACAAAAACACCGACAGGGCCGATAAAGACCTATATCATTTCAAGTCAGGCAGGTCATTTACATCAACAAGGTAGAAAAGCACCCGAAAAAATCATGATTTTTAAGAAAACTCGAGCCGGCTCGAATTTTCCAAAAAGACACAGTAGGTCGCCCAAACGCGAGCAGGCTCGAATTTTCCAAAAAAAACATAAACTGCAGGATCTATGGCTCCAGCAGGCCGCTAGATCCTGAAAGTTCGGTTTGTTTTTGGAAAATTCGAGCCTTCCGAGTTTCTGGGACCTTGAGCTTCAAGAATTTTGGGAAAATTCGAGCCGGCTCGAATTTTCCAAAAAAAACTGACACAGTAGGTCGCCCAAACACGAGCAGGCTCGAATTTTCAAAAACAACACTAAATTTCAAGATCTATGGTTCCAGCAGCCCGCTAGATCCTGAAAGTTAGGTTTTTTTTAGAAAATTCGAGCCTGCTCGAGTTTTCGAGACGTGGTGCTTCAAGAATTTTCGGAAAATTCGAGCCGGCTCGAATTTTCTAAAACATGCTCAAACCATGGCTGTGTGACCCCAAGGCCTCATAGATGACATAATTTAGGTTTTTTTGGGAAAATTCGAGCCTGCTCGAGTTTTCGAGAGCTGGAGCTTCAAGAATTTTAGGAAATTCGATTCGAGCCGGCTCGAATTTTCTAAAAAAATGCTGAAACCATGGCTGTGTGACCCCAAGGCCTCATAGATGACATCATTTAGGTTTTATTGGAAAATTCGCGCCTGCTCGAGTTTTGGTGACCTGGTGCCTCGAGAATTTTCGGAAAATTCGAGCAGGCTCGATTTTTCCCTATATCTCTTGAAATTCTGACTGCGGTAATTGATACAATTAGTAGCATTAGTTACTATTTCTAATTCAATTGTTAAGTTTCCCATATATTTTAACGGCAAATATCTAACTTGTGAGAAGAGGCCACGCAATGGTTTAAATCCAACAGCCGTTTTGTTCTTAAACCCTTGACATTTAACATAAGAACTTCTTTTGTGTAATTTAAACCTTAAACTATCAATGAGGATATCTTCGGGATTAAAAGTTCCCATTATATATAAATAGCATAGATAATTTAATTACATATACATACCTTCAACTTGTATCCAATCAAGTATTTCAAAACTATATGAATTGTCTTTACTATTGTTCTTCTTCCTACCTTTCACCTGCTTAACTGCTTCATTTACTTCATTATTCTCAACTAACTTTCTTATCTCTTCGTAAGCATTTTGTTTAAATTGCTTCTCTATCTTCGATTTTTCTATATGTTCGTATGTTGTTGCTTTCTTATGAAACGCTATGAATTATGAATATTATGTCGATTAGTGCATCAAACCGTTGTTAAAAACTCTTCTTCGGTTATAGGTAGATTTCCTGCTTTGTTTTTAACATTGCCTATATCTTCATAAGGATGATTTTGTAGAGGGTCTAATGTTGATTTCTTTGATGTTATACTTCCTTAATCAAACATACCAACGGGGTCTCCTGCTTTCCGTATTCTTAAATTTGTCCCAGTGTCTTCTGGTCGCTGTCCTGATACAAAAGGAGAACCATAACTACGACTTCTGAATGCATTACCATAATCATTGTTTATTTGTTGTCCCGATGCTGAACCTAAACTATGACTTACAATACCAGAAATGCCAGTTTTTTCTTTCTTTAACCGTCTATTTCAATAAAACCATCTTGTATGAACTTACCTACATCTTTCTAACGCTGAGTCTGTTGCGTCTTGTATAAAGGAAGGTTTCAATCATCATAAACATCTCTACCGCTTTTCGTCCCAGCAATGTATAAAATATAACCATTTTTTGATATATCCCGTCAGGATTCTCATACGCTAATTTAAGTCCTTGCGTGTCCGTTAAGAATGTCTCTGTCTTTGCGAATTCGTTTCTAACTTCACTATGTAGTCTGCTTCTTGTGTTAGGTGCTTTATTTGAAACCCCTTCATCTCTTCTTTTATGTTTATGCATTATACAATGGTTTATAAATCATTTTTATTTAATCAATGAATATTGTTGACTTTGAAGAAGGTGTATATTGAAAGCCATTATAGAGTGAATAACAGAGATTAGCAAACCACACAAAACCAAATCCAGAAACGGATTCTGTTTGTAGATTTCTGTTGTTTAAAAGTGTAGATAATCAATAGCAAGTTGTAGCTTCAGACATGGCAAGACACGAAAGTATCGTAAATACCGGTGTTTTTCACTTCAACAATATGTGTAAGTAAGCACAGGTGCAGAAGGACAAGCAAGAAAAGGATACATATGGATCATGGGGGGGGGGTGACCATATATATATATTATATTATATACAACCAAATGCGGCCAACACTTCAATCATGTAAACTGAACGTTGTCCAGCATCAGCGGGTTTTTGATTGGTTGTTTTGTGGAGATGGACATGAGTGGACTCCGTCCTGTTTTGCACCCGGAGTCTGCTCGGTACAAACACAAACAAATCCTGCAGGTGCTCTCGCGTGCTAGAGTCTGCTAGAGGCGCTCAGCACACACGAAGGCCATCAGACGGGTGAAGGCTTTACTTCCTCAACCACTCATGAGCAGCATCCCAACAGTTCAGCCTCTGAAGAGCGCTCTGCATCTCGGAAGTGAAGCTTCTCACGGCTTCAGCCTCGCTGACCTCGAGCAAGTCCTGTGAATCGTCTTCGGCAAAAGCGGGCTCGCAAGGTAGTGGTATCTGAAACTCAAGCCGATAAAGGTAGCTGGAGTCAGTCTGGAAACAGAAAGAATCTTGAACAGGTTCATGGCGCAGCGGACTGTCCTGACGTGGGCATTCATGTGTCTTGATGTAGTTGCAGATCGTGTACCAGGCAGACACCTTGCCACGCGAGAACAACTTCAAGTGCCAGTTAGATCACCAGTCAGAATCTACGAGCAGCTACAAGCGTCCATTCCCTCAATCCAAAGTCAGCAGATGGGAGGGCAGGGGCTCGGCAGTGGCGTCCCAGAGATAGGGTTATAAAATCAAGACAGGGACCAATCGTTATTCCACACATACAGCGAGTGGTGAGTGCACCTGGACAATCAGCGCGACGTCTGCCTCGGCCCAGCGCTGGTCTGCTTCTACAATGTCGAGGATGAGCGGTGTTGCGTCCTAAGCGGGCAAGTCGTCCCTTGCCATGTGCACTGAAACGATTTTCCTGAGGTTCAGTCCCAGAACCACCAGCAAAAGATGGTGATCCGGAGCACCTTCAGCACTGCCACACTGCATGCCAATGCAACCCGGCACGGGCAAGAGAGAACCTTTGAAGCTTTGTTGGATTTTCTGAGGATTTCTTGCTGCCGACAGACGTCGCCATCATGCTTTGGCAAGTCCGCCCAGTGATTCAGCACATGCTGCTTGCAGTTGTCAGAAGCCCCCATCACTCCATGCCTCTCAATTGCAGCAGATACCTTTGAATCCATCTTTTTACAGTAGCCACTCCAAGAATGATGTGCGCAGAACCCAAGCCTTACAGTTTCATGTTGCTGCCAAGGTGCTTTACCTCCTCACAAGGATTTCCAACGGATGGCAGCGTGCTGTAGTCAAGGATGTGTCCATCTCGAATGAAAACATCGATGACCTAAGGTTCGTAGTTCGTAGCAGGAGCCCAAACATGATGTTAAACTCTTTCTTGGCAGAGTACTACTACGGCCTGGGGTGACTGAGTTCAACTTCACAAGCAAGCACCATTGCAAATCGCAGTGACAGCTTTCCGACCTGTGTCTTTCAGAATGTGTTGCGTGTGCTTTGCACAAACCGTACAACGCACGTAACAGTAACACATTCTGCAACACGGAATGCCATCGACGAGTTGGCAAAACTTGGCAAACGTTGCCTGGAGACTAGCGGTTCGCATCTGAGCCGCTGCGGTGTCTACGACATTCTCAAGAGAAATCTTGAAATATGGAGCGGCTAATCCCTATGTCAATCCGTGCGTTGCAGTGCTGCACTTTTTTGGTAAGTGTCCGTAGAGGTGCTGCTGAACCTTGCGTGCCTTGCCTCTGCTGGCGACTACGAAGCCTGAATCGCTGCCGCAAGGTCTCCGTACTTGCCGCTTTCTTTGCTATAGATGCTACAGGGAGCTTAGATGAGCTCGGCAGTTCCAAAAGGAAGCTACGCCTGTCGATTTAGGATATTTAGGGACAGAAGGGACATGAGGAGACACTTCCTCTTGCGGAGTCTGAGGGTGCTGCGAGCAAGTTGACGAGATGAGTGGGGGCGCAACAACAAAGCAGCAAACCAGCAGCATGTCACACCATGTGTCACCTACTGTGCCGCCATGCTGTTGCCCTTGCGTTCAAGATGTCAGGGCTCGAAGCCGATACAGTACAGGCAGGATGGCTCAGTATGTGGTACTGTCCTCTCGCTCCGGAAACCGGCAGGGCCGCTGACACCCGTTTAAGAATGAGGATTATGAAACCTACAGTATGAATCCGCAGTCGTTTGTGCTGAACTTATGCAGCACTACAAATGCTACCAGGCGGCTGCTCGACCACCAAACCGTCCTGAGCGAATGCGGTTCGTCGACGGAGGTGTCAGCCTTGACAGTTCGACGATGTTCAATGCGCATTTTGCCGAAATCATCTGCGATTGCGCCCTTATCAGTGAAGTCGGGCAACATCATCAGCAGCGTGTGGAACATGAGCAGCACGTTTGATGCACCCTGCCGACGGACTTCATGCGTGCATCATGCAGTCACTCCTAGGCAACAGTAGAATGAGAAGATCCTCATCTAGAAGGCTGGAGGCATGTGGGCACGGGCACTTTAAGACGAGGGGAGCCGAGAGCGACTCGAAGTTGATTTGAAAACAAACTTTCTTTGGGAGACCCCATAAAACTCGAAGACTGTCAACGACTCACTTGCACCTTTCGTTTCCGACTCTGTTCTGATCCCGCCAGAACCAGGCGCACTCGGAGACCTGGTACGTCACTGAGCCTGCCTATTAGATCGGTATCGGCATCGATTCTACTTTCCTACGCAGGGCCTGTAGTACCACCCAGCTTCCTGACCTTGCCGCTGCTGGTATTCAAAAAAAACTACACAAGCCATGAGTCACGGGTTGCATTCCATGCCTGTTCTCTCCTCCGAGTGGCAAACAGGTGGTTGTGGCCTGGGTATCCCACACTTCATAGCGGCAGCCTGCAGGGGTCGACACACACGAGGCTTCAATTTGTCAATCGCAGACATGGAAAAGTCGTGCCTGCCTGCATCAAGCACCCAATGTTTGTTCCAGGCGAGATGTCCTGCAACCTGCTCAGTCCGAAACTGATGATGATGATGTACATTGCCTTCACGTGCTCTGCATTGTTCTGCACTCTGGCAACATGAAAGGCTCCTCTGGGGCCATGCCGCCATTGCAGACAGGACGATCGGAAATTGGAATGGCCCTGAGGGATCACAGCATATCACAGCGAGATCCTGCACACCCGTGCTGTTACTGTGGCTGATTGGACCAAGCCGAGGCACGAGATGGCTGTGGTGGCGGCGACGGTGGTTGTGGTGGGAGCTCTTGCGGTAGTGGTGGTTGTGGTGGTGGTGGTGGTCGTGGCGGTAGTTGTGGTGGCGGTTGTGGTGGTGGTTGTGGTGGTGGTTGTGGTGCTTGTTGTGGTGGTGGTTGTAGTGGTGGTGGTTGTGGTGGCTGTGATTGTAGTGGCGGTGGTTGTAGTGGTGGTGGTTGTAGTCGTGGTGGTTGTGCTGGTGGTGCTACTGCTAGGGGTGGGTGTGCTGCTGCGGGTGCTTGTGGTAGTGCCGATAGCCTGGCTGGTTGTTGTCGGGGGTACATTGCTCACCGGCGTTGTGTCACGGCTTGTGGTGGTAGCTGTGCTGCTCCCAGGCAAGGTGCTCGAAGAAGCTGGCGGAAATGGTCCCGAAGCAAAAAACCACTTCTGGTTGTCGCCGCCATGACACCACCACATGTACACCTCGGGCCGGTGATGGTCTGATGGTCGGACATCGCAGCGTAGTTTGTTTTGTTACATGACTCTGGTCTCCAGTCATGTCGTCCTACATTCGCATCTTCGGAGACACAGCAGGTGAAAGGCCAACGGAAGGTGCACATCAGGCCACGTTCTGGCTGTTGTAGTTGTAGTCCTCAGTCGGAAGGTGTTCGGTCAGCTGGAAGTCCCATCTTACGCTCTATATCCCACAGTTATCCACAGCTGACTGCACGCTTAAAAGCAGCTTGGCTCTGCAATGCCACCAATGCCCTTCAACTTGCACGTGCACTGACTGGAGACGAGGAGAACCCCCCCGTGAGAACCCAGGCACGGTGCTTCAGCCAAAGTGCCAGGCATTTGTCATCCCACATTGTGCTCAACTGTTCTCCACGGAAGAACCTTGCTGGGCAATTTGCACCAAAGCCCCCAAAAAAGCACCGAGATGGACTCCGTCTGAGCGGACTTGGGCCTCGGGCCACTTCTGATTGTCATGCTCGTGGCATGGATACCTCGAACCAGTCACTGCAATGGGATAGGACAAGCAGCCAAGCACGGTGTTCAAGCATGTTTGTGGCAACACATTAGCGGAGAGTGGCATGTGCACGTTGCCATTGAAGTGGTCGTAATCGAGGCACTTGTTGCTGGCCTTAGTGCAGAGATCCTCCTTCCATGTGCGCAGCTCTAGGCAATGGAGTTGAGTGGGAGCATTGCACAGCAGTGGCTCGGCATCTGCTGAATCAGTTAGCATCTATAGCACGATATAGCTGTGCACCTGATCTTCAGGCGCATGTGAACGAACCATTGTGACAGCAAGCCTTCGTGCTGCAAGCAACTTGCAGGAAGGCACTGCCGAACTCAAATCAGAAGCTTGGCGCGCCGCGAGAGACTTTATACGCGAGCCTTCGAAATAGAACATCCTCAGCGGTCAAACGGAAGTATGAAAAGTACGCAAATGGCTTCAACAAGTTACCCCAAACTCGACATTCTGGCCAGCCCAAGCTCGAAAGTAAATCCCACCTTTAGATTTTGGGTTGCTTTTTGCATGGGATCAGTGGCTCCGTGCTGGAAGTGCGTGCGTGACATTTTTCTGAAATGTGCACGCCGGCGACGCCCGAGGTCTGGTGAGGAGATTCTGCCACTTCTGACCCCTCTGTTAGGCTTAATCTCTTCCCCCTAATATTAAACGCGGGGTCCCCGCCCCCAATAGAAACTCGAAATGCGCTTTTATTATTAGGGGGATGTTTCTATCCAAATGTCACGTTTGGGGTCTAAGGGTTTAGGGTCTAGAGAGAGAGAGAGAGAGAGAGAGAGAGGCCAGCTCACGCAGCACAGCTAGGCTCAGACAGAGGCCTGAACCCACCCCTAATTCGGAATAGGTTTGAAAAGGTGAGTTCGGTTTCGGCAGGATTGTCCGGATAGTGTTTATAATTAGGGGGGGGGGGGGGGGGGGGGTATGTAATAAAAGGGGGATGCGATTAGAGATGTCTCGCTGAGATTTCCTAAACAGAGAGAGGAGAGCATCTTGTGGGTGGATGACTGTCAAGATACTGTCAAGCTTGGAACTTAACGCCTGCTTGCGGCTCTTGGTGACAGGGTGTACACTCGCAAGCCCAGGGCCCATCCCCCAGCATGATAGCAAAAGCAGTCCAGTGCATCCAGGTGCTGTCGATCTACTGCCTGGCAGTCGCCCATGTACCTGAAGAGAACATGTCATCGAGCAAGAGGTTTTCAAGTAATCGCTTAGCCTTTTCTCAGTATGCGCTGTCCATCGTTCTGTCCCACCCGGAACCGCCTGCGATCTTGCGATCAAGTGGCGCATTGCCATCCTCCTTTACATCAAGGCAGAGCTGACTGTATCTTGTCTGCAGGTGCGCCGCCTGACCTTGGAAAGCAGGGTGTTCTAACAGCCAGAAAGGGTCGAGATGCTTCAAGTCTGAGGGCACCACGTCCGGTCTGACTGCCAAAGTCTGACATGTGCCAAGCCTGCATTCGAAGACCTACTGCAATGAAGTCAGGCTTGCAGGCTTCAAGCCTTTATCAACTAGAAATCTTTGTTGCCTCCTTGGCAGCGAGGCTCTCTCTGCCCGAGCGGAGCACGCCCGCCTAACAAGTTAACCAGCATCAGCAGACCCGACAGCCGTGCAGCAATGGTATGTGTTTTTTCTGTTGATGGAGTGAGTTGCACATGGCCTGCTGAAGCAGGACGAGTGGAGGAGCTTTGTCCTGCAATGCTCCGACTTCTGACTCTCGATGTTGCAGCATGCTTCTGTCATTTCCGTGCCTTCAGCGTGTCCACAGACTTTGCCAGATATGCCTAAGTGACAGGGATAACTGTACAACCTTGAGAACTACAGTGGTACGAACCACTCTTTCCGGCCTGGGTCAGGACAGGAAAGCCTTCCAGCTGCCAGATCAGCCAGAGAAGCGCACCAGCCATCGGAAAGGAAAGGAAGGAGAGTCGGAGCTTTAAGTATCTCAGTATCTCTATGTCAGTTCGTCCAACCACGATTTTGACGTTGGCAGGCTCACATATTGCATCATGTCTGAAGCTCGAGGCAGCTGGGCACATCATTTGGGCCAATACAGTGTTCCGAGATCTTCCGCCGATCCTGGATGCATCAGCTGTGTATTCAGCGGGTTCTTGTTCAGCATTGCAAGACTGCGCTAGTACTTCTGGCAGATGGGTCGAATGAAGGTCATATGCTCCGGGCAGGCAGTAAACCAGCAAATCCTGCCACAGCGATCACGCACGTCTTTGCACACGCGAATTTGGCTCGTGTCCCTATGGATGCTTGGACGAACTATGCAATCACCAAAAGTGAGCACATCTAGCGACCTCACGGGAAGGACATGTCCAGACGTGCCCTCAAGCGCCAAAACCCTCCGGGGCTTGCTGCTACAGGACCTCCCAGCTTCCCTTCAAAGAGCCGTGGCCAACACATTGCCATTATCAGTATGTGTACGAAACTTTCTCTGTAGTCAGGAGCATCATATCATATGGATGGCTTGAAGGACTCCGGCAGCCTGCAGCGGCCCACTCTTGGTGAGGCTGGAAAGGCTAGTTGTGTTTTGTTGTGTAAAACTCAGCACTCGGATAAATATAAAGATTTCTGGGCACACTCTGCTGGAAAGAAAGGCGGATTAGGCGAAGATGCAACTAGCTGTCAGCCTCAAATACGTTAAAGACCGCCGGAGAAAGGCCAGGTGTACCATGCGAACTCACACCATTTTGGGGAGAGGCCACAGGCATCCTGGCCATAAACACTGAGACGGGTGAGACGCGCACCAGACCACACCCCGAGGTCTGGCTGGCGTGGGCCTAAGGGCCTGAGGATGCTTGCACCATGACGCACCATGTAGCCGCGTAGCCTAATGCCCGCTGATGCTCTGCCCGTCTGTTCTGATGGTTTTTGCTCTTGCATGTCGGCCGAGGAATCCGGAAAGATCCGGAAGTCTTCCAGGAATTTCGGGGCTCTGCGTGCCGTCAGGTTTCTGAGCTGCAGCGGAGCAGTAGTGTGACCATACATCGGTGGCCACACAGCGTCATTCCACCCCACCACGAAAGCTGATTGAAAGGCTGCGATAGGTGCTCCGAACTAGCAGCTTGCGGAAGGCTGGAATGTAAACTGATTGCACCAATGCTGAGCAGCCTGAAAGGCTGTCAGCAGATCCTAGATGTTAGTAACTCTGCAAAACAAGTATGCCACTCACTTAAACACATTGCTTTGTCTGCCTGTCAAAGCCATGCAATGGACTCATGCCCATGCTTGTTGCAGAGTCTAACGCCTCTGGTCATACCTATGCTTGCTTGCATGTCAGCCACTGCTTGCTAGATCATGTGCTACGAGAACTTGCAGACTTTCGATCTGCTTTTGGAAGTCTGCCGGCATACAGACCTTGTCTTAGCACTGAACCTCAACGAACATTCCCGCAGATCATGGGCGTGCATGTGATCACATGCCGCAGATGCCTCGCAATATCTTGGTGTCAAGTACCGCCCCCACCTATACGAAATCCTATACGATTTCTGCTTCATAAGGGCCCAACCCATAGAACGCACAGACGCGTGGCAACAAAGAGGCCTGTTGTCCACTTATAAGCACTGGGCATCATCTTGCTGCCTTCGCCTGGTCATCCGCATAGACTGCGGCGCCGCTACCATCTGCATTCTGATTAATGATTTAATGTACAAGCTCCTGCCTTGGGCGATGGGCAAGGAGAATTCGCGGGGCTCTCCACATTCAAGGTGCCTGCAGCCTTAGCCCATCGGCAGTTGGCGAGACGGACGGTAACTTGGAAGGACTTGCCACCACATCCGGTTGACATTATGTGTTGAGAATTGCTTGTCCCCTCAAATATGCCCCAAAAAAAGGTGATGGCAAGAGCGCCCCTTTCCCGAAACAATAACCGTTTGGGGTCCTGCCGTAAAACAAGGTGGGCTGCGGCCGCGCTGGCCGGCTGTGAGGGAACCTGGGCTCCTTGTGGCTTCCTTCATGGTCAAATGCGCTGATGAATGGGTCGTGCGGCCGGAACATGGGGCCAACGTGGGGCCGGAACCCCTCAGACCCCTCGTGTTCATTAGCCGACTCGTGCCGCAACAGAATATAGCTACTAAGATGGATACTCCACCGGACCGGAACATTGGCGCTGCATGGCTCCTCCATGCGCTCCCTTTGGCTCCTTCATGGCCCCGCTTTCACGGCTCGTTGGATGGCGGGTCGCCGCGGGCTTCAAGTTCTTTCATGCAGCTCGTCGGCTCGTCTCGTAGGTCTCCACAGTACCCACAGTACCCACAAGGCCGGAACTCTGTGGTTCCCCGCGTGGTTTCCTGGCTCCTTCATGGCTCCCGTGCTTGGTGGGTGCGCCGTGGGGTCGAGGCGTGTGGGGCTGTCGCAAGTTCTTTCTTTCATATGTTGGAGCGGAAGGTTCTTCGTAGGAAGCAGAAGAATGAGAAGAACGACTGATGATCGCCCAGCGGACTTCCCTGCTTCCACAGCGAACTTGCACAATCGCAGTCGGGCCAAATCCACACAAACTTGAAACATTCTGAACAGAAAGGTCTGAATCGACTCATTCTGGGGTCTTCGCTGTATTGGAAATAAACATTTCCCTCTCCAATTGAACTCTCCAAAGATGCCACCCGGTTACGACAAGGGCCGGCGAGGAGACGCCACGAGTGAGGCCCGGCAGAGCCAGGTCCTTCTTGGTCGGCACCTCCCAAGCACAAAGAGAGAGAGAGAGGGAGAGACAGAGAGTGAGAGAGAGAGAGAGAGAGAGAGCGAGAGATTGAGAGCACAAAGTGAGCAAAAAGAGAAGAAAGAAGCCACAGCAGAGGATGAGAAAACCGATAATGCCCGTTTGAGAGGTTTAGGATGGTGGAGAGAGCTTTATAGAGTCAGTTTTAGAGTAGGGTTTCTCTCTCTCTCTCTCTCTCTCAAGACTCAGCTTCTGCGCCTTCTGCTTGTCGAGCTTCGGCCTTGCGAAACGAACCGCTCCCGCCCGCAGACCATTCCTCTGCCCTGAACTTCCTGAACCCTCACATCCCTCAAACTTTCCAACCCTCAAACTTGTAGCTCTGGTCATGCTTCATTGCTCGGTTGGAAAGCGCTTGCGCAACAAGCGCGTAGTTGTAGCCGGCACTGTACATCAGTACCGCACACAGAGTGGATGCTACAGCAGCTGTGCAAAACCTCTACTGTGGGACTCGCGGGACTGTTCATGTGTTCAATCTCAGATCGTGGAACTAGCTGGTCTGCTTACCAATTCTAGAAACGTTCGATTTGACGTACTTTTGGGCATGTCTTGCGTTTGTGTAGGTTCGCATGCGCCGGTACCACACGTGAACTTTCCTCACTGTCCGAGATCCGAACGTTTTGGGCACGCGCAGTGAGCCGGGCATTACGGGACCATCCTGGTTGTAGCGCACCTTGGAGCAAGTGGCTGCATGCGATAGATGTGGCAGAGCGATGCACAGCAACGGAGAGAAAACGTCGATTCCTGGTGCTTTAAGTCCACGACGAAAGCCGGCGCTGTGGCCCTCTGAGCCTCCTTGATAAGCACAAGGGCATTCACAGCTTGCCATACATGCAGTCCAAAATCCAAGTGTTGTGCTGAGAGCGCAGAGCAGCTTCGAAAGCTGTTACTGCTACGGGTCCTTTCGTACCTCTTTGCCTCCATGGGTGGTATACCAATCCTTTGCAGCGGGGAACGCGCTCTTGAGCATACAGTCATTACTCTGTTGGAGCGCAGGGCCGGGTTCTGTCCCTGTCTCAGTCATGCCATACAGTATACAGCAAAACCCCGAGAAATCGTGGCGAGGATCAAAGATCTTGTCGAGATGGTTGCATCGGGCCTCAAACACTGAAACGTTGAAGCTTTGCCAAGGACCATGTCAGCAGCTCCATGCATCATACTCTGGGTTGTGTCTTTGGATAACCTACAAGCAATATACAGGTTCTTTGAGGCAGGTCCGAAGATCTTCTCTTAAGCTACCAGCCTGATGAGCAAAGTCCTGATGGCTTCTCAAGCTGAATACACGCAGAATAAGCCAACACATCACAGCACGTGACAGCTCGCAGCTCGCATTTGTCCCTCAGGCGCTCGTCGCCATCCAGCTCCATGTTCAACATCAGGCGCCTCGGCTTCCTAGACATTAAGGGATGCCCTGGGGCCGTTGCCGATGGGTGTGGGGATCAAAAGCCCCGTATGTGTGTCCCAAAGCGCCGGACGCTTCCGAAACTCTGCAAGAAGCCCTTTCACAGCACGAGTGGCTGTGACTCCTGGCCTTAAGATGCCTTGAGTGTGGACATCTGAAAACCCTGAAACAGCCTCCACCCAAGACCACCGGAGCCTCAAAGCCGGCTTGTGTGAGACCGGACATGTTGCATTCACCTACCATTTCTATCTGAGAGTCGGGCCGCAGCGAGTTGTCCATTTTGTTGCGCCACTGCAGTCGCGTATCCGTCTGACTCATCCTGTCTCCCGACGACTTCTTGTAACTTTTGCGCCTCCGTCGAACCCCTTGTAGAAGCTTCCCAGGCCCACATGCACTTGCAGATCTCCATGCAAAAACGGGCTTAAACCTGCTCGTGTCATGCATCGGTGCGGAAAGAAGTCCTCACCACTGCGCCGGGTGACATAGGTGACCTCGATGGAGAAGCCTCCGGATCGCAGGCATGAGAAAGTCAAAACAAAAGCGAGTGGCCACCGTCGGCAACAGCGAACGTTTCGGTTGTTGGGCTGCCAGAGCTCATTGTTTGGACCACAGCAGCGTGCGTCTACTCAGATGTGAAACCATGATACCGATCTTCATGGTAAGTGCTGCAGAACTGCCCACGATTGTCGGAAAGCCACGCGCTTGCCCTTTTGCTCTTGAGGCTTTGAGGGCTTTCATTCACCGGCGCAGCGCTCAGAATTATGTCCTTTCAATTTCTTAAGTCAGAGCTGCCAGAATTGGAGCGAATCGACTAAACTGTGAGCTTTGGAATGGCATGGTCGAAGCGAGCAACCTGTCAAGTACTCCTGGACTCTGTCCCATGTTCAGCTGCGTTTGGTTTCCAAGGCTCTCATGGTGTCTTTGAAGGAGCGCTGCAGCCGAAGCACAGCTGTACTTCGGTCCTATTTGGTTGAACGGCCATCGGTGTAGCGTTGAGCGTGCTCTTCTGATGTGTTCTAATGTTTTACAACAGTGCGTGCAGTGGTGCCCGATCTGGCTGCCTGCCACAGCCTTACTGGAACATTGAAGATTGTTTGTTCCGCCAACTTCTGTGAGCAGGATCCGATGCAGAGTAGCAACAGCCTTAAATCGAAACCATTGCACATGCGCCTCTGAATTCCACGCGTTGTTCCAACACACCTAGATCCACACCTAACCAAAAGTACACTTGGCAAAGTGATTCCTGCAGCTGACAGCTTGGAGTCGGACCTCACCAGAGTCACCTGCAACGCACATGCGGCACATCACCGCGGAGACATGCAACATCTGAGACGAAGTGACGGCAGACGACGGCAGACATGGACAGACACAGAAAGAAAACAACCCATGCCACGGTGACTCTGGTAGCTCGCGGGGAGCTTCTTGTCGCTTCCCACGGCGGGAACATCAGCCTCAAGAGTCTCAGAGCACTCTGAAGACAGAAATATGAAAAGGGTCTCAAAGGGTTCGCCTCGGCCCCATATTCTGCAATGAACAGATATTGATGATCTGGTGGGGGGGCGAGATTAAACTGATTCGGCTCCAACCCGTGACCTCCCTCACTCCCTCTGGAACCTCCAGAGGCAAGCCGCCAGGCAGCTGGCTTTTTTGGGCAGTTCCCACCACCCACACTTGGCAACAAGCCCACGATGGTGCTGCACAGCCTGCTGACACTGCAAGCCTTTCATCAAGCCAAACAGGCTTCAGTCCTGCAAGCCTATAAACTTCCCCCCAAGCTCACTAAAGTTCAAGGCTTCGGGATTACGGGTCGACTGCCATCCCGTGTCTTATTCCTCCACCCCGGCCGCTTTCCGTTTCAGCAACCCGACCCGGCTGCCGAGGCGGCGCGCGCAAGCGTTTGAAACTATGGTTCTCTGTCTCAGGTTGTATGAGCGAAGGCTTCACCATGCTTCACCCAGAACATGGCTAGAGCTGAGGTTGTGAACCACTTCGGTGGCAATGGAGTGCAGCATGCGGTTGACCTCCTCACAACCTCGGGCTCGAACAGGGAGAGTAGGAAAGCGACAGCTGCCACAGGGCACAAAGAGAGCTGCCGGTGAGGGAACCTCTGAAACACGACAATGTAGGCTGCATGCATACAATCCAATACAGAGGTATTCCAGTGAGTGACCATTGCATTCCTGTGAAACTTGTCGGCGTAACTGATGTGTAGTACAAATTGCTGGCTTTGCCGCTCAGACTTTAAACTTGAAACGTTGTGCAGAAGCGAGTAGTTACTTGAGTATGGTGCATGGCTGTTGGTCCTGGGCCTTTTCCTGATTAGCAGCTGTTGATCTGTTTGTAGCCTTGCTGGCGGCGACGAGGCTAGAGAGGCTTTTCTTCTGCACGAAGCTAGGATTTCCGCTTCGGCGTGTACTACAAGTACAAGGTCAGGCAAACGATGTGTTTGCAAACTGAGATTCCATGCACGTCTGCGGCTCCTTGCTCATGCAAATACGGAACTTCATAGTTGGTACCGTGATTGAGCCTGTCATTGCTACGATCTAATGCAGCCATTTTTTCCATCATATTGGCTGTATAGGCTGTTCATCTACAGCCAATGCTAGCATTCGGTGGGGTGCCCTTGCTCGATCATGCTTGGTGCCTACCGGTCAAGCCTCAACGTCTGAGATTCACACCATCTGTTCGGAGAGTCTGTTCCGTCATCGGTCGCGCCATAGGTTCTGCAGCAACAATAGAGCAGGAGTCAGGAGCAAGCCTTCGTAGAGGTTTGAATTTCAAGGTCGATTGAGGGGTGGCTGTTGAAGTTCCGAATCTGCAGGAGGGACCCACAATTTCAGGTCTGCAGAGATGCCTGGCTTCAGACCTTGCGCTTGAAGCACCTTCTCCTGCAGAAGCTTAAGCGTTTGAAAGCAGCTGTGCGAGCACCGCGACCTTGAGAACGTGAAACATAGCAACTGTCTGTGACTCGGTATCTTAGGACCTTAGGAGCTGTTTCCAGTTGGTCTGCAGTGGTGTAGCGCTCCTCCATCTCTTTCGCCAGTCGCGCCTTGGACTCCTCCTCGTGTGTCCTTCACGGCAAGATTCTATATTCTATGTACATGGATGCAGCCAACTTGGCAACCAAATACGCAGGTGCGCGCAAGAGGCAGCAAGAGCAGGCCAAGGCACAGCTTTTTTTCATCGGGCTTCGACCAAACTGCCCTGGGCTCATCTCAGTCGTGTCGGCCATGGTGATTCCGCATCCTCGAATTCACATCAAGCCGTTGACAAAGTTGCTGCATTCACTGATGCCGGTAGCAATGGTATGAGTCTCACACCCTTCCCAAAATTCAAGGACAAGGGTTCTGCGATCGCCAATGACTGGGCTAACCTGGACAAGCGGTTGAGGAGTCGACTGCATCGATGCTTATACTGTGTGCTGTAGTAATTTGGCCGTTCGAACACATTGGGACAGCAGATTCCCTGCGACAGCATGTGTGAGTATGTGCAACAACTTGCTGCATGCAGAGCTCGTCTGGGCTACGGACATTATGCCGCTTCTCAGATACGAACAAGACCTGGCAAAAATAGATCATTCGTAATGCCCCTTCAACTGGATCTTGGATGCCTCGTGGTTGAAACAAAGAAGCAGTGTACCAGGGCTGCTGCTCCATCTCCAGTTCCCATCGCAAGCTCGACTCTTTGAGAACCCACGAAGGTGCTGAAGATGCCGCCCTCAAAGTTGTCTTTCCTCCGCATGAGACAGTCGAACCGTAGCTTGGATCTATCGCGGCTGTGTCAAAGTATCGACTCTCATCGATCTCCACGCATCTCCTACACAAAGCTCTGACGAAGCCTCGATAGAAGGATTGAGACTGTCAGCAAGGAGCCATCATCCTAGGTTCCGCAAGGGTGCACTTCTCGCACCTCTTCGCCAAAAGGAGAACAGGCTGTATCAGTCTGTCGCTCAATGTCACACAATGATCATGCAGACTCCGTGGTCCAACGAATGTAAAGTACACGCTTCTGACAACTCTTGCTGTCCTGAAAACATTGTGAGTTGATCAGTTGGTCACACTTTGACCAAGATTCCCGATGTTCAGGATCCATCACGGAGCCACCGTCTCCGTAGGCATGGTACCTCCGATGGATGCGAAGGTTCAGCAAATGTGGCGGCTACAACTTGACACAGCCGCACGGGCCGCACGTAGCTCAATGTTCCGTTTTGGACTACGCGTGTCGGCATCCACCTCGCTTTGCCACACCGGTACTGACACTTGACTTGATCATATTTTGAAGGCAAAATCGACAGCGCGGAAAAAGAATGAAGGGGCACACCTCGCGCATGTGCCTTGGCAGCTTTTCTTTCCGTCAGCACACGGTGAGCTTGTCCATCTTTATCTGGTGTTTCGTCAGGCGTACGTGGGCTAAAGCTGTGATGCGCACAGAAATGCTCAGGGACGCCGAGCTCGTACAGAGCTTACGGCATGTTGGCGTCGCGTTGGCTTCGACTAAGACCTCATTCCGCATCTCTTGGAAGCTCTAGCTACGCGTATTTCCCATATCGTCGCGCTCCGGTGGCCCTGGGAGGGCTCTGCCAAGACGACTGAGCTGCACGTGGCCCGCAGATTCGTGTCCAACAAATGCGGCCAGCGAGTACTTCTTCTTGGACAGGCGTCGTGACTCAAAACACTGGGCAACGATTCATAGAGCCTCAGTGCGTGTATGAAATCGTCGAGCTGCAAGACTGACCTGCTGGAAGATATGGCGGGAATTGTGCAGATCCTTTTGGCCGGGGTTTCACGAGTCGGTGGCCTAGAATGGCTGCGAGAGATCACTTCTGCCGTAAAGGCACACGTCAAGGGCCACAGAGTTCGGAGATAGCTCGGAGCTTCAAGGCTCAAAAAAGCCAAACTTAAGTAGATTAAGTAGGTGCAACACATATGCCTCTGCAAGGCAGCGGTGAGCGAAAGGTTGCAGAGCCTGCTGTGCACAAAATATAACACAATATCACATACATTATATCCCGCGTTCAAGTCCTTGACACACATATCACACAAAGCACACACAGCTGGCAGGACACTCCATGCTCCGAAGGGCAACAGCGCGTCGCCCAAGCAAGCCCCAGCCTAAGCAAGGGTCGAGGCCGAGGCAACAGCAATTGCACATAATAACTGCAGCACTGTGACAAAATCCTGCAGAACTCAGAAAGCAAAACGTCGCAGGTATCGTACATCTTCTAAATGTCCGATGCGTGACATCCAACCCGCAATCTGGGCAGGCGTTAAAGCAGTTCCTTTCCTTGTGTGTTCCTTGGTCCCATCTGCTTAGTAGCGTTGTATCGCCTCGTGATCAAACCATGGTTATTTGAAGAGGCACCTCAAACCGGTGGGGGGGGGGGGGGGGGGGGAAACGTTTTGCATCTAACGGGACCCTCTAAGCTCTAGACCTACCTCCCCAATCCGACAAGTCCGATACTCAAACATGTGCTGTAGAATGTTGGCTCCCCGCTGGTGAATTTGGATGACCGAGGCGATATTTCGGGTGCTTTGCAGGCCCCTCGTCGAATGCCAAAACGGTGGTGAGTTGTTCGGATGTACTAGCGTCGTGAGTGGCCTTGCGTCCTGAGGTTTTGCAGCTCCAGAATAAACTGTTGACTTTTGGTTCTAGGTTCAACTTGGAGGCATTGTATTTGTGTGTGGTTTGGAAGACAGACCACGAATCACCCTGGAACACGCCGAATTTGCATGGACTGATTCAACAATCGGGTGGGGATGACGGAAGCAGGATTTGCGAGATATGACATACCAAGACGGGAAACCTTGTACCTGGAAAAGAAGGAAGGAATCATCATTAATTTCAATGCGCTTGCAGTTGCTGGCTGGTGTCTGAGCTCAGGACGGCTTGCGTCTTCTGACCTGAACACACGACCACCTCATGTGACGTCGCGTCATGTGTCACCTTTGTGCTGCACCATCATTCCTCCACTTGAGGAGGTCTGTTCGTACATACTATACATGCAGCACCATGTATGATGTCGTGCCTTATGCGTGCGGAAACCGTTTCCTCGAGCGTTTGCAAGAAGGTGCGCTCGTCGCTGCTGAGCTGCGCGGTGGCCTGTCACTTATATGCGACGAAGGCGGCACCCATTGGCAACCGGTGGTGGCGTGTTGCAATCGTCATGCAAATGTCATTGCAATATGCGTTGCACCTCGTCACTGTGCAGATACAGCACACGATGCTGACCCAGGCGGTGGAGGGCTGCCTCCGCAGCTTTGTGGAAGCTGACCTCTCGGCTCTGGACCCAGACATGTCGAAAACATGTCATCTCGGTTGACAGTTAGAAGCATGCGGCAACAGCTGCACGACTCCTCAGAGTGAGCGAAGAGGTCAATGGAGTCAGTGGTCTCATCCTCTGACTCCAACAGCTTAGAACCGAGGGCATCCAGGAGATCCACTTGCTCCTGCCATGGTACCATCACGGTGCCTGCTTACACCGTCTTGAGCCTTAGGCCTTAGGCCCACAGCCCCGCAACATGCCGCAAGGGCTCAGTACATATTTTTCCAAGAAGGTGTTGGTTCAATATGGGCCACTCGTCCAAGGCCAACTGAAGTCCTCTGTGAGGACGTTCGACAGCGCAGCCGCTTGTGTGGCCTCAGCCTCTGCCCGTGTCAGCTGAAGCGGCGGCAGGCTCTCAGACCAAGTGGAGACGTCCTCCGAGGCCATTGACATCGTTGGAAAACACGCGCAGCTCTTGACAAGCCCAGTCCTGCCCAAACGGGGGCACCACAAAGACGCCCCAACCTCAACACAAGCAACGCCACACATCCAGCACCTCACAACACGAGCTTCGTGGGACATTGTGGCAGTGCAGCAAACTCAGAGACACGCTCAACAGGAAGCCCGATTCACCGATTCTTACACAGTTTGCGCTGTGCAGCACAAGCTGCGCTCCAAGTCCCGGCAGACCGGCCATTCCAGCTCATTCGCATTCGCGAAAAGTGCCTGTACCATCAATTCAGAACCACTATGGCAACTGTAGCTATGGCCCTCTCTGTTGGAAGCAGCTTGGGTTCTCGCTCTGTCCTTTTAGGCTCGGACATGTCATCAGAATCTGCGTTTAGCTGCTTTCCGAGAGGCGTCTGGCTCGTTGAAGTCAACTGCGGAGTCCAGGGACCTCATATTACTCGCAGTTGCTTTCTCACAATCCCTCTTGCGTGAGACACACTCACACTCACCCTCACACTCACCCTCACACATACCTACACCTACGCCCAGGGCCTACGCCTGCCCTGCGCCTACGCCTGCGCCGACACCTACTACAGGCACACACGCACACATACATACATTCATTTTTACAAACAGACAAGCAGATAGACAAACCATGACAAACACATAATGAGAGCTGCATAGCAGGTTTGGCGCCGACGGTTGGGTTATTCATGTTGGCACAGGTTTCAGCCGATTGCGGAGCTGCAACGGGTGCCTGAAGGGTGCATGCGAACTGCGAACCATGGAAGCTCTTCTGTGCAGATTGTCATGCTGCTTCTGTTGCCAGGCCTTCTAAGCTCAACAGCGCATGTTGCAATTCTGCTCCAAGTCTAGGCTTCCGCCCAGACTTCATGTTTCCACTTTCTGTCCGGAACATGACCCGCATGTCGCGGTGGAGGTGTGTGGAGAGGAACAGGACGTCTAATGTTCACGTACAGTGAACGGGCACATGCAATGATTCAATAATCTTTCTCCGAGAAGTCTCTTAAACACAGGAGACTGTACAACTGTTCAAATCGCCTGCGCACGATCCTGTTTTTGCTGTTTCCTGAATGCGCATACAGCTGGTGTTGCCCACAAGTATGCAGCTGGCAAGCTGTGCTGCATCCACGTGGGTCCCCTCCGAAGAGGCCATTGTGTCAGATGTGACAAATCTCTCCTCTCTTGACGAGGGGCTCCACACATGTCACCAACCGCAGCTGTCTGGAAGAGCCTTCCCGCCACTCCTGCAAGAACTGCAAAGGGCTTGATGGCTTGACCGCTTGGGCGTCACTCACATGACTGTCCCAGTCCTCATGCAACCACTTGGACAGTCTGACCAGGCCATGCGCAGTCAGAAACACCTGGCATTTTCAGACATCCGTGTCTTTGGCGCGACTGCAAGATGGACAAGTGCTAATAATTATGCAAGCTTTTGCTGCTTTTGTTTCTTCCACAGAGCTGGACTTCGATCCCTCCCTGCACAGTAACTAGACCTAGTAGAGAAGGCGAGGGCTCGGGTTGCTACACATTTGGTGGCTCCCGTGCCTGGGAAACCTCCACAGCACCTTTCTGCAAGGTTATGCTCCCGGCAGCCCCCATTGTGCCAAGTTGTGCCAAGTTGTAGTGAGATTTATCATTTTTACTTTTTGTGAGCTCACTTGGGGAATCCAACTGAACTGCTCACCATTGAAAAGAGCTGTCTGGAAAAAACTTGAATAAGTCTCTCGAGTCTCCATCGTGTTTGGACTTCAGCGACTGACTCATGAACCTCGAGTCAAGGACTTCCTCAGCTGTGATAGCAAGTAAGAACCTGTTGCAGCTTCGCACAGTGATGGGGCACTTCTCTCATTCCTAGATCTGGACGAGATTCCTCGATGGAAGCGAGGGCGAGGACAAGGCCGCAATGAAAAACAAGGAGCACCACTGCCATGAATGCGCATGTGCACAAGTGCGTCAGGAGCACCAACGCACACGTCGCCGCAGGAAGGTCTCGCAGCTCCTGTAGCTGAAACAAACATTGAAAAGGGTGACCACCAGCCTAAGCCGTCCCTTTGGTCGAAAGTCCTCATTCTCGTGGCAGTGTGCGCTGAGCGTGCCCTGGGAAATGCCACTTGCCGGTACAAGAGCTATGTCTAGACGGTCTAGAAACTGTGATATCTGCGACCATCGAGGGCTTCCACTTCAAATCCTAGCTTACGATCAGCACAGCTCGCATACAGCAGCATTTAAGAGTATGGCTTGTAATTCTTTTTTAACCATATGACCGTATGTCTCCACAGGAGGCCGGAGTACCTATTGTCTTACAAGGAGTTTCGAAAACTGACCGAATTCGAAAGACGGCACGCAGACTGTGGAAGATGTATGCCGACTGCCGGATATGCTGCATTGAGTCAGGAAGATATCGGAGTTAAGTACAACAAAGGTACTTAAGACAAGGAAAGACGCACAACGGGCACGCCTATTTTCCTTGAGCCAAAATACAATCAGTCATCCGAATCTGCTCTCCTAACCCTACTTGGTATGTACAGCTAAACGGTGGTTTGGGGCCAGTTTAGTTAACTCCCCCCTTTAGGAGACAGAACGGTGAGACTGGACTAGCAGATTGAGGGCAGGTTGAAACCTGCGCTCAGTAGTGTTGCGCGGTCTGAAGGACTCAAGCGCTCGGCATTTCTGATCAGGAATGCTATGGCAACGATTCGTTCTGAAGCCTCACATCCTGTCAGGACTGTGCAGTGGCGTGCTCTGGGATTGAAGAGTGCAGGGTTACACAACATGTGACCCCATAGGCTGTCGTCGTTTGGACATTGGACAGTCCCTTCCTCATCTTCTACCCACAATATGGGTCCACTTGTTGGATTTAACGCTACAAGGAGGTTCTTTGAGCCTTCTGCATTGTTGGAGTCTCGGTGGAGCCCCGCGACTACACCTTGCTGCACGATTATGCTTGAGAACTTGTGTGATGGCATATAACGTCGAAAGAATCGACATATCAACGCCGTTGCATATTGAAATTTGTGTGTGTTTGTCTGCAGGCCAAACACTCCTCCTAAGACAAATGCGCCCGCAGAAAATACATGCGAGTCGTGCCCCGGTGCCCCCCTCTTATCAGGACCATGAGGTAACAGCGTCAGTAGCTGCACCAGATGCTGACAAGTCGGGACCTTTGGGCAACTGCCTGCGAAGACTTCTGCGGCAAGATTTGCCTCTGCAAGTGCGGCGACGGCAATTTCCAGGTGGGGTCCATCGCTGGATGCTGTCAAGCCAAACTGTGCGAGAGTATGTGGCCATTCTGCAGGTGGAATGACTTTTGTTAGGCCATTAGCTATCTGAGATTCGCTCTTGCAGTACACGGCAGTGACTTGTGGCGACTCTAGCTGTTCAGACATTGATGCAATGTTGACCCTGTGGACTCGATTGCAGTGTCTCAGCTTCGCCGAATAGCCTGTAGCCAGGACTTTGAGCAAGGTCTCGTTGTCTTGATGGAATACGACGTCGATAGCACGACCGAGGAGATGCTCCATCATGACCTGAATGTTCAAGGCCTCACCAAACATGGCGGAAGCCATTGCTATGGCCTCAGCCTCGGGAGTGCTTCTTGCAACACTCGTCTGTTTCTTAGATGCCCACCACAGCGGAAAGCGGAAATCTGTTGACCCTATAGTCATGTAGATCCCGCTCGTCGATTTTGCACTATGCGGACAAGAGGCGAAATCACTGTCAGTGAAGATGTGGATCTGGGGAGCTTCGTGATGGTTCACAGTAGCAGCTAAACATAAGCCTGTTGTACCGTGAAGATAAGAAATCAGGCGAAGTAACTGCTTGTCTTCCCATTTAGTCCACGCGGCCACTCGTGACGCTAACCGACCGATTATGAAACACAGATCAGGGCGAGCCAACCGACCCAGCCAAAGTGCTTTCATAAGTACCTTTGCAGCTACATGGCTCAGTGTGCCGGGTTGCTGCAGGTCCTCATCTGACAATAACGCCTCGGACAAACTTGGGGTTGTGACGTTACGGAGCTTTGCCTTTGGGACATCAGCAAGCTCGCAGTACGCCTCGACGACCTGCTCTGCGAAAGCAGACATATCAAGCACAAGAGTTGTGAAGTCACTGCCTCGTTGGATTCGGTGACCTCTGCCAAGGATCCGTGCATTCGAGGCTTCGATGTAACATTCGTCTTCCAGCTTGATATGCGCTCTCAGCCTTTTCCAAAACTGTGCATGAAGATGCTTTGCTCCCGACAACGTTAGGTCATCTACATACACGTTAAGTAGCAGGGTATGGGAACCCATTTGAAAGATGAAGTTTGAAGGAAACAAATCCATCTCAATGCCACCAAAGGAAGTGAGAACAGAGGCTAGGTGTTTCTGCCATAGTTTGCCAGCAAGCGGATGGCCATATAAGCTTCGCTTCAACCTTACCACCAACTTCGACCCTGATGGGTACGCTTTGTGCCATGTGTCCAACCACAGCTCCTCGGGGAGGATAACCCATGTGTCGGGCTCTCCTGCCTCAGCGAGGTCAGCTTGAAGAAACGCCTGAATGGCATCTGCAAGGCTCACTGCGTTTCCATCTTGGCAGCCGAAAAACAATGCGATGTTAAGGGCAACCAAGGAAGTTGGTGTGGTAGCCACGTCTTCAAAAAGAACATGGTTTCCGAACTGGTCAAAAATGCAGTCCCCCCTGTACACGATTCTCCCTTTGAACTTGTGTTCATGCTCAGGGAGTTCGAAATGTTTTATCCCACATAATGTGAGAAGCTCTGCAATTTTGAGTTTACGGTTTTGCCGTTTTGCATCGGCACGCAAGGAAGACAAAAGACAGACTGTCAAATCATCCCACGTTCCGTTAGAACGTAACCCTTCTGCCTCCTTCTTCACGGCTGCAACTCCGCGCGGGTCTGCTTTCCATTCCCGCTTTGTTAAGTTCTTCGTGACCATGGAGGGGATGTGGCGATGGTAGCGTTGCGGATACCACGCTTCGACGATGTTGTGAGCGAGCTCTCGTGGGTATGCTTCAGTCTGCTTTGTTTGTGAGCCTTCGGCGGCCTCGTGCTGGTGGCTACCGTCACATTGCAGTTGTCCAAGAAATTGAACAAGTCGCAGATCATTAGTGGCTACGCTCCAGGGCTTGCGGATTGGATGCTCTCGGCCCTTCACTCCAGCCATGCAGCCATCAAAAGACACTTTGTGTAGACCATGTTCATCCTGAAATTCTTTCCATTCAGGGAGATCCCACCAGCCGGACCCTTTGGGCCACTCGACTGCGATCCTTCCATGATTTGCGATGGCAGTTGCGAGTACCTTGCGGGCATACAAGAACATAAGCTTGCTCTTCTCTTGGCGATTCCGAAGACCCTTTCCGTACTTCGCCCCATGCCTATGGACGTTCATGTTCTGCCACGGACTGAACTCGGTGCACGGCAATGAGAGCCACACATCACAACCTGGCGATGCTTCGACCTGACCTTGAACTTGTTTGACATGTTCTTCGTTGGACAAATCAATCATGCTTCGGCATAAGCGGATACTGTTGATGCCAATTTCGGACGCAGCTTGCGAAAGCTCTGAACTGTCGCCACACGCATATTCGAACAACACATCCTTGCCTATGAGCGTTTGCACCTTTCTTTGGCGGACTCTTTCCCTGTTGACATCGACAAAGACTTGCGTCACACCGAGCTCGACCTTCGCAACAAGACCTTCTACAGCGGGCTCACTCGAAGGGTGGAGACCAACGCCTTCGGGGAGCTCAGCTGGAGGAACTGGCTCAGGGGGCTTGGACGTCAACGCAATCCTATCAGCCTTTATCAGGGCATCGAATCTTGCTCGGCATTTAGGACTATGCTTCACGGAATCGAAAGTGCACGCTTTGCATCCTGGTGTGGCACCGAACTTAAGAATGCGTTCAAGCGTAATGTACTCTGCGCGCCTTCGAGGAGGATCAGCAGGGGACAGTGAGCTGAATGGTATGTCCAGCGCTGTGATAGCCTCAAGTTTGGGATCCTGGAACTCGCGAAGAGCAAGATCCGCCGCGGCCTTTAGCGGGAAGGTCTCAGTCTCTGGGACATGCACTTCCGCATATGGCACGGGGATCATGTCCCTATACCCAATCGACTTGGACTTGACGGCTTCATAGTCTAGCACCCAGATCACGTCACGATACACAAATCCGTGCTCAAACCTCCAACCTGCAAATAGTCCGGGAGCAGTTGTAGCTTCGAACTTATGCCTGCGGCTGGGGTCATGGATCCTGTAATGCACCAACTGTCCCAAGGGAAGCCTTGGGCCTTCGAATGGGGAACCAGTTGCAACCTCGAAACGCGACTTGTCTTTGCCCTGCCACGGTACAACTGTCAAAGTCTGCGCGGCAAACTGCACGGACACATGCCACAGATCTGGAACCACATGGAACCCAGCAGCCAAATGCACCGCGCGAGTCGATTCCTCGAGAGTTCTTATCTCTCTCTCAAGTTGGGCGTTGTGTGGAAATCTGTTTTCTAGGGTCGCTTCATGCACCCATCCTATTTGTGAGACGGCAGCTATTAACTCCTTTGCATCATCAGCCTTACACAACACGTTCGGGAGGTGCTTGTATCGGGCGCCTACAAAGGTAAGGAGGTTCTGAGCTGCTCTCTCAGCTGTGCGCGCACAGACAAAAGCTCGCAGTGCACCACTATATTCATCCCTGATGACATGGACTGCATGCTCACGCTTCGAAGGGATTATATAGTCTGTTGCAATCCTCTCGCCAAACTGTTCAACAGGAGGCAAGTCACCTCTGTCTTCGAGAGGCTCTGCACGCTTCTTGGTGACTCTTTGTCGATACATGCGGCTTCGCTGACATATCTCACAGTAGGGATTCTTAGGGATATGCGTCAACTTGTGTGCCATTGAAGAGGCCTCCTTGATGAGTTGCTTCTGACGTTCTGATGTCACGTCCTCTCCTGAGTCCGACCCAGAACCTGGCGGAATGGCAGGTGGAGGAAGTGGAGGTGGCGGGACCTCGGGTTCTACTGGAGCAGGAGGTTCCGGAGCCTTCGCTGCTTCAGCAGGTTTAGGAGCTTTTGCACCTTTGACCTTGTCCTTTGGACTTGGTTTAGCCTTTGGCTTTCTTGCTGAAGAGGACTTTGCCCTAGACTTCAGCTCGTCATCAGAGTCAGGTGGAGGATCTCTAGACCCGGAGGCGGTCTTTGACGGCACCCCTGGATCCTGCAACAACTCAAGCAAGGTAGACTCCTCCGTGATATGCGGCGAGGGTCGATACGTGGTGTGCCGTGAAGGCTCTATGGTAGTGCGTGCAAGAGGCTTTGCCTTTCTAGCATCGCTCATGAAGCCAGGCATCGCAACAGTGGAAGGCGAGACGAATCTGACCTGTTCCCTGAAGATTGGAACATTTCCCTCAACTCTATCGGCACATATGGCGGATTCTTCAATGACCTGAACGTGTTCGACACTCGACAGGAACATCGGAAGCTTTCCTGGCAACCATACAAACGGCATAGACTTTGTCTCTACCAACTCACCAAGTGATTTTACACTAGGGCAGTTGTCCAGGAGATATGCAGAATTGTTTCCTAGAATGGAACCCTCGAAGCCAAGCATGAGCCCTGAATCAACGACACCATTCCCTGTGGAAAAGGATACTGTGGGTGCCTGTTCGGCCATGTGTGCGTATGCGTCTTCAGGAATGCCTTGTTCATTGAGGGCTTCACGACTCTCTAGGGATCTACCTGCACCACTATCAGCGATCCACTCGTGGTAGAACCATCCCTGTTGCGGGTGCTGATGCTGAGATGCTACAAGCAACGGAGTGACAGTGGCGGGACAGGCAGGAGCGCAGATGTTGCTGAACACAGTAAACCACCCCGAAACGAACTGGAAGAACCTACTCAATCCTGAACGCTTCCAAAAGGTTGTCTTGCTCGGTGTGGAGGAACCATCGACCGAGGCACCCCGCGCCGTAGTGGGAAGCAGCAGGGCGACAGCTGCGGCAGAGCTCTTTGCCGTAGCGCTAGCTCCAGTAGTCTTTGACCCTGGGGCCTTGTTACCGGGAGAGGTCTCATGCGAAAACGGACAATTCTCACCCCGGTTACACGTTCCCTTTGGGAAGAACAGGCATGGTACGGTAGCTTTGGGGGCATTTCCTTTGCTTGGGGCTTTGCCTTCAGCTTTGGAGCCCTGGCCTTTACCGCCTGATTTCGCCTTTGGCTTGTTTGGTGTTTTCTGTGAATCTGCACCCTTACCACTCCCTTTACCCCCCTTTCCCTTGCCATCCTTGTCTTTCCCATCCTTCCCAGAACCTTTGGTCTTGGCCGGAGGGGCTGGATTGGCAGGAGTGGGCTTGTCCGGCTTATCGCGGGAACGCTCCTCTTTCTTTGGGGCGGGAGCAGCTTTGGCTTTGGGCTTGATGAGAGTGTCACGAATTGACTCTTCGTTTGCTTCTTCTCTCAGCTCATCTAGCAATTCGACAAGCTGCGACCACAACCACGCAAAGGTTCGCTTGTTGCTACCTGGATTGGAGTCTTTGATCTTGTCGACTGCTCTGGAAAGAAGCCTGCAGTGCTTGAGCCTGGAGTATAACCAGCTAAACAAGGTAGACTCAGCGGGCCATGCTTCGGGACTGAAACCGTTCAAACAAAACTCAACCTTTTCTCTAAAGGCTTGCAGTTGTTGTTGGCTGAAGCCTTCGAGCTGGATGGCTAAGAGTGTCTGCTGGGAGACTGTCGCCCCCCTGATCCGGTCTACCCGAAACCTTCGGCTGAGCATTGCCAACAGCGCACGCCCGGAAGGCTGCACGCCTAACGCATGTGCTCGCTCGGTGAACGCCTGGGCAGCGACTCCGTAGTCTCCCTTGAGGTGTTTTGGATCTGTAAGCTGTGCAGCCAGGAATGCATCAAGGCGGGGAAGGCCGTCAGACGTGACCTGCAGATTGCGCATCTGTCGGTCTCCTATGGCTGGATCAAGGGCGACCTGGAGCCATCTCAGTATCCTGGCGTTCCCACTCTTGTCTATGCTGCTGAACGATGTCAAAACGCCGTTCCTCCATGCTCGATATCCCGCGGCTGTCGAAGGAAGTGCAGGGATTTTCAGGTCTCGAAGATCTTTGTTGTGGTAAGTATCCTGCTCATAGTCTACTTCTTCTTCCCCCGGTGCATCGGTGACATCAATGATGGGGTCATCTTCCCTCTCCTCTTCCTCCTCACCTTCCTCGTGTTCGGACCCGATGTCGTAGTGCATCGGAGGGTCTGGGGGATGCACGACTGAAGGAGGTTTGGGAGTGGAGAAGACGTTGAAGGGATTGTCACTCGAAGAACCCTTCTTGGATCTAGACGGAGCCGGCAAACCAACACCGGTGAAAACTGGCAACCTGGGTGCGCAGAAGCATCCAAACCGATTTGGAACAGGCGCAGCAGCCACACCAGCAGATCTTTGACCTTGAGTCGCTGAGACCTTTGGACTCTTATGCTTAGGGGAGGGTGTCCCGTTTCGGAGCCCCGAACCTTTCGCTTTGCTTTTAGGCTTGGATGCTTTGGGACTGACGATTTCTCGCAACTCCTTCATTGTCTCACCAACACTTGCAGCCAAGGCCTTGAGGGCTTCACTGATCTCCGTGCCATTTTGGTCCTGAGCCCTTGAGGCCTGCGACACTCGCTCTGCGTGAAGGTGGGATGTGTCGGCTTGGGACTGTTGTTGAGCTTTGATGCTTTGCATCTCAGCTTGGATCATCGCAATCCGCTTCATCATTTCTTCCTGCTGCTCCTCAAGCTCACGATTCCTAGCCTGAAGTGAGGCAATGGTTTCGTTTGCTTGTGCAAGATGCTGACCGGCTTGTTCTGAAACACTCTGGACCTGTCTCTCAGCTTCAGCCCTAACGCGCTCTGCATACTCTTGTGCGTGCTGCATGGCTTCATGTTGAGCAGAAGTGACAGCGCTCTGAACATATGCCTGAGCCTCACTCTTTGCAACCTGCACGTATGCCTGAGCTTCATGCTGAACGTTCTGGGCAAACACCTGAGCGTCCTGTTGAATGTTTTGTGCTTGCGCTTGTGCCAGCTGTGCAGCAGCAACGGCCTGAGAATGTGTTCGGGAATCAACCCCATGAAGATGCAATTCCTGACGACTCTGACGCAGGTGCAATTCTGGGGCAATGCGCTGAACATGCTGATGCAAGTGCACATCCGGGGTGGTTGTCCCATCGCCCGGTGCAAGCGAAACAGGTTGACTTGCTGGTGCAGGACTTGCAACTTCACATGCATAAGCTGGCGGAGGCAACAAAGCTTGCATCCTAGCGGAGGAAGAGCGATTTCGGGAACTAGCTAAGGCATAGGGTTGAGAGGACCTTCCCCTTCCGGTTGAAACGGCTCTTACGGGAGTGGAATCACTACTGCTCTCTCCTACCCTTGCTTCTTGTGCCCTTACAGCACTGAGTGCCCGCGCCTGTTGTGTAGGCGGCGTGCTGGAAGTGGACACCTGGAGCGAGGAATCAGTAGTTTCGGGACTCATCGCCATGGTGCCAGGCAATAGAAACCCCAGGTTCCCCTGAAGGTCAGCAGCTCTCTTTTAGCGTTTTACAGGGACCGCAGCCACAACAACACAGTGGGCACGAGATCAGTCAGCCACGTATTCGGCGATACCAAAATACCGTGAACACCATACGCCTCGACGTCCCGCACGATGTCTGATCTGTCATCCAAATGACACGCAAAGTGATCCGACCGCCGGTCCATCAAACGCTTAATGAAGGCTCCTTTTCCAGGACGGCCCGTTGGAGAGCTAGTGATGTAGACTGGCACGCCCGGAAGCTCCGAAGCCATCGACTGACGCGTTTCTTTGGCCCGTTCTGTCCCAGAGTAACTCGTGCAAATAAACTTCAGCTTCACGTGGCTCGGACGCTCTGCGTTCAAACGGTCCAAAAAATCTCGGCTGTCCTGAAAGTGGATGTTGAGCACCCCGCTGAAATCCAATGAAATCAGGACAGGGATGTCCTCACGCACTTCGACCACTTCCAAAGGTGCAACACGCGGCGCGGCAGAAGAAGAAGATGAGAGCGCCTGATTATGCTCTCTCCACTCTTCAGTAGTCCACCGGTTTATGGCTTCTCTATCTGAGTGTTGTCCCAATTCAACCTGTTCCCTGAACGAATCCGCTATGGTTGGATACTCTCTTTCGTCCAACTCCCAGTCCTGCGGTGGTCTGGACTCGGGTCGGGCCTTTGCTTTGGGACGATACACAAGAAGATCTGCTGCAGCCTCCGGTGCACGTGACGGACCTGGTGTTCCGGGCAAGGTACTTGCCTTGGGAGGAACCGGGGTTCTATTACCCTTATGTTTAGGTCGTGCCCTAGGAGGTGCAGGGGTTCGATCACCCTTATGTTTCGGTCGCGGTCTAGGAGGTACCGGAGTTTGGTCAGAACCCTCAACCAAGGAACGAGGCGGAGATCTGGAACGCACTGCGACAGGAGGAGTCCTCGGAGCCGGTATCTCAGGCTCCGGCGAAGGTGCCTGAAGCACTCCCCTGACCTCTTCCAGGGTATCCTCGACGAACGTAGCGTAAGGATGATATGGCAATGCCTCCGTGCCCTCGAGCTCTCTTTCTCGAGTTCGGACCAGCCGTATGGCCCCAGACTGTTGCTGAGTACCGATGAGAAGCTGCACCAGCGCACGGATGACCACCAAGAGGACAGCTTTCCTCCGACGGAACTCAGACGAGCCTTTGACCGCAGGCGAGTTCGTGGCCCTGGAAAAAGCAGCAGTCACACGCTCCACAAAGGACTCTTCAGAGGTCACGCGTTCCCACGCCTGCAAAAAAATCGTTCCAACCCATGGTACCAGAGACAATTGCACAGCCTGATTCGGGCGGCGACCCCTCTAAGCCTAATTCGGGCGGCGACCCCAACAAGCCTAGAAAGTGGCCAGAAGAATGTGTGCAGAGTGCCTGAGCTTGACTACCTTGCCGGGATTCCTCAGATGGGATATTGGGGCAATGCAGGTCTTTCAACTAACGACACGCACTCAACCGGCTGTCTGAGCCAATGCACACGGATGAGAGTGGGGAAGACCCGCGACTCTCTTTGCTTTGACCCTGAAACCTCTTAGGGATTGGGACTTTGTCCGATGTTGCGTTCACAGTGCGTGGTCAAGCCGACGGCACTGTGGGTTTGCTGTTGGCGGAGTGATGGGCTTAGTCTCAACCCGAAGGGAGACCACAAACCACGCGAAGATCGAAGTCTGAACTGAACCTGCTGTTTGGGCAGTTCGAGGCGAAGCACACGGTGATGCAGTGATGCTTCGTCAGACGCCTAGGGTACCCACAAGGCCTAGCCTCCCTAAACCGTGCACGGGTTCACAGGAGAGGGTACAAAGGCAAGATGTTCAGGAATGTTTGAAGTGAAGTCCGAAAGTCAGAACCAACCAGGGCAAGAGGGGCGAGCACCTCGACACCGCAGCGGAGATGCGCAGCCACACGATGTACCTGGATGTCACGGAAAGTATTGAGGCAATCTAGGGACCCACCTATCGTCGGCGTACGTTAAAGCACGGACAAGGACCCTAAGCTGCCAGTCAAACGATACCTCTCTGTAGTGATTAGCAAGAAGATTACTCACGAACCTTCTCCACCAATTTAGCGGATGAGCAATCAACAAACGCGTGATGCGTTTCTCACGCAAGGCCTTAATGAAATGAACCCAAATGTGGAGGTGTGTTGCGTAATGCTCTTCCGGCTCAGTGCTTTGCATGCACGATCGAAGATTTCGAGATATGGAATGCCACGTGGAAAGCCCAACGGTGGCTTGCAGGTGAAGTGAATGCAATTGCTGAGCCTGGCTCTGGCTCGACACAATGCTGGATGTGAAGTATGAATGAGGCAGGGCCAGCGGCTCCTGTCGCGCAATTTCAAGCACACTCTCAAGGCAGGTGTGCGGTTATGGAGGGGGCACTATGGCGGCGCGCGGCTTTGCCTACGTTCCTACCAAAGTGACCACGTAGCCTGAGGCTGTTAACCAGTTAAGTACAACAAAGGTACTTAAGACAAGGAAAGACGCACAACGGGCACGCCTATTTTCCTTGAGCCAAAATACAATCAGTCATCCGAATCTGCTCTCCTAACCCTACTTGGTATGTACAGCTAAACGGTGGTTTGGGGCCAGTTTAGTTAACTATCGGGAACTGACTGTTTCTCTGTCAGGGCTTTGCAATGCTGTCAAGTATGAATCGCCTGCCGATCATTGGTGTCATGAGCATCATTCTCAATCATTCTCATCTGCTTTCCACAAAGCACAAGCAGATAGGATAACAGCGAGATCGACCAAAACGATCTCATCAAGAATGCCACTTGCCGGCATGTGCAGACGTGCATTTGACGTGCATCGGCCTGAGGAAGCTGCAGCATATCGCAGCGCAGCCATTTGCAGCGCTCCTGCACACGCGGCCAAAGCAAATGGACATGGCTCTTTGATAAAAGCCTACTCAGGGCCTACTCTCTTTACTAGTGAAATCCCCTGATTATGGGGTCTTCTGTCTGCAGGCCTCGACATTGGCTTCCCTGGCACGCTGTCTTGCCGTGGCAATGCACCTTGTCACACGAAACACAGACACCCGGCTTCTCCACCGCGCGATTTCATATGGAATCGGGGCATGTGCACAACTTTTGAGGTTGGTATGAAAGGTGAAACTTGACAAAGGCACATGCAGCACTCCTTCTGTTCCAGCCCTAAAGCACTGTGATCGGGAAACGTCATAGCATTGGCGGCGCACACTGCAAACCGAAGCTGAGCATAGCTGAGCCCTAGGCGGCCCATCGATGTCCAACCCTACACAGCGGCAGCCACAGCGGCGCGCCGCCTATGCGGACGAAAAGATGAACAGCGGCCTACCTATTCCTTTCTTGCATGGCGCAAATGCATTCTCTTTAGCTGCAGTTGGCCAGCAGATTCAAATGTATTCAATCTGAACTTTAAAGCAAGCTCGGCTTCACAAGGGCGTTTCGCATGAGGGCATTGGCGCACGCCAGTAACTGTTGTAGGGCGCAAGGCGCTCCAAGAACGCGCGGTTCGAACCAAATGCCACGAGGGCAAGCATCACGATTGAAGTTACTTTGGTGAAGGTGTGCCGAGGCTGGCAGAGTGCTGTAGACATGCAGCAGAGGAGAGGATGGTTGGGATCAAAAGCAACAAGCGAATCACATGGTACGGGGCGAAACTGGGCATCTTCAGGTGGAGTTATTGTTGAGGGCTTGCCAGGACCAACGTCCGGCATCAGCATGCAGGAGCTTTGACCGCCTCATGCAGACCTCGGAAGATGCCGAAGCTTCAACACTGAAGCCCCACTGCTAGACCAACAGACTGCAAATGACTGCAATGCAAACGAAGGCCGTCGATAAAGGACAACTGTTCCTCTCGCAGGGTCTTAGCAGGTGCCTCAATGAGGACCACGCCATCTCCACAGCCCAAGTCCCACAGGACGTCCTGCGAAAAGCACACCGTGCAGTCCCAGGACACAGAGATGGTCAGATATAGCTGACATTACTTCACACATGATATCATGACGAATCATGACGATGCATCGTGCCCAGACGGGCAGCATGCGTGCCTCAGGCCCGAGCCGAGCTGCCTCCAAGGACGGGAGCACTGCGCACGTTGTGCAAGTTGCACATGTGTAGCTGCATTGACGCACTATGATTGGGTACAGTATATCTTGAAATCTTGTAAGTTTTTGTGATGGTGGTTCTGGAAGAGAATGTCATTGTCTTCTGTGAACCTTTGAACACTGCATACCTGCATAGCAATGCTGTGGCCTGCAGCACATACGGGATTCGTCCAGGCGCACACGGTACAAACGGTGACACGGAGTGCGGGCCAAAGGCGCTGTCCTTGCCAAACGAAAGACATGTCAAAAAACACAGCAACTCCCCTTGCGAAACTCTCGAACTTGCGCAGTTCATCCAACCTCATCTTTGGGCGTCGTGTCTATTCTTGAGGCACGTCCTCGGCATCTGCAAATTGCTCCAGTTCGCCCTTTCGGGACAGCACGTACCTTGGCCGGCCCTAGATCCCTGCAGCCTGTGTTCCCAGTCACTGCCCAAAGCTACCCTCCATCTGAAGCGGGATTGCATGTTAGTGCCAGTCTCAGTTGCTTCCTCAGCAGTGCTGTTTGCTCGTCTTCGCAGGCATCCACCATGGCGATTCGTGTGAACCACAAGTGAGAAAATCTTGTTGCAGGTATGCAAAGTAGACATGCGTTCTCTCCAAATGACGTTGGCTCCGTGGCGATGGTGATGCATGACTTGAGCCCGCATCGGTCAGATTGAGAAGTCGAGCTGATTGAGAACAAAGGTGAAGAGGCCACCTCGGATGCGGGCCCTCTCCTTGTGCAATGTCTGAGCTCCCTCATCTTCGGATCCGAGTCAAGATGGGCACCTGTGAGTCTCACTATCAGCTTTTGGCTGTGTGTGTGTGTTGATCTTCGATGGAGCATTAGAAGCTGTGTGTCCGGGTTCGGGCATGTTAGGACTCAGCCGACGCGTTGCTGCAGTTGCGGCAGCTGTTGCCATCTCTCGGTCAGGGCTGCAACGCTTTGTTGGTGTGGCGCTGTCGGTAGTCTTAGTCATTGTTGTGATGGCTTGAGCCAGCATATTTGAGAGAGCAACTCAGAAGCTTGGATGTACCTCGAAACAGAGCCTCCGCGAGCTGAAGCTCTTTCCGTAATGCACACGCTTGTACAAATGATGGTCATCATGTTGCAGCTAGCATAGCATATCCGGCATCGACCCATGGAAGAACTCTGATGTCGGAATGTAACGAACGGAAATCCAGTCTGACCAGGGCATTGGCTGCGTGTCTTCACCACCAAGGCCGGGTTCGCCGCCTTCTTCAGACCCCAGAGAAATCGAAAATCGTGGTCCACCATTCAAGATATTGCAAAAGCCTACGAGTCGCGATTTTCGGAGTCTAGCCTCCCTACGAGAAGTTACTTGACAGATTTACGAAAATGCTACGAAGACCTTGCGGGGCCGCAGCGCTTCCTCGCATCGCTTCTTGAAAACGCAAATCATCGCGGGTCTGATTTTCCGTGTTTCCATGTCCCGTCCTCTGCCATGGTTGTGCACCTGAAGGGTTCCCGTCACCTTAGTTGGGCACTAGAGCGTCACAACAAGTCTGCCACTCTGCCAATGCGCTGCTTTGACTGATCTGCGATTCAAACCTAATCAAGCTCCGGCCCAGTATCTTCTGTCATCCAACACCCAAAGACTGAGGAGCGAGGTCTGCAAGGCCTGTCGCGTGTCCCAGACTGAGATGCCGGCGCCAGTAGTGCTGCACAAGGCTTCCAACGCGCAGTCGGAGCTCCCTTGCCCCACTACAAGCTCTGCCTTTTGCTTGTGGTTTGCTTCCTTCAACATAACAAATTTGGAGATGAGGAGACAAATGCGTAGATGCATGTTCCATGCCGGCCTTGAGCCGAACTTCAAGGGCAGCAAGCGCTTCTGAAATCAAGCTCTGCACAGAACTAGCTTGTGCTCACACGACACATCTCATTGGCAACTGTTGGTCATTGGCGACCTCCCACTACCACTGAATAACTGTGCAGCTTGATGCTTTCTCATTGCACTCGCAGACGCCGTGGAGGGTCACACCCTCTAAGAGTCAGGCACTCATTATCAGATAGAAATGGTAGAACAGCAGCACCATTCTGCCGCCACCGGACGCGATCTTTGCACACAGGTGACGAGTTCATATTCTTCCATCCTACATCCCACAAGCTTCGAGGCCCAGGTTTGTCCACTCAAAGATCATAAAACGTAGCAGCTGGGCGACCACGTCGACATTTACCGAGTCACCGATGAGCTTGTAACCTTGGTGGCCGGTTGAAGCCGTACGTCGCGCTTGCTACCGCTGTCGCAAAGGGCACATATGGCACTCATGGGAGCTCTTCCTTTAAGGGAGGGGTCCTGCTTGTCAGGAATCCTACTGGGTACTACCAGTACCCCTACATGCATTCCATGCCTTTTCTCATTTCACCTCATTTCCAACCCGCGCAGTTCAACAGAGAGTCAAGACCGCCCAGCAAAAACAGGCGGATCCAAGTTGCGCTGGTGTGGTGTGACGGTCCTGGGGAAGATGAAGCTGGAAGGGAAGCCGGCGATCTGCAGAAGCTCGTGAGGAGTGAAGAACCTGCACCAGGATTCTGTATCCTGCAATGGCTGCATAACTTAACAGCTACTTCACATCACCAACCCGGAATCTCAGAGTCTCATCATCATCGGTATCCATGATCATCACAGCATGGCTTGCTGCGCGGCTCAAGTGGGTTGATGCCTTGGCAACTTCTATGACATGATGGGGCGCGACTATATACATATATAACCGCCCCCCCCACCCCCCAACCCACCCCCCCCCAAGACCTTCACATCCGCAAGCCGTGAGCGAATGTTGAGGCTCTGTCTACAGTCTACAGTCTACAGTAGCCCAAAGACATGACACATATGTAAACAATGTGTTTTTTCGCTACCTATCGCCTGGCCGGTATGTCATGGCGGGGATGTGAGCAAACATTTATGGATATGTGTGTGTGTGTGTATCATGATAGCTCTCACACTCTCACTGTCTTCCTCTGTAAGATCGTCTGATCATTCTGTCGAACTTTCCCTGGACCTCTCCCGACCGATTTCTCTTGTCAACTCTTCTGTGTCTTGTCACGCATCGGCGATGTGGTTCGTCGTCACCATCGTCAGCAGCAGCCGGCATCTTTAACATAGAGGACGACAAAAGCGGACAAACTTGCGGCCAACCCTGGTGGCCTCACGGCCTCGCCAGGCATCACCAGACGCTTCACGCGGCCACCAGGAAGCATGACTGGACGACACTCGTCGCATTCGTCGTATTCACCACCACCTTCCAGCAGAGCCGCTTTACCCGAAGTACTCCACAAGACTCCAAGCCTCCCTGCCTTCATCTTTTGCCAGAAGAGGTCCGAATCGATAAGCTTCAAAGCAAGTAGTGGTGTAGCCTGCATTGTCACTGCGTGCTCACGCAATGACGAAGTCTTAGCGATCGAGCACTGTACTTCCCACTAAAGGCAGGGACTTGGAAAGCACAGATTGACCAAAGTTTGACCCTACCGTCTTGCCAAGCGTGGACAAACCACAGGCTCTGTTGGGGGTCCCACTTCTTAGGGTCATGTTGGTGGCTACCTCGGCTTCCACCACGCATCCATTCCAACCGCTACAGTAGACGTTCTCAAAAATTCGCAGAAAAAAACTAGATACATATATTGTATACATATATAGAGATTATACATACAAATTCGGATTCTAAACGAGAAAATCACAACCCCTTCTGACATCGCATCCATGGCGCACTCCTCGTATAAGGTCCAGATAGCTTTCCAAAGCAGATATTCGAATGCTATTAACTGGAATTGCAACTCAACGTTACATGGATTACCCATGACCCTGCGGCCAATACCTGTCATGAAAAATGATAGCTGCATGTGAACATTCATCTTCAGCTGGCATCTGTTACAACCGCAAAAGCCTACTGGCCTCCTCATACAACTCAATTGGAGGCTTGTCAGCTGAAAACTTGCTCATAGCAAGTTCGATTGAAATCTCATCGAAACAGCAGGAAAGGTTGCCAAGCTTTGTTGTTTTTGCAAGTGCTGTCCTGACTCATAGTACCCGGCAAAACTAGCTGATGCTCCATAAGCTCGTGCCAATGCCACTGTAACTTAGTTACAACGCTAACCGAATCTTAGTGAATCAAGAGTGTAAGAGAACGGCGATTTTTACCCTGAAAATACACATTGCTGACATGAACAATGCCACACTAAACAAGAATCAGAAAGATGCCGAATAAGGTGGGATGTCAATTGAGCTTCTGTTGCCGGACTACTGTCACTAATTTTATTAACATCCCCAGAAGACTACTCGCACTAAATGCTGAGCCATCCTACTTCAAATAAAGAGTTCAGTGATTGGGGTTCTGCTAATTTGGAAGTCTCATTCATCTAGTGTTTGCGTTTGCGGTGCTTTCATTGGCCTGCTGTGAACGTGGATGAGCTCGTACTCTTTGGAGTCACCACCTAGAGCGCTGAGGAGCAGCAACATGCGGAACACGAAAAAACATGCCGCAAAATGATGCTTTAAGGGCGCGGGGGAGGCGTGGACAAGGGGGGGAAGGGGAGGGCGTGGGGGAGGACGATTGGTTCGATCGTGAAGGGTCGTCGAACAGTTCAGCAGCAAAAGTCTTGCAGACTTTGCACAAGGGAAGGGAAAAGCAAGGCAGGCGGGACTCATCTTGAGGGTGAAGACTGCATCACTTAGCACCTCGGTCGATACCGTCCCATACGATACCTTCTCATACTTCCACTCATTCGGTGTCTGCAAGGGATGCAAGGGGTTGGGTTTAACCCTTTCCCTGCCTGCAATGCTAATTTGCACTGTTTCTGCTAGGGTTTCCCGACTACGTAGGGTTCGGAGTTGGGTCTCGAAGTTCACACCTGACGATGGACCCTAAGCGGCCTAGACATCTAGCGCTTCCTGATCATTAATTTCCTATATTTTCCTATCACCGATGCAACAAACAGCCCTGAGCAGCGGCATGCTTCTTCGAGTGTAGCGCCACTTGGGCAGTCAGTGCAACTCACACGGTGGGCAGCTATAAGGCCCGAGCCTCCCAGCGCTGGCTTCGAGATTCCAGAAGCTCAAGCATCCGGAGCGGAACAGAACACGTGGCTGGATCCAGGTCCTCACCGGAGGATATGAATGTCAGAGACGCATCTTTATCCAGCATCTGCTGACGGGATTGCGGGGCCCCAAGTTTTGCTAATTTTGTTGCGCATGACACAATAGTTTAGCTCCTACAGTAACCAGCCGATGCAGAAATTAGGTCACCAGTATCTCACCAACCAGGAGAGTCTCGTGTTGGAGCACATTGCAGGTCAATTCGCTGCTCAATTGATGAGATGCCCTGCGGAAGGTTCCCAGAATTTCTCCTCATCTCGCTGCAAATACTCCGCCAATGGCCGTGATGCCCTTCGAAAAGTTGCTGCGCCTGGAAAGTCCTCACGCTGTCCACCCACCCAGAAAAGCCCAACAACGGCTCGGGATGGTGTGTCCGTGTGGAAGGAAAATCTGACTCTGCAGGGAGCAATGCACCTACAGTAATCACTGCGCCAGTTAAGCGCCAACAAGACTTCTTTGCTTTTTTTGGAAGGAATGCAGGCGCTTCGGCAGGCTCAGGTGTATGGACCTGCAGGCTTCTGCGTTGACATCATTTTGTCTATGTCAAAAAAACTTGGTGGAGTTGCGGGTCAATGTCTGGCAACCCTATTCTAACTTTCGCCGTGCGAAGAACGGCGATTAGTCATGTTTGGCGGCTGTCGGTGTTTGGTCAGTGTTAGGGTTAAGGATATACAGTTCGCTCGAGAAACGGGTTACCGGCCCACAGGTAAATCAGAGGCCGCAACAACTCACCGTCATTCACCACCAGATAGCTCAGGAGCAAGGCTCTTTGTGCAAATGCGTGCAAATGCCACGCTCACCGCGCCTGAAGTAAACAGCACACTGAGTCATGATGCAAACTGCAAACTGTTCTGACAATGCAACGTGCAGGAAAGGACGCGGCCTTCCAGCATGCAGGGACGTGGGATGTTGAGGTGGTTTTCTCAGTACATCAAAGCACATCTAAGCACATCTAAGAAGAAGGTTCTGAGTCCTCCTCCAGTGCTTGCACCTTGGGCTCCTCAGACTGCCGTGCCAGGAGGTAAATTCGTGGCCGCCGGTTCGGGATACCTGAGGATCTGAGAAATCTGACACCCTCAGCTGCTGTGAGATTCTCTCTGAAAATATCTGTGGTTGACAAACCATCACAGCTTAAATGCGCAGAAACCCGTGGGCTGGCCATGAAGCTTCTGTCGAAGCTGCCCAGCTGTAGTGGGCTCAACTGAAACACACGAACCTCGAAGTGGGCCTTCAGCAAGGCCTCGCAACTGGAAAGGTGCTTGTGATAAGGAGACGCCTGCCTAGCATGCTCATAGTCACTTGTCCGTACTCACTGCCCCTCAAGCAGCTCATGATGAGGCGCTGCAGGTGCACCAACCTGCGTGATCATGCTGAAGGATTCTGACGCTTCGAAGCCTGCAGTTTGCTGTTGACAACGTTGGGTTCACTCGATTCTCTGGCGAGAAAGGCCACAAGAAACTATTTGCAGATCTTCAAGCCCATGTATGCAGCCCCGCAAGGCGTTGATTGCCACTGAGGTTGCATTCTGGTCAGCTGAAGGAATCCGCTGAACCCAACGGATCCCGACGGCAGGCTGTACCTGGAATCCAAAGGCCCTTTAAAGGCTCAGTGCCGCACCCACCACGTTCTCCAGCAGGATTGCCTGGCTCGAGGAGTGTGCGGTAGAGTACGATGCCGTCTTGCTTGGGGTTCTCATGCCGGCCTGAGGTGGCTGTTCAAGCTGTGTCAGGAGCCTCAGGCCGCGTGCAGTGCATGTGCTGCTGCAGGATAAAGGACATGCATACACATGACTACACGTGTATACACATGCTTGTTTTTAAACCTTGTTTCGCATATATGACAATAAATTCACAATGAATACAATGAGCTAGGCTGGGATCTGTTCTCTTTGCTCTTGGCAGAGCCTCGGGGCCGAACGATGCCAGGTGCTGCAGAGGCAGCGCCCGTCGATCTTTCAAGTCTGCGCGGCGGCCCAGGCGCGTGTAAGGTTGGCAAGGCCTGAAACTGGATGCAAGCATGTAAGCAGAGTCCGAAGCAGCAAAGATATGCACAGATGTCACGGAAAAGGAGAAAAGCCGCCACCTTTCACTGATGACGGGCACCTTTCATGGCATGCAGCTGTGCCGCGGAGACAGAATCCAAAGATCAGCGAAGTCTACCTCCCGTCAGAATCCGTCAGAGCTACGGATTCAATGTGTCTTGAAATGAAGGATTCAGATCTTCAGCGGTCAGTTCTCCAGATCGCACCTCGCTAGGCTGAAGTCGACGAACATCTTTTGGCAGCAAAGGAGCATATGGTACTCCGAAATTGCTGCTGTAGACCTCCCCAGCCACGCACAACTCAGAAGCACAGACCCACAACTTTGCGCATGACGTGGGGATAGCATCCCGGGAGGCATAGTGATTAGTACTGCTCAGGTTGGTGCACTGGAGGCCTCATTTGCCAGCTTCGAGGCCTCAAAGTTGATCCATTCTTTCGGTGCGCCAACATCCACGGGGAATCCTGACGAATGGGGCCAAGATGGCCCAGGGCCAGATTGCGTTCTTCAAATTGTTTCCGGGACTCCGGGACTCTGTACGGAACGTCTCGGGATCGTCCTGGCCCTTTTCCCGAAGACACTGTCTTAAGACATCTTAAGACCACGCACTGTGCGCTACCTACTTCGCGAGAATTGCGCTTCGATCTCGAGAGCTGCACAGAAGATACAGAAGCGTTGTTGAGGTGTGTCGGGGTCAATCGAGAACTTTTTGCAGACCCTCAACTATCAAAGCACTTTGTATATAGACAACTCACAGCAAAAGACCAATTTTGGCAACAACGTCATTTTCAAACCTCGAAAAGCCTCAAGCCTACAAGGGCAAGCTTCAACGGCGTTTCGCGCTTGCAGGGGTTAACGACGCACGCCAACGACGCCTAATCCAGCCCGGAGAGCTCAGACCCTCAAATTTCACACAGGTTCTGTGCGTGAGCTTTTGCGCCATCTTCGCCAAGGCCTCTGAATGCCCTTATGATGATCCCTTCTGCAATCGTCTGCATGATTGATGCTGAGCTTGGAAACCCAGCTCCTGCCATGGCACATGCGCGGTGGAATGCAGCTCGGAATCCTGCAGCGGCGCATTGGCATCACGGCAAAGCGGCAATGGGTTTGAGGTCAGATTGGTCAGTCATGGGACATATGGGACCCATCCAACGGCAGCGTGGCTAGTCTTTTCAGCCCTCACCTCCAATGCCTGAAAAAAGCTCCACTACCTCGGAGGATGTGCGGATGTGCTCGCTGACCACACGCTCGCGCGTGTTCTCGCTTTCTTCACGAGCACATCTTAGACCCGGGCCCGAAGCTCGGTCAACGGCCGGGCTTGGCAGCCACTCGGCCAGGCGCCTAAGCTGGAGAAACGGCACCTGGAGATACCTGGAGACATCTTCTAATTGAAGACATGTCTCTGTGTGTGTGTGTGTTTTTTCGACTATATTTTGTACTTTAGGCGCGCATCATCTGATCTTCTTCCCAAGGATCGTAGCTTGGCCTCACCAACCACGCCCCCAGACCTAAAGCGTTTTCAAGCGCTTGCAGCTAAAGACGCACGGGCACAAGCTCTGTTCACTCTGAGTGGCACCCAAAGCTCCCGCTGTCCTCAGCTTGGCAACATGCGGATTCACTCAGATCTTCCACACCGGGCAAAAATGCGGGCTCTGCGGGTTTGTTTTGAAATTTTGCCTTAAGAGTGCTGGCGGCGCGTCTCCGGACGAAGGAGGCGAAGCGGCCGTGCCTCTGCCGGCGCTCCACACTCCATTCCACGGCGGACCCGAGCTCCGTCAGACTCGGCGCGCCAAGAACCGCAAGCAAACAAAATGACCAGATCCAAGCAACTGAATCCCCAAAATCATGCCAACAATGCCTTCTAGGTTCAAACACACACACACACATACATACACACACACACACACACCCGCGCGCGCGCACGCACGCACGCACACACACACACACACACACACACACACACACACCCAGGCCTAGAGTCTGAAGTAGTCATAAGTTCGTAGTTTATCCCTCTACTAGTATGGTGCCATAGTGTGCCATACGATTCTTTCATGCCAATTTACTGCGTGCAGGTGACTGAAGGGGTCGTTTCGCTTTCCGCAGCACGCCAAGGATTTCGCCCAGAAGAACTGCAGCATCTGACAAGAGGAGATTTGGCTGAGGAGCCCGGAAGCATGTGGTTGCCTGGTACACACAATATCGAGGATCTATGTATGGCACTCTCAAGAAGCTACGGTTCTGTCCACCAGTGCTGTTCAGTGTGCCATGTATGCAATGCCATGCATCTCCGATTGCTTCATGCTTCGAAGCCAAAGTCACTCTTCCACTACTCTTACGCATGAGGCTCGAACAAAGGCGCTTTAAGTTTAAGTTGTAACTCTTGCATGCACACATGTCGAACGACACTACGAGTAAGTTACTTTAGAGCCCAATCTGGCTGGAAATCCCCTGCCTGAATCGGAGCTTGCGCTGTCGACCTTGAAGGCCTGCCGTCAGCAATCTTCCGACCGACGAAGACCACGTGTTGGACCGATGCCTACACGAGTTCTGCATTTTCCACATTGACACGACATGCGCTCGCTTTGAGCTTGCTGTTGGGACAAAAAGGAAGCCAGCTCGATCGGGGCTCCGATAGACGTGCTACGTGCATCGTGAATCCAACCAGTAGCTGCTGATAAGCTGTGTGTGTGTGTGTGCACGCAGCGTGGCCGATGGATCATGGGGGTAGAAGAACGTCTTGTGGCAGATTAAAACAACCGCTCCACCACAACTGCGAGGGAGCCGCGGGAGCGAGCCGCAACTGCAAGCCACATCAAGCCACAAGAATGTCAGCTTTTGTCGGTGATGTTGCTCTGCCCACCTCCAGCAGGTGTCGTCGCCGCAGTGGACGTGTGCGTTGATAAAGTGCCCCGAAGACCGCGAGCCTTGGCCAGCCATCAAGCTTGCATACGGTTCGCAAATGTTCGCAAGCTTTGAGAGCCAAAGATGACTGGTGTGGTGGACACTGAAGGCAACTGATCCATGGCTGAGCCTCCGCGCCAAGCTGAGACAGCGAACTGAGAAGCAGGCGGCCTCAGCCTGCAACAAGCTTCGGGCTTAGCTCATTAGTCGCAGGATGTCATAGGCCACTCCCCCACCCAGACCCTGAGATTGGCCGATTGGCCTTTCCGGCGTCGGGGGCAATGTGCTTAAGCCGGCGGAGGCGTCCAAGCGCTGGGACTGAGACGCCAGCGACGGCACTGACTGCAAGTGCAGCGCGTGCAGCTGCATCGACGGGGTGCAGCGCGTGCAGCCTTCAAAAGCCACCGACATGTGAAAGCCATCTGATCAGTCACAGTGTGTAGTTAGACTAAGATTGCAGATCGATTGAAGCCTGTCGCAACATGCGCAGTGTGAAAGTGTCTTCGTGCTGTATTGCTGCATTTCCTTGCCTAAGGCCTCCGGGGAAATCGTGAGCGCCAACATGGCTGACGGTGGATAGCTACCAGCACAGCGAAGCCCGTCAAGCAATTTGCGCAGGGGTTGGAAAATGCCACATGCCACTAACCTTGGTGAATGCATGCGAGGGCTGATATCTACTTAGATGATCTGCTTCTGCAGCTGGCTAGAGCAACTTTCTGCAAATGGCGTATATTTTGTGAGAGCCGTTGCGAGTCCAATCGGCGCAGCGTACTCTTCTCTTGTGCTTGTGCGTTCGTGCTGCTTGCAATGAACTCTGCCAGGGGCATCTCGCAAAAAACCAACTAATCCCTCTGTTTTTCCTCAGACCGCTCTCCCACATGTCCTTTTGTTGGGACATGCTGGCATGAGATCATTGCGATGATTATTGATGTCCCTCACACGCTCAATGGGCTGACCTGACAGCAAGGAGTGCGAGGATGGGGGAACTCTTGCGATCGGCTTGGGATGTGCGGCACCGACTCGCATGCACATCTATAGCATGTCACGGAAACGCACTAGAAGCCGCAAGAATCCGCTAGAGTCTCACGACGTGGGCGGCCTCCCGTTTTGAGCCTGCCTTACCATCTCCTCAAACTTGGCCTTCTCCTGTCTTGCCAGTGCACGAGCAGGAACACCGCCAAGCGCAGAGAATTATGTACAGTAAAGCTCAAGCTGCACGAGGGTCGTTGAAAGACACGGGGTCCTTTTCCAAGGTGTTGAAGCGGCTGAGAATTTCCTCAACGAGCATCGTGTCAAACCGAGAACGATAGACACATACCACCAAAGACTGCTCGACCCTTCTCTCCGAAACGACAAGATTTCTTTGGCGTCCTCCACAGACTCACCTGCAAGACATGGCGGGTCTCAAGGGCCGTAGTACTTGGCGAGGCGATGCTTTCGGATGCAACGGAACTACACAGGTAGTGGATAATAGAAGTGGAGAAGCAAAGGAAGAATTGAAGGAAGGAATCAAGAAACAGAAAACCAGCGCACTGTTCACACATGTCTGAGAGGTCCGGTGTTTGAAGAGGGCACCTTCCTCGGCGCCCTGTCCATCCTGCGCTGCAGACATGATTGGTTGGGGGGAGCCCGAAGGGGACTCCGTTTAATGTAAAAGAGGGGGGCTTCAAAGAGAGAAGTAGGACTGAACCAGCTGGAGTTCGCCTCTGCTCTGGCCGAGTATCATGGGGGAGTTTTGCCTTCCTTCCGTTCATCCCCTCGCTAGAGAACTCCCTGCCAAGGCTTTTGTCCAAAAGTAGGAGGTCCCTAGGACTGCCTTTACGACCCCCTATACACCAACGGACCCTATTGGGGGATCGCTGGGGCACCCAAGAAGCCCGCTTCAGAACTAACTTCAACTATCTCCATCGAACGCAAGCCTCGGATTGAGCCACTAGTCGTTAACCCTAACCCATGTGGAGCAGTCTCGGGCAAGAAATTTGTGAGACAAGGATACTTCGTGGCAGGATTCTGTCGCGGTTGCTACTTGTATTTCATGTCTGGACACAGCACTTCAAGCTCTCTTGAACTTGGGGTGGACATTGTGGGGATTCTCTGCGGGCGGGCACTCCAGGGATACTCGGCAGGATTCACTGCAGGATTGTTTGTCTAAGTTTGAGCACTCCCAAGATACTCGGCGAGATTCTCTGGGGGTGGGCATTCCAGAGGTACTCGGTGATTCTATGGTGGGCACTCCAGTGGTCACTCCAGGGATACTCGATGATACTCGGCGGAATTGTGAGGATTCTCTGGGGGTGAGCACTCCTGGGTAATCGCCGGACTCTCCGCAGGATTCGGAGACCTGAGCCCCTGACAACCCCACGCCCCCGAGTGGGGAAGAACTGAAAAGAAACGCGTAGCAAGCTGTGTTTGTCCCTTTGCGGACCTTTGAAGCCTTGTAACACAACACAGCACAGCCCAAATACCCCCAGCCACCTCAAGCCCGCCTTTACGACAGAAGCGAGACATTAAAAAAAACAAGCCTTGCCCCAAGACCAGAAACTTGCCTGCATAAAGTCCTCGTTCAGGAGGCCAGCGCTCTCCATTGCCTTTCCCACCAGACGCGCAAACTGGAGCGGGGCAACCGGTCCAGCTCGCTGGCAGACATTGTGCAGCCTCATTCAGCATCCAATCCTCACAGGTCGTGCCTCAATCTGCCGCAGCGCACGCTCCATCTGATCAGCCTGACAGGCCCAACCGTACTGACTTCGCGTGACATCGCCAGATTGCAAAGCGACCTGCTCCGGCAAGAAAAGCGACATACACGAACATACATACACAATCCATATTGCCGGGGTGACAAGAACCAAGGCACCTGTTTCAACAAGGCCATGATCTGCTGCTGACTGCCCGGAGCCTAGCAGCTCTCTTAGATTCAAGATTCAGCGCGCAGAACAGGCAGCTCAGGAAGCCAATGACTTTTCAGGATTTCAAGCTTGTCTCGCTCTCGCCGGTCTGCTTGTCCCAGCGCACGGAACGGTGGCGCGAGACGCCACGAGAAAGACGGCACGAGCAGATGCGTGGCACAGCCTCAGGATCGAAGGGCTGCATGGGCCGCGCGCCGGCCCCCAAGGGAACCTCGAATCAGCTTTGCATCCAGCAGTGACTTTGTCACCGACTCTTTTCCGCTGCTAGGGATTAGCGTCAGCAACACCAAGCAGATGTACTCAGGGAATTCAGGGAATTCAGGGAACTCAGGGAACCTCAGCCTGTTCCTCCTCAGCTTCTTCAACCTCGTCCTCGTCATCTTCGTCCTCCTCCTCTTCAGCCTCAGCCTTGCAAGCCCGAAATAAGCATCCTTGCTGGGATGAAGCAACTCAGGAGATCGGTGATTCTCAACAAATGCAGGCTAAAATACAGGCCTCATCCACCGCACCTTCGTCCTTCAATGCTAAGATGGCGATCTGCTGCGCCGAAATCACCTGAGCGCTTGGAACTGCTTTCCTCGTTTCACTTCAACACTCTCAAGCCTACTTCTATGTAAGCAGCTCCGGCACAAGAAACATAAACAGTCTACTCCGAACCTGAAACTAAAGGCATCTAATGAGGAACCATCCAAGGGCCGTCTAGGACTACAGGACGTCCGGTCCCACGCTTGAAAAGGGCTTCAGTTCGGGCAAGAGCCTTTCATAGCCTTACCAGCAGCATTGAGGGCTGCAACACCTTAGCCTTGGCATCGTCAAGGGAGGGCCCTGAAAGTGCCTGAGTGCAGTTGACGAAAAATTTCACAGGCCGCGCACCTTGCGCTGTTGCCCACACATGTCCTGCAATGTTGCTGCCCCAAAAAGCAACTATTCAAGAATAGTTTTGGCAAGCACTGCGACGTTGCGAGCACGTGCGAGCACATGTGAGCACACGTGAGCAATGAGAGGCAAAATGGTACTGCTATCTGCTGGAGCGCTAGAAAGACTCTGCAGAAGTCCTGTAAGGCATCCAGCATCTGCATGGCTCCGTCGAGGCGCCTTAGAGTCTTAGAGTCTGCTCTCATCCTGAGCATCTCAGCATCGATTTCCGGGTGCGCTCCAAGGGCTCTGCTTCAAGAGCTTCTTCATTTGCTTCTCACGGCGCTCGCTGATCTCCTGGAGACAGCCTATACCATTTCCTGCTTTATGAATCGACTCAGGGATATTTGGGGAGATGGAGATGGATTGGTATGAAAGTATGAACGGGTTGGGAGGAAAGGAGGTAGCTGGAGAGTTCTGGAGACGGAGATGGTGTTTACTGCAAGGAAAATGCAACAAACGACGTGCTGCGACTACTGTATCGAGCTTGCACCTCAAGACCAGCGATTCGCTGCTGAAGCTTCTGGCCTTATGTTGGCTGCGCAACAGAAGCAGCCGGGCACCAGCTCCCAAGCTCATTGGGACTGGGGACTGGGGGGTCAGGTTGTGATCATAGAAATGAGCCTGGACGTCCTCGCCTACAGGCAGCTTTGGAGCTTTTTCGCTCGGTACAGATACATAACGAAACCGAGTCGCTCTTCGCACGGAGCAGCACGCATTCCTCCTGAGTCTCACCAGCCGAGAAGCTCAACTGCAACTCTGCACCTGCAACTCTGCACCTGCGCCCCTTGCACTCACTCCCGCCCTCAAAAAACAAAGTAACCAGCCTCGACCTCCGAGGATGCCTCTGTGCAGAGGCTGTGCTTGGAGGCATCAGATGTTTAGACGTATGGGAGTTCAAAAGGCAACCCGCATTCCGTCGGCTCGAACTTGTGGGGCGAGCCTGTGACCTTGCCGAGGGCATTGCAGAGGATTGCCTCAGCGCTGACAGACTTTGCAAGAGAACTGCTTCGGTGCCACTGGGCGCACCCGGCACACAGGTTTGTTGCACTTCATTTGAGCACTTTGGTGTCGGGCTTCTGTGACGCTGGGCTCAAGCGATCGCCTGCAAAAGAAGCCGAAGCAAGAGCAAAGTCCAAGAATGAACTGCAGCGCAAGTGGTGCTTCGCTGGGCATGAGGAAAAGCCAGCATGCAACCTTTCGGCGAACTTGGAAGCGCGACAAAGCGCGACTGCCAAACATTGCACATCTCGGCCTCCTTGCGTCTCATCTTGAGTAGCCTTCACAGCTTCACAGGGGTCAATCTGCAAAATGCAAAAAGCTCATGCAAGAGCTAATGCACCTTGGCGGCTACAGGTTAGCCTTGGCCTCAGCCTTGGCCTCAGCCTTGGCCTCAGCCTTGTTTGTCAGTGCGGAGCTAATTTGGGCGAGCGCCTCCGTGCCCTTCAGCACCGTCTGGAGGGCCTCTGCACTTTGACAAAGACTCCTTCCCTGCGTTCATTATTTCTCACTCGCGAAAAACTCTCCGAAAACGCTCAGTACATACATTGCACATACTGACTCAGTAGAAGCACTCGCGCAACAGCAGATGTTGTTGGCAACTTCGAAGGACCGCAAAAGCTTCAAATCCCAAAGATGCGCACGCATGCAAGCATAAACACGCACACATACACACAAATAGATTAGAAGGGCGCACCTTCGTCCACATGCTGATCTCGGAGGTATCGTCAATGTGTAAGTCAACCTGGGCATTGTCGTGACAGTGTATGTGGCAGTTGCGGTCAGCGCTACATGCCACATGCCCGCATCCTCAGAGCAAATGACCGTACCTGCGGTCTTCTGTTCAAACTGATCAGGCCAAAAAGGACAAAATGGCCAGCATGCCCCACGTTGCCCCCACGATCCTCCATGCGTCCGCTTCATCGCGCTGGGCAGCAAGCTATGAGATGAGGCGGCTGTCCGGCTCTAGCTTTGGAGAGGATGGACACCTGCACAAAGGACTCAAATAAACGTCCAAGTGTGAGATTGCCATCCTCCCAGCAGTCGCAATCTCACGACAATGACCAACATGGTCATGGTGCGACAGCGCAATAGCACGAGCTCCCCGAGCACTTCATTAACAGCATGGTAGAACACGCTATTCAGCACCACCGTGCATGAACTGTTATACCCTGCACCCCGATATAGTGATTCCAGTCAGTGTTCACTGCAAGCATACGACGCTTAGGGGGCGAAACGCTATTCGCCGACGTTCATGTGGTCTGGCCTTTTCCTCATCAGACACGACCTTGCCTGCGGCAACGGGCAAACATTTCCAATCCCAACAGCCGCACACCTGTGGTTGCTTGGCGAATGTCTTCGAATCTCCATGTGTGAGGCCTGCTTTTCTCAGATCCAAGCTTTTTCTTTCGCCTGGACACGGACTGAAAAACCCAACATCATTTATACAAGCTACGCGCTACAAAGCCATGAGCTGATCTGTGGTCATGCACGGTCATCTCAGAAAGCAGCCCAACCGCATCTGGCCAGTCTCCAGAGAAGCCTCACGAATGTTTTCCTTATCCTTCTCGCTTGGCTCTGCTCCGTACTGATCGGGCTTGTCAGAGAGGCCGGCTGTCTGAAAAAATAGCATGGGCACTCCGGCGCGAAAGCCTTGCCGAGGCTTAAAGAGGCATGTGCTTCCTACTTGCGTCTTGTAGCATGACAAGATATGACAAGCATGCAAGCTAGCAGATAGCAAAACGTGATTCAGAGTTGGAATTTCTGAGGCCACCGCTCACTTGGCACACCTCCGGACGCACGAAGAAAGCTGAACCGGAAGTTGTGTCAGAAATGCTTGAAGCAGTGGGATTCCGCAGCTTTAGGCGAGTGATTAACACATTCTAGACGATCAATGGTTCCAGATTCTAGACACGACCGGTTTCAAGTTTGTGTCTCTGTCTCTGATCCAAGCATCTCGAAACTCAGCCGTGTTTGCTATCTCCACTCCTTCTCATCTGAGGATTCCCTACTCCTTCTCCTGCGACCTCATCTGCAGTTCTCACTCTTAGGTTTCAGCGCCGTTCCCAATTCCTTTTACGCTTCAAGCAGGCTGCGTCAATCTGCGAGGTAAAGCTACAGGAATATTTATCAGATATATACAGAGTCACATGATTCAGCTGTTGAATCCAATCCAAATTGCAGCATTCCTCGCAGCAGCAGCGGGGATGTGTCAACCCAGGCGGCATGATGTCACACCACCCCCAGCGCACGTGGGATTTGAATGAAGTCACTCTACGCATGCAATGACTGACAGGAGCCACATTGGTGCCACGAATCCTAGTGAACGGCCATTCCAGCGGAACCCCGCTGAATCAAAAAGGGTGCATGGCATGTTACATGTGGATAGAAAACGACACGATTGATTTGTTGACGCTGTCACGCTGTCCATGCCTATCCCCAAGTACACTCACGTACCTTGCGTGTGCCAGAACACGCGATGTGCGTACAGAGTGCGCTACTCCCAACTTATAACTTACAACCTGTAAAGCAGAAAACGCACTTGTACAAGGTCAGCATTAGAGGGGCGGGGCAGAATGACGCCACAAAGCCAAAGCCTGAGTTTCAATCACAGGTGTTGAACGTGGCGCTGCGTGCGGCCCACGCGGGGTGTCGCGAGGTCCGTGTGAGGTTGGGTTCCAGGACGGACCCCCAACCCGAAGACAGCAACTCCAATGTCATGATATGGAGGATCGGGGCCTGAATCCTGAATCACCTAACCCCTTAGCCTCCAGCGCCACCGTCCAAACCGCCGCACTACTGCCGACGCAACCGTCCCACCGTCCCACCAACCTCGAAACACATTAGTTGAATATGGGAATTCCCCACGGCCAAGCTACGGCCGGTCAATGCATAGGTCTCTTGCCAACCCTAAAAACAGATCGCCGCTTTTGTGTTAGTTTTCAAGCTCCAAGGCGGGTCGACTCAACCAACGCACCCCGCAGTGGGTCGGCTCACCCACTTACACGAAGTGGCGCAAGGCATGCCGCAAAAAAGCCGTAAGCAGGCCTTCGGATCTTGCTGCGGAAAGGCCACCACCATGGCCTGATGCGAATAGGGAACAACGGAATGTTACTTGCGGAGACACATGTTCCCAAGCCTGCTCGAGGAGCCCGCGAGCAGACCTGGAAGTGTCCAAGATCGTCTAAGCGCATCACAGAGTGAGAAGAATGAAATAGTAAGCAGCAAGAGACAGCAACAAAAGGTGCAGAATTGAACAGAATTGAAGTGCAAAGCGCTTTCGGCGCTGTCATTGACCCAGCGATGGTGTGCTGTAAACTTCGCCGGCAACACTCATCAGACATGGCGCTCCGAGGAGCGGTTCTCGACTCTGAAAGCCGAGTCCTTCAAAATCGGTCAAAAGATGCATGACACGATGTGTGAGGAGATGTCCCCGACCTTGGCCGTCGGGTGCGACCCCAAGAGAAACACGTATCCGACCACTACTCTGACAAATCTGAGTCTCATGTATCAAGTTTTGCTTGATGACTGTGCAAATAATGCTTATACAGTCCAGAGACGTTAATGTTGCTGGCGTTGCTAGCAGCAAGATCCTGCCTTTGCTGGTAAGAGAACGACGTATATATATATATACAGTAAATATGCTTTCGTACTGAATTGTGCTAGCAGTGGTGCTCTGCCACGGAACGCAACCATCCATGCACCTCCCGGATAAGTTGAGCAGGCCGGCGCGAGCAGAGATTAACGCAACGCTTACATATGAAACTCGAGCCACATTCTATGACAGATCGCAAGGCATAAGATGCTTTTCTTCTCTACGTGAGAGCCGCCACCGCCACAGCGCTGGAGCGCCTGTTGCAAGGGGAACCGTGAGCCCAAGTGCCCAAGGTGGTATGCGACTGTGCAGCAGGGTGTATTCGGAAGGAAAACGCAACTGCCTCAAAAGCCTTGTCATGCGGTCTTGCGAGGGCTTTTCAGCTCTTCCATGTGCCTCTCTTGCATTGGGGGCAAAGTCAGCCAGCGACCAGAGCTGGGATCGAAGCATTCCGCAGTCCTTCGCTCGACAGGATGCGACGATACGTGACCGCGACTTCTTACGAATGTCTACTCACTGATCCTGTTCTCTGAACTGTAAGTGATGCAGATGGCCTCAGATCCGCATCACCATCGAAACCTCCGCAGACCTGGAGTTTCAAGATAGGATCATCCGTGCAGCCCCGTGAAAGGCCTGCCAGGTCTGCAAGCTACCAGATCCTAAATGGTCAGCTTTCTAGAAAATTGGCCTCTTATCTGGGTCCTTTTTTCTACAACTGCCGAACGCTGCCCTGGGGGCTGCACGTAAAGCCGGCCAGCGATGGTTGCGATTGCAGCTCGATCTCTCCTTATGAGGCAACATGCAACATGCATCTGAAACAACTCTTCTTGGATTCAGCAGCGGCACCTCTCACTCATGGGCGGCAGAGCCTCCCATGCCTAGGCCACAGCCACAAGGCATTCATGTAGGATGCAGAAAGAGCATTGGCCTAGCTTAGCACACGATTCATGATCCATCAGAAATCGAGGCTGCCTCTCACGCGCCGAAGGTGCGTTCTGAGATTCTCATGAAACTTCTGCTGATGGCACCCTGAGGCAAGGGCTGCCGTTGCAGGATTGTATCGCTCAGCGGAGTCGAGACGCCTTAGCAAACTTCACGACACCGCAAACGAATCATATCAAAGTTACTCAGGAATTGCGCTCTGCAGCTTAACCTCTTGGGCGCCATCTGACGTCCATCCCATCCCCCACAAACGTAGAAGCAGCCCGCAACCGAAGCGGCCTTAGCAATGACACTCAGTCACTCTCACAGCACACCATGGAGTCTGCAAGGATCGACCAAGCTCAGCCCAAATTCTGAAAGAAAAGTGGCAGCGGCTCCAACACGACGAGACTGCATCGGCGGTAGAGCCTTCAACAACTGAGCCGTGAAGAATAAGCGTGGAATGATCTTGGACAACCATCGCACAAAAGCTCAGGGTTTTGGCTCGACCACAAGCGAAACCTTCCTAAACCGATGCGAGATGTGCTGGATTTTAGATGATCTCAGGCTAATCTTACACCTTCTTGCGCAACCAAGTTGCCTGCACGGAAGGAAAACACGCAGAAATTAATTCGCATACATACGCGGTCGAGGCACAAAAAACCTGTGCGGATCAGGCCCAAGGATGCATCTGAACTCCTGTACAAAGTTCTTTTTCACCTCTCAACTGGCTATGCCGGTTCTGGCAGCCACCGGCACCTCTTTCCACAACTCCCAGCAGCCCACCAATCTGGATCAGAATCGGAAGTTGGACGGCAACTGCGAAGGTGACGAAGCTTGCAGATCGATTAGAGATCCTTTGGAATGCAGTAGGGGGATGCAGCCGATGCAGCACGACGCTCTGATACATCTTTGGCACCGTTATGCTGTTCACAGTTCTTGCTTAGCAAAGGGCTGGAATTGACTGAGGTTGACACTCGCCATGACACATTGGCAGGCCCACAACGACATTTGCGGGGAGGCAGGGAGGAGCGTCCATGTCATCTTGTGACAAGCCGCGTCCAACTTAGACATCTTACAAAGGGCGAGTCTGGCAGGCAAAGACCCCCCCAATGGGCAAGAGTTCTCCATCGGTTGTCCACAGATTCGCGGCCACCCTCTGTCCCTTAAACTGATCGAAGTCCTGAACCCCTGCAACTCTTTCGAACACTTCGACTTGCATGACTTGCATGAAACGGCACACTTTTTACAATGTGAAAGAGGAACAATGAAAGGGCCTCCCAGAGTGCACACCGGGGATCGTAGCCTCAGCGTTATTGGAATAGCGGGCTCCTGTTGCAATTCGAAAGTCTTCTCACAACTTTAAACTGATGCAATGAAGGCCGCGGCTCTCGACCGAGCTGACAACCCTGGCATCATCCTGCCAGGAATCAGAGGATCTGCAGACTCGGCACTTCGGCTACAGTCCCCCTCCCCCGATCAAGTGATCTTTGGAGCGAAGCTGGCTGATTCTGGTAGTTGCTCTGACACTGTTGCCATGTTCCGGAAACCTGCGAAAACAGCTGACCCTCCCCAAGCCTCGCTGCCGAAAACATACAGCTTGCCACAAATAACTTCTGCGGCACCTTCAGCCACACACGCACACACACACACACACACCTGCTGAGACATGTCGATACGGAAACTCTCGCAGTCTGAGTCGGAAGATCAAAGATGCCAACCCATGGTATCAGGGCTGACACAGACACATGCACATGCACGCACACGTGCACGTGAACAAGTGCACACACGCACACACACACACATGTATACATACATATATACACACAGAAATATGCAAGTTGGATTGCACAGAAGTTCCACTCAGGGCCAAGCTGACAACGCGTCTTGCCAGCATGGGTGGAAGCATGTCCCACCTCGTTTCCTGCAGGAAGTCACTCGTGAGCCTGCCTGTTTCTTGAGTTTCTTGTGTGTTGATAACTCCTGCCCTGGTTTTGGGATGCTCTTGCGGAAGATTTGACTATCAAATCATGCGCTACAATGCAGGAGCAATGTCGGGCAACTACAACTCCCTCTACGCAGAGTTTTGCCACACGCTCTATTCACGATCACCCAATGCGGTCATGGCTCCCCTACTTTGTGAATCCACTGATACTTCTGTGCCACGTCCGGCCAAGACATTCAAATCCCCCTTTTCTCAAATAGTACTATTGCTATTCCTTCTTTCTTCGCCCTTCTCATCCACACTAAACATGTTTCGAGAGAAAGGGTGGCCGGGATGCAGACGGCCACGCCAACACGCCAATTACAGTGCAGTGACATGGCTCATGTTGAAGTGTTGAAGAGTGAGGCGACAGGCTATGGCAGGCTCTCCTGTGGATCATAGCTCTCCGCGAAGTTGAGCTGACCAGCACCTTAGTCGCATGGATGCTTTCAAATGGAGCTCATTGCAAGAAGTAGTTGGTTCTGTCCAAGATGTGGATCGGCTGCGCATGTTCAAGACTCTCCTCTGCCCGTAGCACCATCAAAGCCGCCGCAGATGTAGAGCTTGGCAGCCATTACAACCTCGGCAATGTCAGAGGCTCGCTTCCAAGAACAGTTCAGAGTTGCTTGTGACCAGCTCAGCCAATCGCCGCAATAGCCCGTCTTCGACGTACCTGCATCTGCGGGAGACCTCGGAAGATCATTCCTTAAAATGAGCTTCGCCGAGCTTGCTGTTGCTTGATGTTGCTTGCCTAGAGTCGCAGCTTCTAGCCGTCGTGCAAGTGCTTGGACCGTGGCTGCAGACTTTCATAGGCTTATAGACATGGTCTTCACTTCAAGGTTTGCTCGTTGATTGAACAGCTTCGTAAACTGGACAAATGTGTGTTTCACCAGGTTCTCGTGGCTTCTGAACAGGATATCAGCATACATTTCTTGACACAAGAGGAGCTTCACGAGAAATGACAGGGCCGCCTCAAGAGACAGTACGACGGCGGCGAGTCAAGGATGAGCGGGAAGGCTAATATTGCACTTTTTCTCCACCCTGAGGGTGCTGCTGCCATTTGCCCCGTTGCACACCCAAAAGCGCGCGACAACGCAATGCTAAGAGAACGAAGCTCACTCAAGATGCTGCAGGCAGTATCCAGCTCGACCAGATCAGAAACATGCGGAGCATTCCGTGCGGAATGGGTGCAGAAGATTCGAAGATTGCAGGCTTGCGGAGAACAGACCAGGCCACCGCACAACACCAGCTGCTCGTGGAGGGGTCAAAGCACTCCACGGAGCTCAAACTGCCAACGGGCCAGCGCTTCACCACGCTTCACCAATCAAGAAGGGGCTCCACACTGAGGCGGTTCGTGACGTTGAGAAGGAAAAGGGTTGGAAAAGCCAAGTTTGGGCGCCCTCTTGGGTTTCAACATGGCTGCTCAAAGGACCGGACAGATGCACTATAACAGAGGCGACGTCTTGCCTCTCTGCGCCATCAAAGCCGCCGGAGACGTAGAGCTTTCCACAGAGCGTGGCAACCGCAGGATGGCTCCGCCTCTTTTTTGTGGAGAAGCTCTCTCCATGAACAGCTCTCTCCAATCCCTCAAAAGCGCAGGCAAAGGTAAACACACAGCCTCTCCAGCATTGGCGGCAACTGCTCCCAGCAACCGGCAGCAATGTTGTAGCCTCGCCCAAAGTCAAGCCGTTAAAGACCCAAGGCCCAAGATCCACTCAAAGAATTCCAAGACCTCAAGAGTCCTCCCTTCGGGGCTCCGACGTTCGACTTGGCTGAGGCGATGCCTGGGATTTCGAAAAGGGAAAAACCGACAACATGGCATGAAGCCGTCGCACGTCAGGCTACAGATGCCGCAAAAGAGCGAGCGAATCATTTTGGGAATGTGCTTTGCTGTTTTGCGGGAACGGTTCGTGAATTCTGAACTTGCACACCCCGGGCTTCAGACTCAGAAGACTGTAGGGTCTTTCTTCATCCTTTCTACTGCGCCTGTCCTGTGGACCCTGTGAAATCCCTGGGTCCTGTGGACCCCGTGGCTCGTCGGGTTGCTGTTTGTCCGGTCTTCACGGATTAGAACACGCGCGAGAATTCAGCCAAAGGTCTCAGAGTGCGTCTCAGTACTTAGCTTACAAGATTGTGCATCAATGCCAAGATTGTGTTGATACTGCTTGACGTTCGCCCATGACAAATGAATCAAGTGACAAAGTGCCTTCGACAGGGACCTCACTGGGAGCTACTTGGAGACTTGGAGATCGGCACCAGGCATGCGTTAGATGCAAATGAGGCACTCGCCATCCCAGCCGCCACAAACATACAGCTTACCGGCCACTACATCCGCTGCCACCTCTGTCATGCTCACAGCGGACGCACAAACTCTGTGACTGCGCTCGGCGGCTACAACACGTGTTACAAAATGCCGAAGAGGAACAAAGGGCCCAGCTTGGGCCCAGGCAACAGCTCGTCGATCGGACATTGGAGGCAGCGGCTCCCAGCAATCTCCGAAAGGCGCCTACAACTGACAACGGTTCTGAACAACGGCAGGAACAGCCTCCCTTGCCCCATGTCCGCTTCGGCGCCAAGGCAAGTAGCAGTAGGTCCGAGCAGTCATTGACAGTCGGCCGATCCAACAGGGTCTTCAAAGAAGGCTCAGGGGAGGCCACCCGTCGCCATCAAGAAACCACAACAGCATGCTAGCACTGAGCTTGCTGGCCAATCGTTCGATGGAAAGCAGGCGACGCTGGCCATCCTCAGCATGTACTCTGTCCGGTAGAACAATGTTTAACAAATCCAGTACATTTCACACTAATGGCTCTTCCCTCCCAGCCGTACAAGCTGGCTTGGCATCTCGCCCGGCTCAAAGCCCTCTGTCCGGGATTCAGATTGTCACATGTCGTCACAGGGTTCTGCCCGGGTGACAGATCTCAAAGCCGGGGGTCTGGATAGTTGCCAGGAGGCTGCTTGGGCATGGCAGGCCATAAAGCAACAATCAAGTCAAACCAAATCAAATCCGCTTCCGATTGTACTTAAGGCGGAATTCAGAGAAAGTAGGGCCAAACCTTCCAGCAAAAACCAGGAGTGCGACTAGCTCAGGCAGATTCATCCGAGTTTTGGGGTCTGGAAGCCTCAAAAAAGTAGGCGACTGTGGTGGGTCCCTTGCTTGATGGCGCCTATAAGCCTTTCGAGGCTCAAGGTGGCAGCCTGCCAGAGATCAGAATTGAAAATGATTACGTGAACATTCCACAGCTCCGGGCTCCAAGCATAGCCACCGTGGACATAGATGTGCCCGGGGTACAACGCCCTCAGGGCAGGCAACCTGCCACATCAGGGGCACGGTTCTGAGTTGCCTTGAAACAACGAAGTTGAGCATGTTGAGCATGTCACGATGCTGTCCCAGGGCCGCGGCACTTTCTTGATGGGCCTACCAGCTACCTGGTTAGCGGGATCATCTGATCCAAACGTGATCCAACACAAAGGAGGCTGAAAAGAGCACGACATTTTGCAAACTGACGGCTGGATAAACGAAGTCTACAAATGGGCACGTCAGAAAGAAGCCTACGAATTTGTAATGATCTTTGAGCCGGCACGCCTTGCTGCAAGAGGAAAGCGCTAACACCTGCAGTCCGCATGAGGAACGCGAGAATTTGGCAAGAATCTGCCGATTTCTGGGGGCTTCAGAACCTTAATCTGCGCAAAAACCCACACCAGAACCTACAGGAAGAGGTCCTCCACTGCACCACTGTAGACGCCGACGCCAAAGGCAAGACCGTCACTGGTCAGAACATCTACCTTTGTCGGTGGCCACGCTAAGCGAGAAACGCTGATCGCTGATGCTACTTCGAAGGCTTTGGCCTGTCGCCATGTTGCAATCTTGTAAGACATGTCGAGAAATCGTTGCACGATCGCAGCCACCAGTGCAAGGCTCTTGCCTCCCTTCGTTTCAGTTTGGAAGTTCGAACTCTTGTTACTTCCTCACACGGTGTCATATTCTCATGTCTTCTCATTCTTCAACGGTTTCCTGGCCGACATCGTTATCGACATCGGCTTAGGTTCTCATTGATGTTGCGCAACTGCTCTCTTACAAGTACTGTACGGCTGCGTAAAACACTCAAAGGTAATGGAACATGCTGGGACTCTGGCAAGCTGCACGCGCGTCTCCCAAGGGTGCGCTGCACGTGTTGCCTCGAAGCGACGTCGGTGGAGCTTGGCAAGGAAGCGAGCCTCAGACTCGGAAAATGCACACTTGAATGCCGCTTGGGATGGAGGATGTTGCTATAGCTGCAAGTAGTTCACTTCCGCAAGGGCCCTCGTCTTCTGGCATGATCTGAAGCCATCGCAGCAACTCTCATGGGCAGCTAATGGCATCATAAAACGCCTCAAACCCTACGATACCTGTCGCTGTGCTCTTGAAAGCCATGCCTTTTTCCACTGCACGTGAGCTAGCGGATGTGGGAAGCCAGGCCTGCCAGGCAATCATGGAAGTGAGGACAAGCCTCTCTAAAAAAGCCAGCAAGGAGCTGTGTGATCAGAGAAGCTCTACTTTAGGGAGAGAGGGAAGCTCTTTGTGACACCTCCAAGGTCTCCAGGATCTCGCCGGCGCCGAGGCTGCGCGACCCCGATGCATACTCGCGCGCTGTGTCGAGACACCAGCGGCTCATGGGGCTGTCATCCAACTCCATGAACCAGCCTCAAGAGCAGGAGGATTTCTTTCAACAAGAGATCTGTGGAGATGAGGATGATGGAGGAGCCCAAATGTGAAGCCAGCTGCACAGCCTGCGAAATGGCAAATACGACATTTCGATTCGACCCGGTCAAATGGCGCTGACAGCGTCAATGTCTTGGGAGATGGGCTTGCAATCAGCAGCCCGAAGATCGCCTACTCTGCGCAACCCGCCTTTTCTGCACTCGCAAAGACGGTTCTGGGTCTCTCTGTGACCTTCAAGAACCTTCAGGAACAGCTCTTGCTCGCTTTGTATTGCTTTCTTCTCGCTGTGGCGTGCTGGGTTTTTTGCATCACTTGAGAGTCGTATCGGCAGCGCCCTGCGCATGTTCCATCCTTTGTTCATTCTACTTCTAGCTTCCAGCCTCGTCGTTGTCAGAATGCACTTTGCTCATCTTTTTCTCACTTAGTAGACCACACATAAGGCCCGGGCACATGCAGTACTTCGGCTTCATTGGCAAGATGACCCCATGCTCATCAACCGCCACAGCTGCGTCTCGAAGCTCCTCCGCAAAGATGCTTCGCGATCTGAGTTTGAACCGCCTATGCTTGCAGAAGCTTCGGGAAGCTCACACTGTGCACTTGCCCGGTGCCTCCCCTCCCCGAAGCCCAAACCTCTTTTTCTTCATGAAGCGCAGCTGCTGCTTAACGTCGCTCTGTCATGTTCACTATCACTGATCCGAGGAGGACTGAGTTGACGCTGCCACGTCCAAGAAATCCTTGAAGGCTTTGTCTCTTTCTGCGTCGTCAGTGGCATCAAGTAGCTCCTCAGCACTGAATGCACGCCGTGATCATCGCAGCTTCAACACATGACGCACTATCCAAGAAGCAGGCCTTGTTCAAATCCAAGACATCTGCAACGGACACCTCATCCTCTTCTAACAGCGCCCCGATCGTGGAGATGTTGCAGCTCACCTTCCGTAGTATGAGCTGCCCTCAGCAAAGGGCAAAGACAAGGTTAAATAAGCAGTGCGGTTGACGGTTGCACGTGACGTCGTGTGACCGCGCCTCCAGCGCCGAGTCCAACAAGTAGCCATTGCTCGGACACTCATCCACCTGGTCTGAGATCTGCGCGAGAAACTTGACGGGTCCATCCCTGATGGCCTCCCAGGTTTCACACGATTCAGCAAGGCAGGCTGAAAGGCATAAGCCCTAAACCCAAACCCAGCAATTCCTGTGTTTTCGAATCATACTTCAATATCAGCGGTGCCTGCGTGACGTCCAAATCCACAAGCGCATGGTATCGAATGTCCTGTTCAACAGATCAGAAGCTTCAACCAAAGTCACTCGTGTCTGCGAAGATCATGGGCTCGCCATAATTCAGTGTCAGCTTGACTTGGCTCGTCGAAACCAAGATCTCAGCAAAGCAGTTAGATCCAGCCTTGAGGGTGAGCGGCTTGCCATTGTATGCACTGCGGCACGGATTCTTCCCAGGCTTGTCTTGTGAAAGCACCTGATGCAGAACTACTTGCAGGGTTCCTGATGCGGGGTTCCTTTGCGATGATGACTGTTGGGCTTGACGGGCCACACAACTCTTGAAGTGTAACCGAATGGGCAGCGAACCTCTCCAACAGATCACGTGCACAGGGCTGGTCAATCAGCTGATGCGACAACTTGAGGGCCCAGTGGGTGTCAGAACTATGAGAGTATTTGGGGTCGTAACGACAATAGGAGCTCTTTCACGAAAGCTAGCAGAATCTAGCAATGTGTTTTCTCAAATCTATGTAAGCAAAATCTGGTTTTAATCGCTTTATAGCTGGCCTCCTTGCCAGCCACACTGACCGTTAGGAGCTCCACAGCGCCGTCCAAGTTGTCGAAGTCCGTCTGGTTTACCCACAGTTGGGCGACACACCTCGGAAGGGCTCGCTTCATTCCTACGATGCCTACACGGTCACAGGATATTCAAGACGGTTCTACAAGCCAGATTTAGAATGACTCGATCCGCCTGTTGATTTGTGCCAATGTCCTGTTGAAGTCCAGAACCAGCGAGGTGGAGCAGCCCTTCTCTGCGCACCGCAGCGCCCCCTGGGTGGTCAGGCTGGTGGGCCGGCGGAAGGGGAAGAAGGGTCGCGCTTGGCCCAACAGACCGCTCGCAGCGGCCGCGCTGCCGACGACGCCACCTGTGCCACCGGTGACGGTGCCGCCGGCGCCGCTGCCGCCGGCACCGCCGGCACCGCCGGAACCACCGGCACCGCCGGCACCACCGGCACCACCGGTGCCGCTGCTGCCCAGCTGCGTTTGCAGATGTGTGGAGTCGGAGGACCCGTAGTACCCGTAGTAGTACCCATACTGCCCTGAACCGAAGCTGGCGGGTTCGGCAGGCTCAGACAGTTGGCTCAGATTGTAGAAGGAGCTGTAGCCCGGCATGTCCGTGAGAGACTTGCCAGGATGCTCTTCCAGCCACTTCTTTACGAAGTTGAAGTCTGTTGGTGCTGATGCAGCATATGCGGCGGCAGCTGATTTGATTTTGGCAACAGTCGTGGTGGTCGTCGTCGACGTTGTGGTCGTGAGATCAGCTAGCTTTCCGACGTGGCACCGTACGGTGGTGACGCCGTGCAGCAAATTCCCGTGGTATGGGCACTCATCGACGTTGCCGGGAATCTCTGCATCGACTCGAAGTTTGCCCTTGCTGCTGATGACGGTGTCCACGGGCAACTCTGAGATGCAGGAATACAGCAGCTCGCGAGATGCTTTCGACACACATCCATTCACCAACGGGTAGCAGTCACCACCCATTGCTCTTCCGTTGGCCAAAAAATTGGCCACCCGCTCGCCAGCAAAGTTGTCATCGAAGTCGGTAGCATGAACTGCTAAACTTAAGTTGCAGTTCTGCGCGTACTCCTGGAGGGACTGTCGTGAGCCGGCTACCTAGCTAGCTACAGCAGATCAGAACTAGTCCATGCTTCTGATTGCTAGATAAAACTTCATGTTCGGACCACACCCCGAAGATTCCGAAGTTTCTGATGGGTCTTCAGCCAGATTTAAAGACTAAGCCAGAAAGATGCATCTGGCTGGGTTTCAGTTGGAGCACATGAAGCTTGCAATCGGCACCTTGCCTTGCCCAATGTCCGGAACGGAATTCGGGCGAAGCTCGCCAAACCGTGCCACACGCGCGTTTGGAGCTGTTCTCTAGGTTCGGGAACCAAATTCAAGCATATTCAAGCCAAGCTTGCGTGTCGAGAAAGTCGAAGCTGGAAATTGGCAACAAACCGTGCCAAATGCACTTTTGGAAGACGGCAAAATACGAGACAGGAGCGGGGAGACAAGAAGGCGACGATTGAGACAAATGGAAACGCGCCATTGTCCCGGACGCCGTGTCCACTCATGACCTTTGGTTATCACATCGTATAAAATCTCAGAGCAGTTCGACTGTTTGAGGGAAAGGGAGACAAGAGAGGGGATGCGTTCAGTGATGTGGTTCTGCATTTAAGGGAGGCAAGCTGGGAGAATTAGACAAGTTGGCTGCGTCCAGTGATTCGGTTCTGCGTGTAGAGCCTACAGGAGACAAGAAGGGAGACAATCTGAGAGACAAATTGCAGGGCACATCCAATCATCTGACTCTGCGTCTAAAGGGAAACAGGAAGGGAGACAAGATGGGCGACACGAGAGGGGGGGGGAAGTCCAGACTCAATCGGTAGAACTCAAGAATAGAAACACGCCCATCCCTCGATGTCCGTCTTGGGGTCGTAGAGATGTAAGGTCACATTTGCTGCACAGCCAGGCTGAGAGCACGTGAGGTTGGCCAAGACCGCACGGGTGTGGAACTTTGAGCGAGCCCCGGTTGGAGTACTCAGCGTGGGCTTTGTGGTGGTGACCACCTGAGCTCAGATACCGCAATTGCCTTGCCTTCCATCAGATTCCACATGCCTTCACACGCCACTACTACCACCTGCGCAGGACGCAGCACAAACCGAGGGCCTTGTTCGTCACCTGGCTGGCGAGCTGCTTCTGCACCTGGCTGTCAGACGTTGTCAGGACGTTGTCAGACGGAGACTGTTTTAGCGAAGGTCAACACCGATTTGCCAGTGGCTAGCGAGTTCCACGGTTCTGCTGCCTCGGGGGTTGCCGTGGCTTTCTCTTGCGCCGCACTGAGTGTGGCTTGCTGCCTTTGTGGGCGCAGGCGGGGATGTGGATGCTCTGGTTCGGAAGCCTGCACGCGACAAAATGCGCAAAATGCGTGGGGTGCTCTCTTTTGCCTTTCGGTCGTTGGACGACACGAAAGTCCCCCATGACACGTGATGCAGCCCACCTCCGATGGTTGTACTTCCGATTCCAAGGCGTAGAACCAGGCAGCATCGTGGGGGCTTGCTGAGGCCAGCTGCGTCCTGACTGCATCGGCAGCATCACCCGTTCAGAGCCAAGGGCAGAGAATGGACAGATCATCATCGAACGATCCCGGCACGTTACTGTCCATTGCATTCCATTGCTTTCCATTGCCGCACCTTCGGAGCTGTCCCTCCACTTGCAGCAAGGACTGGGCTTCAGCCCGCAGAAGCTGCAGTAGCAAGAAGAAAGCCCAGGCCATGAGGGGTTTATCACCTGGCCAGGGCTGTCCACTCACTGTCTGACTGTCTGAAGCAGGCCTTATAGTTCTTGAGCAGCTGCCAGTGTTGCTTTGTGTTGCTTTGAGTTGTTTTCGGTCTCTTTGACCATTTTGCCTTTGCAGCTTCAGGTTCCCTACGCAGAAATCCAAACAACAGCGCGCCTGGGGCAAGGTTCAATACCAAATGCGAAAACACATAGCATTATGTTTCGTAGAGCCGAAACTCTGGCGGAGGACTTTCAGGCCAGAGCGCAGTCACGTTCAGCGTCGAGCAGTTCACCGAAAACCATGCACGTAAAAAAGCTCTAGGGTCTCGGTTGCGTTGACAGTCCTGGAAGATTGAGAACTACCAATCCAACTGTGCAGTGCTCCTTCTGCTTGGAGAGGCTCTTTCGTAGCTCAAGGCAGGCAGCAGCAGCAGACTCCGGGTCGCGCTGACCTTGGTCACACTGCCTCACCATGCATTAGATGAGCTAAAGCTGCCCCTACTTGTAGTGCTGCTCAGGCACCCCACAGCCTTTCAGCAAGTGCGGAACAATGCAGAGCTCTCTCTGATGTGGCAGTTCGCTCGAGGGAGAAGGCACCTTCCCGTTTCCAGGCTCAAGCATATATATATATATATATGCACATATATCTCAATATTCACACGTTGCTGCTTCCTGCGATCAGGCAAGACTTCTGCCAAGCCACGCCGTAAAGCTTCCTCTGACATGCACCATGCATCTGGCAGGGGCGACCGCGGCAGAACATAGAAGTCCGAGAAGTCCATGAAATGAGTGCACGCCGCGTCGGCCTTCTCTCAACCACTTCCGTACTTGTCAGAACCATTCAACACCCTACGTACTGCAGCTTCCAAAAGGGTGCCACAAACACTATGGCCCAATCGTAAGGGGTATGCTCCAGTTCGTATCCTTCTTGACCATCAGTCTTCCTCCACTGTGTGGTTTGTTCGCGCAACGGCCACGCTGTGCGCGTACATAGCTGGACTCGGCTTTCTGAGCCCGAGCCAGCCCATCCATCAAGTGCCAGCTTCTCGTGAGCAAGTTACAAAATGTTCTTCGTGGCCTTCAGACCCTTGTTGCATCTTTGAGAGCGGTGATCTTTCTAACTTGCTTGTGAAACTCTGCTGGCGCTGCCTCCGTTGTTGAGGACAACCAATTGTTTGACTTTACGTGCACAGTAGTGCTCAGAACCCCTGCTCCCGGCCCTCATCATCGTCATCCTTTTCATATGCAAGAGGCGTACGGAGACTTGTGTGTAGACTCAGAATTGTCGTTAATGCCGTGTTATCTGCCGCTTTACCCATCCCCATCTAAGAAGGCACAATCCTTCAAATTACTTGTTCTGAGTGGAATGCAAAACAACACAACGGCTTCACAGGTAGCACCTTGGCCTGAGTCCCACCTCGACTATACAAACGTTTACTGAGGGCCGAATATGCAAATATTTGGTGACACCGCGGGCCTGTAAATTCCACGTTCCGCTTTGATCAGCCAAAAGCACCTCCCACGTGCCGCCGGAAGCTTCTCATTCAAACTAAGAAGCAAACAGCTGATGGATAACGTCAGCTGCCTCATCTTCGGAAGCATCGTGTCCATGGAACACTGCTCGCGGCTCGAATTCGGCAGAGATGCCCCAACCTGAGCTGCTTAAAAGAAGTTCTGAGCTGGAAGGCCGACTCAAGTAAGCATGCGCTGCAATGCGCAGTAGAAAGCTAAACTCAACCAGCGAAAATGCGACTTCTGCCAGCATGTCCAGGCTCTGACACATCGTTTGCGGGATCTGAGTACAGTGCTTTCCGTCTTCATCCAAACATCTACCTTCTTCGCAGACCCCTCTGACATTGATTGTCGGCTCGCAACTGTGAAGCACTCGGCGCATTTCACGCCCAGGGCCCACTGAGTGGACAGCATCCGGGCAGATGCCTGCAGCATGGAGCAGTTCCATCCTACAGTCTTCAAGTCTGCTATCACTTCTGCGCTGCGCATAAAGGGGTGTGGGATTTGCGCAGCAAGGGGGAGCTTGGGGAAAAAGAGTTTGGATCAGAAAATCAGAGTTTGGATGTGGGCTTTGGCAGTGTAAGTCGAAAAATGTTGGGAGCAGTTTGAATCTGTTTGGCAAACTGTCACAAGTCAGGCGGCAAGAGAAAAGAGCGTATCTTTGGATGGGGACAAACGTTGTCGGCGATGAAAACCATAAGGCATGAGGGAACTTTTACGAAACCTGGATTGGGCCAAAATGTTTGCTCTCTATCTGTACTGGCTCTTCCTCTGTCCTTGCTCTCCCTCTCTCCCCTCCCCTCTCTCCCCTCTCTCCCGCGAGCCCAACGGTTCCACGCACGCGCAGCCGGAGGCCTGAGTGACAGAAAGGGAAAGCATCAGGAGTCAAGAGCTAGCGCACAGACACGCAAGACGCGTGAAGCAGCAAACCTCTGTTGGAGAGTCCGCCGCATGTTGTTTGCATTTCCTCGTACTCCTGCTTCTACACGAATGTGTTCCATAGCTCTGGTTCAGCTGGGATGTCGTGGCTCCCGACCCACCGCTGCGCAGTAGGCAGCGTGAAAGGCTTGCCATCTAAGGTCCACCCCGGCCTGTGCAGCTTGGATCCTATATGATCCTATGGTCCCTGTGCTGCAAACCCACAGCCTTGGTGAGGGAAGGCTTTGGGCATGTCGTGGACTTTCGCGAAGTGCTGGCCTCGACCCCCCCCCCCCCCCCCACAAAAAAAAAAGAAAAGGTTCCGTGAAAAATTCCTTGCTTCCCTGCTTGGGGAAATAAAGGAAGACTCTGTTTTGGGGAAACAAGCCAAGGATTTTGATGATTTGTTTTGAGAAAGTAGGTCTCGAAATCCAGCTTTTTCAATTTGTCGAGACCTACTTTCTCAAACAAACACCAAGGGCTTTCCCTGAAAAAACCTGTATCCCCAGGTGGGGGGAAATGCAGTTATTTCAGGGAAATAAAGCGTTTTGGGGGCGAATCGGCTGATTTTCAAGGAAATATATTTCTTGCAGGGAGGAAAAAGTCATCTTCCCATGGCTGGTTGCCCCACAGCTGGGGAAAAACACTTTTTTCGGAAGACCAGTAAAACCTTCCCCATGGCCGGGGAATTGAACCAGAATATCAATACATCTGGTTGCGCATAAACTGATCTTTGCAAATGGTCCGATCAGGAGCCAGATGGCGCGGCGCCGCTGAAAGGGCGAAGTCTTTCATAATTTATGGTTTAGGTCCGTTTTTGTTTAGGCTTTAGGGTTTAGGATAGCCGAAGCTTGTGATCGGCGCTTGCTTGGCCTAACCCCAGCGCCAGGTCTTTGCAATAGGTCCTGTAAGCGCGCCGCCCTAAACCCTAAACCCTCAAAGTGCAAATGCTTGTTTCTGCTGAAAGAACGAAAACTGTGAGACGAGAAACTAGAAGAAGAGAGGCAGAGAGGAGAGGAGAGACGAGAGAGAAAGAGGAAGAGCTCGTGCGACCATCAGTTTCCGGCGGTTTCAGTTTCAGTTTCAGTCTCCGTCTCCCTCTTCTTATTCTTCTTCTTCCGGCATGGGGGTTCAGGGTTTGACTTTCTCTCTCTCTGTCTCGCTCTCTCTCACTTTTCTCTCTCTTTCCCTCGTTCTCTTTCTGTTATCCACTACGTGCAGGCCAGAATTCAAACACATTTCTTGCAAACCGCATTGCTTCCGGCCCTAAACCCTGGCTATCAGATTGATGTTCTTGAACGTTTTGGTCTCGTCATACGTCTCTTCTGCCGCTCGTTTTGGCCCGTTCTACATTCACTGCAGCTTTCAGCCGCAAACGTCCCAGAAACCATTTCTAAATCACAGCATGATGCTGATGGACACAATCCATTCTTGTCTCCCCTAGTTCGCCTTAAACCCCTTGCTGCGCAACCCCAGCAGGGAATGCGAGCGCCTGAAAAGTTCATGCCCTCATACGAGTCGAAAAGGCGCGACTGCCTTTGTCTGACCTGGGATCGTCATCGAAAACATCGTTTGGGTCAGGTTGGTGTGGTTTCCTCTACGCCGTTTCGGGCTTGAACGGCTTGAGCGGCTTGAATCTGAATTCCAAAGTTATGTGAGCAGCAAGTTCGCATGCCACTGCAGCTTGATGCAATGCAACAGGTATTCCCTTTGGCAGTTTCACCTCGCCCAAGTGCTGGAGCAATCTTCGGCATGGAGTCTACTGCCGCGCTTACAGGTAAGCTACGCAGGCCGAGCCACCAGCAGGACGCAGCTTTCACCAGTCCATCCAGTGGCGGGATTTGTGGCGCAGTATGCCAAGCCAGTGTCGATGATTGCATAGTAAGGAACGGTTCCCATGACCTGACCAGGCCACGTGTTCCTTACATGGACACGAGACCCAGGCCCCAACCGCTGCTGTGTGACTTTTTAGGGGCACCTTTGCTCTGGCTTTCTCCCTTTCCCAGGCAAATGGCTGGACTAGGTCCCGTGCGCCGCTGAGCCCTTCCAGCTCAAGAAGGCGCTGTACCAAACGCTGAAAGGCCATCTCCCTGTCAGGGGCTGCACGTGCTAAACTGCTTAATGCGATGGACGGAATCGGCGAATTAAGTTCCCATCCCATGCTAATCTAATCTACTTCGGTCAGCGTTGACCTTTCTCACCAAAAGGGTTCGCCACTCAGCATCGGCTCCGCCGGGCGCCTCAAAGCGTCAGCAAGGCCCAGCAAACCAGTTACCTTCTCCGAGGAGATGTCGGCCCTGACATGGGTGCCTCGTATCCCAAGTCTGTGCACTCAGTGTATTCAGCAATATTCAGCTCCTGATTGACGACTTCAGTTGGGTCATGTCAATGGTCTGTCACGTGCTTGCGAGCCACCAACGCCTTTGACATCGAGCATGCCAGCTCGAAAGTTGCCATGATCGTCTATGCCTCATTCACATCTTAGGGAAACGCAAAACTTCGAACACACTCGGCTTGCAGCCGAAGAGGCGTCTTGCACTCGTCTAGCACAAGCAGACCCGGATCCGGTCTCCTTCCAACCTTCCCAACCCTTTTTCTTGAAACCCCCCCGGATCGTTTGCAGGAGCCGCAGACCGATGCCGTGGCGGGGGCTCCCTCCTGTCTTCGGCTCCTACAGAAGCAGCACTGCCGTATTGTGTTGTTTTGGACCCAGCTGTCAGGCCTGCGAAAGGTTTTTCCGATTTCTCGGGCCTTGGGACGTGGGCTGGCCCGGCTGCCGAGGCGGCGCGCATACAATTATGAAGAAACTCTGTGGGCGCATCTCACGAGGAACGCAAAAATCCGGTGACTGGAGTGCACACTCGCCACAGCTTGTACACGGTCCGGCTGACCGGGACATGACTTGAAGAACTGAAGCTTTCCATGAGCGCCTCACGATAGCGATCGGCCACTATAAAGGTGGCAGCTCGGCCGCCGCTCCTGACCTTGATGGGCTGGCACTGCAATTGCCATGGCGGTTTCAAAGTGCCATGTGATTTGCCCCAAGAGGCTCGCAATGCAGAGCGTGATCCGGGCAGCAGTGGCCCTGAACATGTGTCACACTAACAGAGATCTCAAGCTGCAGTACGATTCAAGACAATTAAGTCAAGTGCTCTCTCTCTCTCTCTCTCTCTCTCTGTCTCAGTGAGCCTTTTGAAGTGATAAGGTGGTGGTGATCTCCACCCTCAGCCAGGCGACGAGCCTGCCCTTCCGAGAGCCAGGCTGCCTCCTGGAAACTTGCACAATTGGACCATGTTGAAGCCTTCCCGATCACTGCCAAGTGCGGTGACTCCAAGACTGTCGGAGAGATTCTATGGAAGGTCGGAGGGCCAGTGGAAAAAGACTGAACATGATGGGCTTCTTCAGTCTTCTACATCTCCTTCATGAGCCAACCATCCACTTCGTCATTCGACTTGCCTGGTGGCGATGTCTTGCAGAATCAGCTAGTAGATGCATGACATTGCACAACACTGAATAGCTCTGACTACAACGTTTACCCATGTTACTCACGAACCGAAGCTTCGCAATGCCTTGCAGCTCCTGGAAGTGACGTCGGAGCAGCGAGTAGTCCGCGGCTAGGACTTTTCCATCAAGACGGCGAAAGCCGCTCTCCACACAGTCGAAATCATTCATGGCCTTCACTTGAAGTGGGCAGACAGGCAGACACTCCAATGGCCTCAGTCATGGTCAGCCACAGTTCGCCATGGTTAGCCATGCTGCGTTTCCAGCCGCATTTTCGATGTGAAAGTCCGCGGGCATATTTTCCGGGATCGGCCGCCAGAAATATCCATGACCAAGCCAGTCCTCAGCAAAGGCCAGCCCAAGTGCCCCACTGTTCTTCCGTCACTATACAGTCTTGTCGCACAGCCAAATGTGGTGATCTCCTACTTCTGAGGGCGGCGCCAAAACACAAACACAAACGCTGCTAGTGAGAGATGTGAGGAAACAAACAGACAAACAGCACCCAGCAGACGGTTGGCGGGATCGCCTACCACCGGGGACGGACCGAAGACAAGTGTCTTATGCCAACATTTTGCAGCGGGGCAACGGGTCATGTCACCTACGATTTCCGGGCATCTGCAGGTGAGGCTCAGCATTTCTGTTGTGCTGTCCGAATGCCCACCAACACAATGACTCCTTGCCAGGGTGCTGAGATCAAGACTCTAAGACTTTAAGAGTAGACTTTTGCATGTTAAGTCCAGGGATCACCATTCGAGTGAAGCGCTCGCATGCGGTCGTAGCAACGAAGAAAACGGAGCAAATGAAGCGAAACAAACGAATAAAACGAAACAAGCATTGCAGCTCCTCCACAAACTCGCAGGGAGTCGCGGGAGGCAGCCTCGGTGTCACTTGAGAGCGACGCGGGCTGGAACGAAAGCTTAGCGCCAGAAAGATGAAACCCCAGACCACGCGCAGCATCACAGACCCCTCGTTCCTCTTCCCTCAAACACGGACCTCAGAATCTCCAAAAGAACGTCACATTTTCGGGCCCGCCCCATCCCGTCCCATCCCCCTGCCAGATTTCAGCCTGGCCAGTTCGGAGCAATGAAGCTCTCGCACGAGAAGCTTTCGCGACAACGGGCCAATCCAACAAGGCTTTCGACGGCGGATGCTGAAACAGAAGCAGACAGATTGCAAGCTATCTACGGTACCCGATCATGTGGGTCATCGTTCTGCGCATGATTCTGGCCCGTGGGCGCGTCCAAGCGGCCGAAAGCAGGACGAGAAAATCGCAGAGTCATAGTCGCAGTCACACAGACCAATCGACCCACTACTCAGACTACTCAGCATCCCAGTGGCATGTCTGCACCCAGCTTCAAGGCCAAGGCCGACAGGTCCCTCCTTGCAGAGCGGATCCTAGCCCCAGCGCCCTAGCGGAGTCTCTGAGAAGCCATGCGAGGCCAATTCAACATTCCATGTTCGGGATGGCTGTTGATGACCTTAAATAAATCAACAGAAAACTGAGAACATCTCTGCAAGTCCGTTGCCCTGATTGGTGTCTCCTTTCGGGCGGGGTTGTTTGAGTCTTTCGTCTTTGGCTTGTCTACTCGACCTACAGTATTCCACTCATGCCTCGGCCACATCTCCTTGTCGATCGCCAAGCGTACCGAATGGTTATACCTGGGAGAAGACCAATCACTTAGCTACACGTCCTCTGTCATGTTGGGAACGTGGGTTTTTGGAAGGGAACGGGGAATCCGAAGTCCTTGTTCCTCAGAGCATGTAGATTGTAGATTTGTCAGTAGTATAATCTAATGGGACGTGAGACCATCACGAGTTAACCTGCGCAGAAGACAAAAACCTGTGCGACCAGCCCATACTTTGCTCAATCCCCTCGGATTGAAGCTATACACGTCGCCGTGAGTTCGTGCCACTGTTGGCTTGGGGTCTCCAGGGGTCGCGTCGTATGGAATCGGCATCTTTGTTTTGGGCCGTGCCATGCTGTTGTGTCTGTGCAAATATTGTGCTCAAACACTCACGAGCCGTGTGAGGCCTCAGGTCCGACGAAAGTACCGGGGCCCAGGAGTCCTCCCGGAATTACAACACTTGCCGGTGGCAGTGGGGGAGGCGATGGGAGTGTGCCGCACTGTGGCACTACTACACACCGTCAAAACACCAGCTGCTCGCGGTGCATGAAAAGGCAAAAAAAAGCCCCACATGTTGCCAACCTCGCTACCAGGATAGTACCGTTCGAATGGGCGTGCCGGCTGCGAGCAGCTCTGCTGGTAAAGAGGCAGACCTGCGCAGCCGGAACCCGCAGCTGCCATGGTACTACGTTCTTTGTGGCAGCCACACTGCAACCGCACGGCAACCTGCCTGTAGGCTTCCACCGCCTCTCGGAGCAAAGTTGCCACCGCACGCGCCTCCATTCCGCGCAAGTCCGTCAGGGCACTGCGGCGCTCAGCCTGCCATCGAGCACGCCACATCACAGCACATCTGACGAAAGTGCGGCGTATTGCCTTCATATCACAAAACGGCGAACTCTTGGTCAACGTGAGGGGCATCACGCCCCATGCGAGTACTGCAACCATCTAATTCTTCACTGCCGGATGCCAACAAAGCCTCTTCATGAATGATCTTGCGCGCCCGCCACACTGCCCGGGCCATGATCAAGAGCTCCTCGACAAACCAAACACAAGCACTTTGCGAACTCAACATGACTACATGCCAAATTGACCCCCAGCGATCATGCAAGCATTTGCTCTGCACGCTGAAAACAGCAGTCTTTGGGATTGTCTTATGAGGAGCATCCGTGTCCTCGATGTCCTCTGCATGATTCTCAAGCTGCGACGGCCAGGTGTACAGACCATCCTGGAAGGCACTTGCATTCTCGTCTTCCCCCTGCCCCTCCCCCGGCAGCATTCTCTGCGCATTTCTTGCGGAGGCACACACACATACTTTCTGACAGGTACTGCTCTCCCTTGCTCCCCTACCAGACTGTTGGCTCTCTGACCTCTGGTTCCAGAAGTGGCAACGGCTCCGCAAGAAGCCATGTTGGGGGCACGCTGGGCTTCATCAAGGCAGTCGCAGCAGTTGCTCACCTTCATCATTTTCTCCAGAGCGGTTTGCTTTCAGTGACCGATCTAACCTCGCATTCGAAGAGTCTGGATCCGAGTTTGTTGCTTCAATTGCTGCAGATTCCAAAGATTGAAATCACGCATCAGTTGCCGCATGTTTGCGAATGCTGGCTTGTGCATCCAAGCTTGAGTCGGGAAATGCCCAGCAAAAGGCACAACTCCTGCAATAGACCCCGATAGCGTTGCGCACCGACGACGCCAGCTTGAGTGAAAAGAACGGCTGCTGGCCAATGTTTGTCTGAGGACACGGCAATGCTGAGGGCGCCAACCTGCCGTTTGCGAATTCAAGCCTTGTCCAAGCCCTTCAGTCGCAATAGTAGCCGCTTGCATCCCTTTGGTCTGGGAACTGTCGTTTTTCAATGTTGGGCTACTCCCCTTGCAGTCTCCCTGATCGGTCGCACTCTCAACAGCTTAGCTGCACCTCCGTGAGATACTCGCGCAAGGCCGATGCCTCCTCGCGACAGCCATTTGCCTCCGGCCGGTGCCACGCAGCGCATGCCCAGGGATGCAGACACAGGCATGTCACGTGGGAGAAGAGGGAGGGGGAGGAAAAGAGGGGGAGAGAGCAAGACTGAGAAAAACCCAGCAAGAGAGAGAGAGAGAGAGAGAGAGAGAGACAGGGAAAGAGAGTGAGAGAGAGAGAGAGAGAGAGAAGCCCTGAAAGAAAGAGACATAGAAAGGCCAGAGAACTGCGCCGCCCTCCATGCAATCCCTGAGCCGCGCCGCGCTTGCCAACATCATCCAACATCCTTATGCCTTATGCCCACTGTGACATCTTCACAGGGGCGAACTCAGGCCTGAGCCCTGTATTCACAGGCGCGACTTTAACTGCATGGACTACGTCACTCTCCTGGCCTCCTCACGGCAGCAGGCCACCTATGACTCTATGATTCGATAGATTCTACACAAAAATCGCCATCTCGATCAATCTGCCACACATTCACAAGTACTGGAGCATGGCATGTTCGAGCACTGAAGAAGCCCTGCCTCTCTCTGCAGCATGTCAAGCCTGGCGGGAACTGCTTGAGGTGGTTCTGTCACAGCTGCGCATGGGGCTAGCTCGGTGAACTTGATAGATTGAGAAATCTTTGGTGTGTTGGGTATGAGGCTGCCAGCTGCCCATCCACACAAAATCCGCAAATGCGGCGTCAGAGGTGTTCCCAGAGGTGTTCCCAGACGCAATTTTTCGCCCCGTCGTCCGCACTGGGCGTAGGAGCTTTGGGTCAATCACTCACCCACGCCACGCACCCACGCACCCACTCACCCACTCAAGCATCTGAGGTCCGAAACGGTCCGCGCCAACCAAAAAACGCGATTTTAGCTGTTTGCATACCAAACAAGAGAACTGGAGGAGGCTGGGTCGACTAGCTTCCACTTCCTGGCACACGGTTGCTCGTCTTGCTGATGCTGCTCGGCCAAGTTACGAGCGGAAGCAAGCCTGTAGTCACGTCTGCAGTGCCTTACGATCCAAGCGTCGTTGGTGAGCAGGAACACCTCGGCTGTGGATTCACGGCAGTCTTATCTGGAGCTTCACTTGTCATGCGGTCTGGAAAGTTAGGGCGCAGACCGGGGCTACGATCTCGAAGGGCTCGAGAGTCGGATTCGTCCTGACGTAGTCTCGCTTCAGCATCTGGTACTTCCTGGTCCTGCCGAGCTGTTGCGGCAGCTATAAGAAGGCAAGGCCATGCGTGAGGGTTCGATGATGTTCGTCACCTCCTCGACCTCTGCGCTCGCTTCAGGAAGGCCTTACGAGACGCAGGCACGAACATGGAACTCGGTTGCACCGGAAATTCCAAGAAGCGCTGGGGTCCCTGCCGACATTTTTCAGGTTTGCAGCAGCAATGTCCGGGTCGACCGCTAGCTTTGTTGTCTTGAGCCGGCGCTTTTGGGCGGCAGGTCAGTGATGAGGTCGAGGACTGGACTGCGCTTTTGGTTTTCATGCGTTAGCTTTGTTGGTGTTCCGGTGTCTCAGGTAGTTTCCCGCTCACTGACGCTCAGGGCTTAAGAGGCTTGAGCTCGGATTCGAAGCGCCCCTGAACACTTCACTTGTTTGGATCCGAGTCTTTTGGCTTCTTCAGGTTCCATGCTTGTTCCTCACCCAGCTGGAAGCCGGGGATCCTCCTGAGAACGAGCGCTGGTCCCGGTACCTTGGCGTTGGGACGACGCCAGGCCGGAGCAGTGCCTTGACTCCTGCCCGACGGAGTCCGGCCGGATCCATCACTCCACTGTCATACTCAGAGGACTGGGCGGAAGGTGTGGCCCCAAATCCGGCCAAGGCTTGCTCGCAGCAGACCATCGCTCCTCACCGTTGCGATCAGCAAGGCGCAAGCGCTCAAAGCCGACGCCGAGCCGCTTGTCAGGTAAGCATTGTTGCCACGTGCCTCTGTTACTACCTGCGGGCACGTAGCCTCGCCGCTTTGCGGACGCGTGGAAGGTGCCTTCCCCGCGGCCGTCGAGGTCCGGTCAGGATTCTTGAGGGCTTGTCGCGAAGACACGCGCGAGACGGAAGGTCAAGAAAGAAAGACGATCTTCCGATACCACTGACGACGACCGGTGTGTAAGCGGACGTCGACTCGGGCTTCCTCTCGAATCTCGAAACCCTCCCCTCTTGCGGCAGGCGATCGTCAAGACTCGGCACAAGGGGGTTCAGCTCCTTGACTGGCTTCGGCGGAGTCTTCTTACGTCGAGGTCTGACTGATTCACTCTCTTTCGCATGCTTCGCTTTGAACAACACCTTGCTAGCTTGGGATCTCTGTGGCGTTGCGGCTGGCGAGGGCGCGAAGCGACCAAACAACACGGGAAGTCTTCCTAACCAGAAAGATCTCAGTGAGCGTGTCCGATGAGCTTGAAGGTATGCTTCAGAACTGCCTTGCGAGTGCGCCCCATCTGGCGTCAGGCCCCACCATCGACAGGTGACACAGACAGTCGCCCAGAGAACAGGATCTTTTGTTCAGGGATTCTTTGGTTCAGGTTCAGGGTGGTTCGGCAGTCCTGGTTGCTGCGCTCTTTTCCTGTCCCCAACTTACTAAGGCGACTGTGATTCACAGCCCCCTCTTTGCGACTTGGATGCAATAAGCCTTAGCCCAACGGGTTCCCTACCTTCTCACTCCTGCGTTAGCCATGGCTGGGACAACACCGCAGCATGGGCAGTGAGTGGGCGGGGAGTCTGAAGACGACGATGCATTCCTGGTGCTGCCGATCGGCCACGGCAACGGTGAAGCGTCAGGACGTCGATAGCGACTTGCCTGCGCTGTGGCTTGCTGCGCAGTGCATCCTGACCGGAAAAACACGAATCAGAGACCAGTGACCCCAATCAGAGACCAGCAAGGCCGAATCAGAAACCAAGGCCAGAGTCGGAGACCAGCGAGCAAGAATCCAAAACCAGCATCAGACGTGTGGGAATCGGAGACCACATAGGGCCGAACCAGAAATGAAACAGGGTGGAATCAGAAACCACAGGGGCCCAACCGGAAACCAGCTCCCTCGGTTGACGGACTTACAGCTTGCTCTGATCCAAAATTGCAAGCTACAGCTTTTTGCACCGGACGTGTTTAGGGTTTAGGGTTTAGGGTTTAAGGTTTAGGGTTTAGGGTTTAGGGTTTAGGGTTTATGAACCATCCAAAAACATGTTCTTCCTTATAAGGGTAATAGAGGGATTCATCTTTGATGTTATTGGGGTTCTTAAGCCAGTAGTAGTCATGCGCGGTATCTTGAGCGCAAGGCTTAAGCCTAAACCCTGAACCTCTGCACAGTTTTCAACAGAGTTCCGAGTGTTACAGCAGCGCATCCACCCTATACCGGAAAACCTCTACCTTTGGGCCCTGAAAAAGACAGAGGGGAGGTACACCTCTAAGAGGTAAAAATAGTCTCATAACGGGCCTCCACTCTTTTCCGTGCGAAAGGCCGTGTCAAAAGTGAGAAAAGACAGAGGAGAGGTATGAGCTTGTTGAACTAAACGTGATTTTAATATGTTAGAGAACGTGTTTGTAGCGTGTTATAACTGATACGTAAGACAGAAAGAAAGAACTGGAGACCACTAGTAGCCCAAGACGTTTCGCAGCATTTACGCAGCATTTAGGCCAGTTTTGGGCGTTCTTTTTTCCTGTTGTTGGAGAATAATAGTACTATTCTCCCACAGCGGGAAAAGAAGGAACGCCTTCCCCACTATGGGGATTTTTATTTGGAGGGCTCCGCGTCCCTTTTCCGCTTGGGCTGCCACAGTTTTTGTAGGGAACTGACGGGTATCGCGTTCCTTTCCTATTCCTTTCCGGGTCTAGGGACCAAACGAAGCCTGTCGAAGAAAGGACATTGCCACATGACATGTTCCTAATCAGGAACCAGCGAGCGATTGCAAAATGGACCGCGCCTTCATTGACGCGAGCGGAAATCAAAGGCAGCTGTCATAAAGCCGCCCATCGTGATCCCCACCACGCATCCTTCAAGCTGACGGGCCCCGCTATGAAGCTTCTGCGCCAGACGTCCGTGGCCTGCACCCCTTGACGCCTGGCCAACCCGGCGTCAATGCGATCAGACTGTAGCCAGTTTCGGAGCTGCGCACGCCTCCAGGAAGTACGGAAGTCGTGCAGGGCCGCATCGCGGCTTTGCGTCTGCGCACCAAACTGAAACGCGCTGTTTCCGTTCGTAGCTCCCTGAGGAGTAGCGCCATTGCTACTTGGCAAGAGCCTGGTCCGACTGGCGACGTAGAGGAACCTTCCAAGAGACGAGCCGACCCTCCCGAAACCGAGCCAACATCCACCTATGATACCTACGCACCGCCTGCAAGACACGGCATACCATGACCATGTGGAGATCACTTCGGTGCCCAAAGCAAAGAACCTTTCTGAGGGCAAGAGACGCCCGACCACTTGTGAAGGGCCCAAGCAGCGCCTGCCGAGAAAAAAAAAAGTTTATCTAAGGCCTCTGCGTCATTCTGAGCAACCGAACGTCCTGAGAGGCCGACAGTCAGGAAACCTTGGACGTGACCATAGAATTAGATTTTCTTTGAGGTGCCAAGGCCACCCTAGGGCTCACGGCACGCCTTAGCCCAAGTTGCTGACGTTCCACCGACGCACAGGTCCAAGCGTGATTGCTCTGCGAAAAACGCTCTATGGCCCGAATCTGGGTTTCAAGTTTAAGGTTTCCCAGGTCTGCTCGCTCTGCGAAAAGGCTCTGTGGCCCGAATCTGGGTTTCAAGTTTAAGGTTTTCGCAGGGTTGCTTGCTTTGTGAAAAGGCTCTATGGCTCGAATCTGGGTTTCTAGTTAACGGTTTTCCCAGGTCTGCTTGCTTTGCGAAAACACTCTGTGGCCCGAATCTGGGTTTCAAGTCTAATACGCTTTCTGGAGTTTAGTTTCAAGTTTAAGCTTTTCCCAGGTCTGCTTGCTCTGCGAAAAGGCTCTATGGCCCGAATCTGGGTTTCAAGTTTACGTAAGGTTTTCCCAGGCTCTGCGGAAAGGCTCTATGGCCCGAATCTGGGTTTCAAGTTTAAGGTTTTCCCAGGTCTGCTTGCTCTGCGAAATGGCTCTATGGCCCGAATCTGGGCTTCAAGTTTAAGGTTTTCCCAGGTCTGCTTGCTCTGCGAAAATGCTCTATGGCCCGAATCTGGGTTTCAAGTTTAAGGTTTTCTCAGGTCTGCTTGTTCTGCGAAAAGCTTCTAGGGCCCGAATCTGGGTTTCACATTTACGGTTTTCCCAGGTCTGCTTGCCCTGCGAAAAGGCTCTACGGCCCGAATCTGGGTTTCAAGTCTAACACGCTTTCTGGAGTTTAGTTTGAAGTTTAAGGTTTTCCCAGGTCTGCTTGCTCTGCGAAAAGGCTCTATGGCCCGGATCTGGGTTTCAAGTTCAAGGTTTTCCCAGGTCTGCTTGCTCTGCGAAAAGGCTCTATGGCCCGAAACTGGGTTTCAAGTTTACGGTTTTCCCAGGTCTGCTTGCCCTGCGAAAAGGCTCTATGGCCCGAATCTCGGTTTCAAGTCTAACACGCTCTCTGGAGTTTAGTTTCAAGTTTAAGTTTCCCAGCGGTTTGCTTGCTCTGCGAACAGGTTCTATGGTCCGAATCTGGGTTTCAAGTTTAAGGTTTTATCAGGTCTGCTTGCTCTGTGAGAAGGCTCTATGACCCGAATCTGGGTTTCAAGTTTAAGGTTTTCCCAGGTCTGCTTGCTCTGCGAAAAGGTTCTATGGCCCGAATCTGGGTTTCAAGTTTAAGATTTTCCCAGGTCTGCTTGCTCTGTGAGAAGGCTCTATGACCCGAATCTGGGCTTCAAGTTTAAGGTTTTTCCAGGTCTGCTTGCTCTGCGAAATGGTTCTATGGCCCGAATCTGGGTTTCAAGTTTAAGGTTTTCCCAGGTCTGCTTTCTCTGCGCAAAGGCTGTATGGCCCGAATCTCGGTTTCAAGTTTAAGGTTTTCCCAGGTCTGCTTGCTCTGCGAAAAGGCTCTATGGCCCGAATCTGCGTTTCAAGTTTACGGTTATCCCAATCTGCTTGCTCTGCGAAAAGGCTCTATGGCCCGAATCTCGGTTTCAAGTTTAAGGTTTTTCCAGGCCTGCTTGCTCTGCGAAAAGGTTCTATGGCCCGTATCTGGGTTTCAAGTTTAAGGTTTTCCCAGGTCTGCTTGCCCTGCGAAAAAGGCTCTATGGCCCGAATCTCGGTTTAGAGTGTACGGTTTTCCCAGCTCTGCTTGATCTGCGCAAAGGTTCTATGGCCCGAGTCTGGGTTTCAAGTTTAACACGCATTTTAGAGTTCACGTTTTCCCAGGTCTGCTTGCTCTGCGAAAAGGCCCTATGGCCCGAATCTGGGTTTCAGGCTTAAGGTTTTCCCAGGTATGCTTGCTTTGTGAAAAGGCTCTATGGCCCGGATCTGGGTTTCAAGTTTAAGCTTTCCCAGGTCTGCTTGCTCTCCGAAAAGGCTCTATGGCCCGAATCTGGGCTTCAAGTTTAAGGTTTTCCCAGGTCTGCTTGCTCTGCGCAAAGGTTCTATCAGTTTTCCCAGGTCTGCGTGCTCTGCGAAAAGGTTCTGGTCTGCTTGCTTTGCGAAAACGCTCTATGGCCCGAATCTGGGCTTCAAGTCTAACACGCTCTCTGGAGTTTAGTTTCAAGTTTAAGGTTTTCCCAGCGGTCTGCTTGCTCTGTGAGAAGGTTCTATGACCCGATTCTGGGTTTCAAGTTTAAGGTTTCCCAGGTCTGCTTGCTCTGCGAAAAGGTTCTATGGCCCGAATCTGGGTTTCAAGTTTAAGGTTTTCCCAGGTCTGCTTGCTCTGTGAGAAGGCTCTATGACCCGAATCTGGGTTTCAAGTTTAAGGTTTTCCCAGGTCTGATTGCCCTGCGAAAAGGCTCTATGGCCCGAATCTGGGTTTCAAGTTTAAGGTTTTCCCAGGTCTGCTTGCTCTGCGAAAAGGCTCTATGGCCCGGATCTGGGTTTCAAGTTTAAGGTTTTCCCAGGTCTGCTTGCTCTGCGAAAAGGCTCTATGGCCCGAATCTGGGTTTCAGGCTTAAGGTTTTCCCAGGTATGCTAGCTTTGTGAAAAGGCTCTATGGCCCGGATCTGGGTTTCAAGTTTAAGCTTTCCCAGGTCTGCTTGCTCTCCGAAAAGGCTCTATGGCCCGAGTCTGGGTTTCAAGTTTAAGGTCTTCCCAGGTCTGCTTGCTCTGCGCAAAGGCTCTATGGCCCGAATCTGGGTTTCAAGTTTAAAGTTTTCCCAGGTCTGCGTGCTCTGTGAGAAGGCGCTATGATCCGAATCTGGGTTTCAAGTTTAAGGTTTTTCCAGGTCTGCTTGTTCTGCGAAAAGGCTCTATGGCCCGAATCTGGGTTTCAAATCCAACACGCTTTCTGGAGTACGGTTTCAAGTTTAAGGTTTTCACGGGTCTGCTTGCTCTGCGAAAAGGCTCTATGACCCGAACCTGGGTTTCAAGCTTAAGGTTTTCCCAGGTCTGCTTGCTCTGCGCAAAGGCTGTATGGCCCGAATCTCGGTTTCATGTTTAAGGTTTTCCCAGGTCTGCTTGCTCTGCGAAAAGGCTTTATGGCCCGAATCTGCGTTTCAAGTTTACGGTTATCCCAATCTGCTTGCTCTGCGAAAAGGCTCTATGGCCCGAATCTCGGTTTCAAGTTTAAGGTTTTTCCAGGCCTGCTTGCTCTGCGAAAAGGCTCTATGGCCCGAATCTGGGTTTCAAGTTTAAGGTTTTCCCAGGTCTGCTTGCTCTGTGAGAAGGTTCTATGACCCGAATCTGGGTTTCAAGTTTAAGGTTTTTCCAGGTCTGCTTGTTCTGCGAAAAGGCTCTATGGCCCGAATCTGGGTTTCAAGCTTAAGGTTTTCCCAGGTCTGCTTGCTCTGCGAAAAGGCTCTATGGCCCGAATCTGGGCTTCAAATTCAAAATTTTCCCAGGTCTGTTTGCTCTGTATGGCCCGAATCTGGGTTTCAAGTTTAAGGTTTTCCCAGGTCTGCTTGCTCTGCGAAAAGGTTCTATGGCCCGAATCTGCGTTTCAAGTTTACGGTTATCCCAATCTGCTTGCTCTGCGAAAAGGCTCTATGGCCCGAATCTCGGTTTCAAGTTTAAGGTTTTTCCAGGTCTGCTTGCTCTGCGAAAAGGCTCTATGGCCCGAATCCGGGTTTCAAGTTTAAACTTTCCCAGGTCTGCTTGCTCTGCGAAAAGGCTCTATGGCCCGAATCTGGGTTTCAAGTTTACGGTTTGCCCAGGTCTGCTTGCCCTGCGAAAAGGCTCTATGGCCCGAATCTGGGTTTAAGGTTTTCCCAGGTCTGCTTGCTCTGCGAAAAGGCTCTATGGCCCGAATCTGGGTTTCAAGCTTAAGGTTTTGCCAGGTTTGCTTGTTCTGCGAAAAGGCTCTATGGCCCGAATCTGCGTTTCAAGTTTAAGTTTTTTTCAGGTCTGCTTGCTCTGCGAAAAAGGTTCTAAGGCCCGAGTCTGGGTTTCAAAATTAAGGTCTGCTTGCTCTGCGAAAAGGCTCTATGGCCCGAATCTGGGCTTCAAGTCTAACACGTTTTCTGGAGTTTAAGTTGTTCCCAGGTCTGCTTGCTCTGCGAAAAGGTTCGTTCTATGGTCCTATACCCGGGTTTAAAGCACGAGAAGTGTGGAAAGGAATAGGAAAGGAACGCGATACCTGTCAGTTCCCTACAAAAACTGTGCGTCTTGACACCAACCCAAGCCGAAAAGGGACGCGAAGGAACCCTCCAAGTGGAAATCCCCATAGTGGGGAAGGCGTTCCGGCTTCCCGCTGTGGGAGAATAGTACTATTATTCTCCAACAACAGGAAAAAAGGAATGCCCAAAACTGGCCTAAATGCTGCGTAACTGTGGTCTCCAGTTCTTTCTTTCTGTCTTACATATCAGTTATCAGTTATTGTTCTAACACGCTAAAAACACGTTCTCTAACACATTAAAATCACGTTTAATTCAAAGAGGTCATACCTCTCCTCTGTCTTTTTTCACTCTTGACACGGCCTTCTCGCACGGAAAAGGGCGGAGGCCCGTTATGGGGTATACCTCCTCTGTCTTTTTGAGGGCCCAATGGTAGAGGTATACCGAAGTACGACTTCTAGAGCTTAAGGTTTTCCCAGGTCTGCTTGCTCAGCGAAAAGGCTCTATGGCCCGAATCTGGGTTTCAAGTTTAAGGTTTCCCAGGTCTGCTCGCTCTGCGAAAAGGCTCTGTGGCCCGAATCTGGGTTTCAAGTTGAAGGTTTTCGCAGGGTTGCTTGCTTTGTGAAAAGGCTCTATGGCTCGAATCTGGGTTTCAAGTTTAAGGTTTGCCCAGGTCTGCTTGCTTGCGAAAAGGCTCTCTGGCCCGAATCTGGGTTTCAAGCTCAGGGTTTTCCCAGGTCTGCTTGCTTTGCGAAAAGGCTCTATGGCCCGAAGCTCTGCGAAAAGGCTCTATGTCCCGAATCTGGGTTTCAAGTTTAAGGTTTTCCCAGGTCTGCTTGCTCTGCGAAAAGGCTCATGGCCCGAATCTGGGCTTCAAGCTTAACACGCTTTCTAGAGTTTAGTTGTTCCCAGGTCTGCTTTCTCTGCGAAAAGGTTCTATGGTCCTAGCTTTTTGAATTCGGGATCCCGTGATTTCGGTAGTCTTGTCATCTTCTTTGTTTTGAGATGTTCCTTCTTTTTTGTTTTTTTTATTTTTCTGCAACAACTTAATTCGAGAGACGCTGGAAGGGCCAGCGTAGCACCTCATCTGGGCACCTCTCATCGCTGTGGAGCCCCGCTCCCACCACCAGGAGGTAGTACGTCAGGGAGCTGGTATCATAAATATCATAATTTAACTACTGCCTCACTCATATGGGGGGCACTCTCCAAGAAATACAGAGGGCATTGAACGCGTCAGAGCCGGATTCAGCTACGGAACACGCCCCCCTAACCCCAGGAACTTGCTGAGCCTAAGCCCGAAAGCCCAAAATATCTCAACCCTAGCCCTCCCTGTACACAAGCCTTCAACGGGTTCTGCAGATTTTTTGGGCTGGGCCGAGGCGGTCGACGTGCAGCATTTACAACTAACCTGACACCAGTCCTGGCTGTTTGGGCATGTGGAAAAAGTTCAGGATCACCAAGGCCCAAATAGGGGCTCATGAAAGTAGGAGTGGAAGGCATTCCACATGCATCGTGGATCATAGCATACCTGGCCTTTGATGCAGGGCATGGACCTCTGTTTGTAGCGCCAAATCTGAGTTGCGCCTCAGTATCGGAGAGTGGATCTATTTACGAAGCAAACTGTCTGCAAGACACAAGACACAAGCCACGCGAGGCGGGGACAGAGTAGACTTCGAGGCATCTCCGCTTCCAGCTACCATCTTGCACGTGTCATTCGTAGCGTATCATGTGAAGCTATTGCCGAACTCCGAGAGCTGCGGTCGCACTCTGAAGCAACAAGGAAGACGCTACATGGATCGCCTTAGTGAAGAAGTGTGTGAGTGTGCCTCTATGTTGCACGAATGATGCATGTTCAGCCCTCAACAGCCTGCAGGCTCAAGGCAAGGCAGCCAAACGGCAGGCTGATCTCAGATCCCATTCCTACCAGTAACGTCCACGCAACTCTCTGAGACAGCCTTGCACAGACTCAGGCACCTCGTTTTGGGACAGCTGCAAGGTGCTCTTGCAACAGTCAGCTTGGTTGACATGAGCACTCTCCACGTTTCAGGAGAACGCACACGTCCTGCATTAAACCAGCTACTTCGAGCTCATCATGAGGGCACCCATGAAGCTGACAGAGGTGCGCTTTTACAGCTTGCCTCTCTTGTAACTTGTAAGACTTTACATCCTAGACGTGTTTCCGTTGCACGGCACTTTGCACGGCACTTAGGATTTCTTGGCATTCCCTGCGTATCTTGCCCGTCTCGTGGAGCAGACAAACCTAAGACTCGCAGGATGGTCGGACGTCTGAGTCTGAAAGTCTGAGGACACAGTCTAAATCGTCTAAATTGTCTAAATCACATTCGGACACGCTCTGTCAATAAAGATTGGATCAAGGCACGATGTCAAGGGACTTTGCATTGCCTCGAACCTTTGGAATGCCTTCGCAAAACTCCTCTGCGCAACTGCACTCCAAATGAGCAGATCTCCCCGGCAGCAACGTGTCTCAACATGTCTCAACATGTCTCAGAATGTCTTCTGAAGCCAGGTCTGTGCGTGTGATGTCGCGTCCTGGACTGAGAGCCTGCCGTCGCCATCATCAAGGAGCCTTGGATGGATGTTCGAGCTGCAACCACCTGTCGCTGGATTTTTGCAGGGCGGGGGAGGCCGGGGGAGGCCGGGGGAGGGTTAGGTTGGGCACCGCTGCTGCAGAAGCTGCATCAAGGAGCTGGAAGAGCATCCGCGCATCGTGAACATCAACTTCGAGAGTGCTCAAGTAGTGCACAATCTCCTGAGGACGAGAAATGTACATCTGTGGAACTTCTGCCGTGCACACCGTCGGCGGCCTCCGCCTCTGTAGAAAACACTTGGGATCTTGGGATACACTTGGGATACACTGCCACCCAACGTGCAAGAAAGTGTCTGGATGTCGTAACAGCTTCTCCCACTCTGCGAGACTTAGTGACTGGTCGTTATCAAGGTCTGCGTCTTCGAAGAGGTGGGTCAGCTTGGCCTGATTCAGATTCGATCTGCACATAATCGCCTCGGCATCGACCTTTTCACGCACCAAGTCCCACATCTGGGTCGTCATTCATCCCTCCTCCTCCCCCACCCCCTCCCCATTGCACAGGGTTCGGCGGGGGGTTGTGTGTAACCGGCTTTAACTTTCAGCGCCCTTGCGGTTCAACATGTTCAAACGGTTTAAACTGTTTAAATGCGGTTTAAACATCAAACGGTGTAAACTGTCAAATGTTAAACGCACACAGAGTGGCTGCAAAGCGTACGCGTTTTGAGGTTTGGGGGCTTTGGGGCTTTGGGAGTTTTGAGTTAGGGTTTAGGGTCTAGGGGTCCTCGCTCCCAACCCTCTGAGAACTCACGCCCAACCTTGGGAACTGACACTCCGAAGACCTGAAGCTCAAACCCTGAAGCCTCTCCCTCAAACCCTCTCACAAACCTGACCCAAGCCTCCCAGCCCTGTCAATCCCGCCGGCTTTGAAGGTGGGGATCTGTGGACATGTTGAAACGCCCTGGAGCCCCACGAAACGTTTAGATGTTGAGCTTTGTGAACTGTTTAAACTGTTTAAACGCTCCGAAACCCGAACTCCGTTCAGACAGTTTAAACGCCTAACATGTTTAAACGTTTAAACGTCAAACATATTTGGCCCGTCCCTGCCATTGCATGCGGTGTGGATGTTCCTCTTGGAAGAACTGCTTCAGGGCTTAGGACCTGGAGATCACAGGCCCAAAGTTCGAACCCACTGCAACGAATCAGCGGTTGTTGCTTTGTTTCTTGTTTGCATCGCCCTGCGACGATTTCTCTGTGCTCTGCCTGGCAGAGGCACTCAAAGGCCAGGTGTTGGGGGCTCAAATCTACTCGAAATGCTGAACCTCAACATCAAAGCATTTCGAGGTGGCTGACAGCTCCAGAGGCGTAAATTGCCCGTCCAAGCTTTCGGCAGCTCTAAAAACATTATTCTGAGAACTCCACATGCTGCGCAGCACACCACGCAATAACATCGGGGTTGCGTGGTGGCTTGGTGGCACGGACTCCTTGAGGGGGACCCCGGAGGATTTTAAGAAAAGCCTTCCCCTAGTAACTCTCCGGCAGCGCCTAAGCCCAAAGCCTAAAACGCCGTTAGTCCCTGTAGACAGACTCTATTCATGTTCATCAATTTTCGGAAGATTCTCGGACCGGGCCGAGGCGGACAAGTACATCATGTCACGGTCTTGGCATTGTAAACCCCACCTTTCGCAACAGCATTCGCAGTAGCATTCATCAAGGCATGGAACATTGAAGCGAGCGTGCTCCACCTTGAAGAGACATGTTCTTTGCGCGCATGAAAATCTTGTCGGTTTGGGCTTGGCTTTGCTAAAGTTGTCCGTCGTCCACCTGCTTAAAGAACCACCGCGGCCCGCGAGGCAGGTCTTGGAACTTTGCTAGAGACCGCACCAGCATGGCGGTCTTGACGTCTTGGAGCGAAACTCTGTCCAAGTTTGTAGTTCGCGCTCCCTGAGCGCCGGCGGCCTCAGGACATAAGGGCTGTCATGGGCGGACGCCGTCGGACGCAGTCGGATGCCGAGCCCAAAACTCCACTAGTCTCTCTCTTGCTGCTCGCTGCAGGCCCCTGCCCAATCCTCCCATAGCCGCATCGAAGCGCTTTAAGCTTTCTTTTTCACATTCCCCTGTCAGCGGCCTTCGGTGCCCACGCATGCAGAAATCCTGTCAGCTCGCCGGCGCGCATGGCCCGCAGGCGTCGCGAATGTGTCCACCTAAACCTTATGCTAGAAATCTCTGATACTGGCCAGTCTCGCACAACCTTTTTTTGTACCTCATCTGCGCCACTGCATCACAAGCGCATGGCCACATGGTGATCTGCTTCATGGTCGCACATATCTCTCACTTGCCTGCAGCTCCGCAGTATGCTGTAGACGCTCCAGGACGGCCGTGCCAGCATCGTTAGAAAGCGTGTGCAAAGTCGAACGAACAAACAGCCTTGGCACAAAGACTGTCAAATTCATAGGCTGCTAAACTTGTCTTCTGTCATGAAAACATGTCCAAGTTGACAAGTGCCAAGGGGCGCCGCAATCAGACGGAGAGCTGCAAAAACCACGACAACAACGTAGATCAGGCAAGGTATGGCAAAGTACACGCTCACGTCGTCCACAAGGGGTCGAATCAAGTTTGGCCATCCACCACTAAATGTAATCTCAAAAAAAGTGTACATAGAACGTGTAAAACTGCCATATGTTTTCAAGAGGTTTTCCCGCACATCTCTGTCCTGCGTCGCATCCACGATGAAGCCAAAGCATGCTTCGCACAATATCAACGAAGCGATCATCATGCAGACCAAGAGCATCATCACCGACCAAAACAAAGCCGACAAACTAGCGCGGAAGACATCCACCATACCTTGGCACGTCCCATTGAAAGCCCTACAATGCCACTGCAGGTTCTTACCTCCTACTAACAAGATGCACTTCGCATTGATGAGTGTCCTCACGACATCTTGAATCACTAGCCACGAGCCGACGAACCACGTTAAACAACGGGCAGTGTTGGCCTGTCATGTTTTCTTCCTTAACTCAGCAGCGGGCGCTAGCAAACTGTTTGCAATGGCGGTTTGTGATGCGTCGTTTTGCTTTCCTCCACAAGTACACCGGCTCCACTCTCAACACTCCTTCCCACCTACGCTAAGCAACCGCCCACGGGTCTGGGAAGGAGCGCCGACCCAACGATCCAGCTCGTATAGGAATACCGTCCAATGATCTAGCAATAGGTCGTTCATGTATCTCGCTCAAGTTGCTCAATGGCGCAAGAAGACCCCTCTGGTACCAGAGCGGCCTTCTTAGCTTGAATGCATGATTTCACCGGAGGGGCCTCCTTGGGCCCAACTTGAGAAATGTTTTCACTGGAGCCTGGTTTTCGCCCAATTTGAACGCATGATTTTACCGAAGAGGCCTTCCCTGGCCAACTTGAATGCTTGATCTCACTGGAGGGGCCGCTTTGGGCCCAATTTGAACGCATGATTGCCTGGCCCAACTTGAAAGCATGACTTCGCCGGAGATGCTTTCCTGGGCCCAACTTTGAACGCATGATTTCACCGAATGGCCCTGCTTTTGGCAACTTGAATGTATGATTTCACCGGAGATGCCTTCTTGAGCCATCATAGCCTGAAGGAAAGCATAGCTCCGTACGGGCCTCGGCCTCCGAAAGCTAGCCCTACCCCGTTTACACAAGTAGCCCCAAGAAAGCCGCTCGAAACCCACCAAAACTCAGCAACTTATGATCGCTGGCGGAGCCCTCCCGAGAACCAGCCACTTGGAACCGCCTAGCTGGGGGTGTTGATAGCCAAAAGGCTACCGCAACATGTGCACATGTCGGCTCGTCAAGACGATAGTGCTGCAACTTCACTGATGCACAGACCCATGCAGAGTAGCTCAAACGTGACGGTGCAGGGGCAATCACGATAGTGCTTGTAAGAACCTAAAACGTTTCCGATGCTTTGAGCAAACTCAGCATGCACTGTCGTAATTCGTTGTGCTAGTCACGAGTGCGGATATGCATTCTGTGCGAGAGTGCATTTCGTACCTCTTGCACACTTTAGATTGCTCTTCTAGAGTGGCTGAAGTATACCCTTGGAATGCTTTCGGTGGTCATCTTGGCCCGGTTTACACAGCGAGGGGTCTTGTTGTTAAAGCCACTTGAGTTCTCCTTTTTACGTTTTGAAAGACAGTTCCGGGACTTAACAAAATTTGGCATCCATGGTTTGCGCGTCCGCTGTTTCTACCCCCCCCCCCCCCGCGCAGACATCCCTTTGCTTCATGAGATTCTTCACCGATCATGTCACATTACACGGAGATTCCCAGACCCCTCATGCGTGCCATTTCGTGCGAAGAGCGTCTTTTGACCGAAATCGACATATCATGTCCGACGGAAGTCCCGGGATCAAGTGCCTTCAGAAGCGCCAGAGCAAATTTCATCATGTTGCAGGAGGAATGCTCCAAACCCTCCAGCACCCCACACATGCCTTCTTACACGCAACTGGCTGCGAAACTCTTCCCACCTGCCTCGCCCGGCAAGAAGTAATTATTAGGAATCTAAGCTCAGCATGGGCATCACAGCCACACGAAAAAGCTGGCCTTCCAATTTCTGCTTGCGCCCCTGTTTGCTCGTGGACGAAAAACCTTCCATGCGCCCACACCCTCCCATCCTAGGAAATCGTACATGGCTGGAGCAACTGGCTGCGAAACTCTTCCCACCTGCCTCCCGGCAAGCAGTACTAGGAATCTAAGCTCAGCATGGGCATCACAGCCACACGAAAAAGCTGGCCTTCCAATTTCTGCTTGCGCCCCTGTTTGCTCGTGGACGAAAAACCTTCCATGCGCCCACACCCTCCCATCCTAGGAAATCGTACATGGCTGGAGCAACTGGCTGCGAAACTCTTCCCACCTGCCTCCCGGCAAGCAGTACTAGGAATCTAAACTCAGCATGGGCATCACAGCCACACGAAAAAGCTGGCCTTCCAATTTCTGCTTGCGCCCCTGTTTGCTCGTGGACGAAAAACCTTCCATGCGCCCACACCCTCCCATCCTAGGAAATCGTACATGGCTGGAGCAACTGGCTGCGAAACTCTTCCCACCTGCCTCCCGGCAAGCAGTACTAGGAATCTAAGCTCAGCATGGGCATCACAGCCACACGAAAAAGCTGGCCTTCCAATTTCTGCTTGCGCCCCTGTTTGCTCGTGGACGAAAAACCTTCCATGCGCCCACACCCTCCCATCCTAGGAAATCGTACATGGCTGGAGCAACTGGCTGCGAAACTCTTCCCACCTGCCTCCCGGCAAGCAGTACTAGGAATCTAAGCTCAGCATGGGCATCACAGCCACACGAAAAAGCTGGCCTTCCAATTTCTGCTTGCGCCCCTGTTTGCTCGTGGACGAAAAACCTTCCATGCGCCCACACCCTCCCATCCTAGGAAATCGTACATGGCTGGAGCAACTGGCTGCGAAACTCTTCCCACCGGCCTCCCGGCAAGCAGTACTAGGAATCTAAACTCAGCATGGGCATCACAGCCACACGAAAAAGCTGGCCTTCCAATTTCTGCTTGCGCCCCTGTTTGCTCGTGGACGAAAAACCTTCCATGCGCCCACACCCTCCCATCCTAGGAAATCGTACATGGCTGGAGCAACTGGCTGCGAAACTCTTCCCACCTGCCTCCCGGCAAGCAGTACTAGGAATCTAAGCTCAGCATGGGCATCACAGCCACACGAAAAAAGCTGGCCTTCCAATTTCTGCTTGCGCCCCTGTTTGCTCGTGGACGAAAAACCTTCCATGCGCCCCCACACTCCCATCCTAGGAATTCGTACATGGCTGGAGCAACTGGCTGCGAAACTCTTCCCACCTGCCTCCCGGCAAGCAGTACTAGGAATCTAAGCTCAGCATGGGCATCACAGCCACACGAAAAAGCTGGCCTTCCAATTTCTGCTTGCGCCCCTGTTTGCTCGTGGACGAAAAACCTTCCATGCGCCCCCACACTCCCATCCTAGGAATTCGTACATGGCTGGAGCAACTGGCTGCGAAACTCTTCCCACCTGCCTCCCGGCAAGCAGTACTAGGAATCTAAGCTCAGCATGAGCATCACAGCCTCACGAAAAAGACTAGCCCTCCCACTTCTGCTCGCACTTTGTTTGCTCGTGGATGGAAAACCTTTTGTGCGCCCCACCCTCCCATTCTAGAATTCGCACATGGCTGGAGCAACTGGCTGCGAGACTCTTCCCGCTTGCCTCCCGGCAAGCAGTACTAGGAATCTAAGCTCAGCATGGGCATCACAGCCGCACGAAAAAGCTAGCCCTCCTACTTCTGCTTGCACCTCTGTTTGCTCGTGGACGAAAAACCTTCCGCGCGCCCCATCCTCCCATTCTAGAAATTCCAAAATGAGAATTGGTCGTACCAAACTGTTCTCGCTTCCAAGAGACTTCTTAGGGGGCTGAACAAGTGCATGACCTTGGAGTGCGTGGGATTCATGCCACACACGCTCCCAAACAGTGCAGTGCGATGTAATGCACTCAAGCGACCCGGACTAATCGCATCGTCTTGACCTGAGTGTAGCATTCAGCACCGCTCAACAAGGTTCAGCACGCTCTACGGCATCACGTCCGCGAAGCGCGCGTGTGTCTCTGGAGCTCAAGCTCCGGACAAGTCAGCCAGCTCATGTCAGACTCATGGGTCCGCTCCAAGGTTCCAACAACTTTTGTAATCTTGAGGAGGCGGAGAATCTGTGTACTTGCGTAACTATCTCCTCGCAATCACCACTTCTCCGGTCATTGCTCTCTAAGATGCCATGTTGATGCTGTGACTCTGGACTCTGACATCTGGAAGCGCAGCTCTCTGCGGGCACTTCTGCGAACCCATTACTTGGGGCAATCATGATTCCGAAGAAGCCGCCCTATGCATGCCTAGATAACTGCGCTGCTGTCACTGCTATCTGGGCAAGGTAATTTCATGTATCAGCTCCTCTGAGTCTGGAGTTCGCGACCAGCAATGCATCCACCACACCAGAACCGACCAGCAAGAAGTCCTCAGCAGCGATTCATTCCAGGCTCTGCTTTGTCACATGGCCTTGCAACTCTCTTGCAAATGTGCGCGGCCAGAGGGCAAAGTAGTTGCCTCGGCAGCTTTGAGTTGAGAGTTCTTTTCGTTGCGCAAGGCAGATTTGGATTGACGTGGCAAAGCCAAGATTAAGGCAGTAAGTTGTGCAGAGCTGAGAAGAGCAGAGCTGAAGAGCTAAAGCGCAGCGGGTTGCCCCACATGTAGCCTTCTTCTTCCGTGTAGTACCACCTCTTTCGAGAGATCCCGACCCGGAGCACCATCTCACAGAGGTAGAAGGCCAGAAACACGTACTCGGCGACCTCAAAGCCCTTAGCAGAAACGAGTCGGGAAAACAAAAGGGTACACAACAGGAACCGAGCGCGTAGCCCTAACCCCTAAGCCCGAAAACCACCAAGAAAACAAAAAGAAACTGCTAGCAAGCCCTACTCCTACTCACTCTCCTAAACCCTGAACCCCTAACAAAGCCTAAAGTAGACCGATCATCAGTTCTTACAGCTGTGGGTCCCTGTTTTGGGCAAACACAAATACATATGACTTGCACAAATTCCATATGCTTGGGGGTCTATTCAGTTCATGGCTATGCAGAATCAACAGGTCGTTGCTCATTTTCGGTGGACTCTCGATGGACTCGACTCAACTGGGACTTGATCTCTGCATGGTTGGTGTCCAGTGTGGGCCCTTGCAATTCTGAAGGCCCGAAACCATGGGCCCATGCCTTGGACCCCAACTAACGGCTCCATTCCTCATCCTCTTCCATCTGTGGGACAACATGGACAACATCCCCCACCAACAAGGGCCCACTCGTCGGACCACGGCTCTAAGCAGGGTGCAAAGTCTTAACGTTTGGGTAACTTAATTTGGCAGAAAGAATTCCCCGTGGTTGCCGTGGGTCTTTTCCGTTTTCGACTTGGGTTCGGGGCGTTTCAGACTCAAGGCTTTGGGCGTTTTCAACCCAGGCGAAGTGGCTCAGGAACACTTTTCCGGACTTGGCGGTCACTCCTCTTTTGGTGCAGGCTAATGGCCAAAGACTGCTGACTAATGGCACAAGGTCAAAGCCAAGGGCTCATCCCTAACAGAGGTCTGGTGTTGCCAGGGAGTAGCTTCCAAGCCAGCTTTCACAATTATTGCCTGCTGAGAGGCATCAGGCGTATCTGCACTGATTTGCAGAGACCCCGAAGCAGCTTCCATGTCCAGGGCACGGCTAGCAATCGAGCCCTGCATTTGTTGCTCCACGATGAGCACCTCATGCTGGTCGTTCGAAAAATCAAGCCTCTTTTTTGTGTGCATGCCATTGGAAATCCTCACCAGCCCCTGCCATCACCCAATCTTCGAATTGTCAGTCCAGAAGTCTGAGCCCTTCGGTGCTTGAATCCATTTGAACTCTCGTCGAAGCCTCTAAGCCTTCCGCAACAGCTGCAGCGAAATTCCGCAAGGCACGCCAGCATTGATCAGAATGACGGCCCCGGCCAGCAAATCCTTGCTTGATGCTGGCTTTTCTGTAGATGCCCTCGGACCCTGCATCCGTTCTGGCGTTCTCCTAGATGACCCGAATCACTGAAGAGGCTGCTGGTGCTAATGGCAACGCCCTGTGACGCTATGTCTGGCTTTGAAGCGGCACCACATGTCCCTGCTATCCTGCACATCGGAATGGCTTGTCTGAGGGCAGTTCCAAGGGACCCTCCTCCACAAAGCTCTGCAACTTTTCCATCCTCGTCAACTGTTTGAGCAGCTTCGTCTTGTGGACCCGTGCCTCCCGGGCATACATAAACTAGGTCGCAATAGTAGCTTCTCCTCCATGAAGCAAGTCCCAATTCAGGATGAAGATCATGTTCAATCAAGCGCCTATCCTTTCGCTACTTTGCGAAAGACTTACAAAGCAAGAGCTATCAGGCTATAAAGTGCATGGTTTGCCAGGGCCGCCAGCCTGGATTCGCGAAGCAATCCGGGACTTGGCCAGCGGTGCCTACGAGGAAAGGAAACTGGCGCGAAGGATCACGAAGGCAACAGCCACGCCATGACTCAACCGCCCAAGTAATAAAGCTTCTCACAGTATCTCAGTAGGGGTCCATGGGATCACATGCCATCCACTAAGCCCAAAAAACCACGCCTTATCCGCCGAGGCCTCGGGCTGGAGGTACAGGCACCCCCCTCCAAATCCTCCACCACGCCCAAAACCCTTTTTGTTTTGCCTCAAATGGGTACCCCCCCTACAAAACCGGGGGTCCGCAAGTGGCCTGTTCTCCAGGACCAGAGGCAGTTGAAGCCCCTCCCAGCAGGGCCCCCACCCCCCCTTACCCCCCTAGCCGAAGAGTCTAAGCTTGAACCTAAACCCTAAACCTTAAACCTTAAACCTTAAGCACTTAACCCTCAAACCTTCAACAACCCCCCCCCCCCTTCCCCCCTGCCCCCCTTCCCCCCCCATGGCTCAACCCTGCGATCAATCCAAGCCGAACCCGTTCTTGAACCCAAAAAAAAACCCTCAACCCCAAAGCGTGAACCTTGAGCCCTAAGCCCTCAATCCTAAACTAACCCTCAACCCTAAACCCCAAACCATAAACCATAAACCCGGAACCCTAAACCCTAAACCCAACCCTTATTGCTTGGGGTCCAGCGACTTGGGCGCTGCGGAATCACCATGCTCACGCGGATGCGCTGGGCCGGGCCGAGGCGGGTTGCGTAGCATTAAAATTAATCAACAACTAACCATCAACTGTTGATGACTAAGGTATTAAGTATGCCCTTCCTATGGCACACGCTGGGGGGGTTGGGGGGGGGTGGGGGGGGGTTGGGGGGGGGTTGGGGGGGGGGTTGGGGGGGGTTGGGGGGGGTTGGGGGGGTTGGGGGGCACCCCACCCCCACAGGGAGATGTCAAGAACTCTGGCATACTGAGTAGACTTCAGGATTTTTGCATATTTTGGGGTATGAGGTCGGGGTATGTGGAAAAGTCTTTAGTGAGCACTTTGGTCACACTGTTTTTGCTGTCGGCCTCCTCGTGCGTGGTCTCAGGAACACGGAGCGACACAGCTGAGCTTTGGACCAAGTCCTCCAAGCGGGCAACTTATGGAGAGATGAGCATCTAGGGAAGTTGTGTCAGTCTTTGGTCAGTCTGTGCCCACTTGTTCTGCGGTCACATGGCTCAACCGAAGGCGGCTCGTCGGCAGCGCAGTAAAGGACGAAGACTGCAGCGCAACAACCAAACCGCTGATGATCCCGTCCTGCAGGTGATCTAACTGCTCCAAGCTGACGTTCGCAGTCGCCGTGTCTATCAAAGGATCGCCTGCCTGCAAAGGCATGCGAGCATTCTGGTGTTTAAAGAGAGGTCTGCTTATAACACGATGTTCATCTCTGCTGTGGGCCTGGAGCCCTCCAATTTGCTCAATATATCGCTGCACTCACGTCACAGTCCAAATACACAGTCACGTCACAGTCCACATGCAAGTTCAATGAAGGCGCTAAGCCACTGAACCTAGTAACTCAGCATGGAGCAAACTTCATGCAGGACATTCGCCTCGACATTTGGGGCAGACATTGATCCTGCAACAGGATGCTAGTGAATCTCTGGAAAAGCTATTCAGCACTTCTGCTAACTTCCCTCCAACCCACGGTGACAACGGCCGGTCCTTTGTGGGGAAGATGCACAGCATCGCCATCAGGAGCCAGCCCATCTGATCATAAAAATGCACGCAGACACGCACTCGGCAGACTGGAAGCAGCGAAGGAAGACGGAAGACTCACGTGCACTGAACATTGACAGCGGAAACAGCCCGCAGCAAAAGCAATCAATATGAACAGCGCAGATAGCACGCACCAGAACAAGTACGACGACACCACTACCACCACCACCACCACACACAACCACGACCCCGAAGATGACGAGTGGCACAACCAGAAGCAAACAAAACACAGCAACAATTACAACATGTACCAGCACTAATTCCTCAGTGTGCTTATAAATATATATATATATATATACATATATATATATGCTACCCCCCCCCCCCAGTGACCTACCGTTTTCGTGTGTTTTATTAGAAAAAATATCACACACACACACACACACACACACACACACACACACACACACACACACACACACACACACACACATATAAAGGCACACACATACGAAACGTGCACCTTTTCTCACTGTCTTATAGCGACGAGACGTAACTGCCCGAAACACTGCCTTATAGAGTACCGCGTGAGAGCAGTGTGATCAGTGCGTGCAAGTATAGATGCCATGTGCACAGTTTGCAGGAATGAGACGCGCACCCCTTACTGCTTTCGCACGATACCCTTCAGGTACTCTGCCACCAGCTTTCCTGTACACAGCCAGAGATCGTCTTTCCTGTGCCAATACTCATATTGGGCACTACGAATCTGGGCAGTAAGCATGGTGGAGCCTGCCCTAACAGCGTTGTTGCGGCGAAGTCGCTCCTTTATGAACCGCCAAGCCTGTCTACGATTTGGGTTCCTGCCTTTGTCTTGATGCGGCGTCCATTCGGGAGTTTGTGGCTGGACACCTTGACATAGGTAGGTTGAACCCAGACGAATTTACCACCCCGCTTCACTCGCTTCTTCCTGTGAGTGACAGCATCATGAACGACGCCAGGGATCTTCATGCGGTAGGAACGCGCGGAGTCGGAATGGAGCACGACGGAGCGGTTTTTGAGCCACTTGTTTGCTATAGGTTTCCAGTCAATTTTGCGCATAGCCCCTGGGCCTGGGGCTCTGGGCACGGTGATTGCCGGATTGAGCTTTGTCAACACCAGGGTGTGTGGAGATCCTCTTTGAATAAGGCCGCCCCGCTGCTCCCACTGCACGTTTTTGCCTGCTGCAGCATCATCTTTTGTGATTTCGTACTCTTGCAACGTTTTCTTGTCAAAGGTGGCCTCATCGACCTCAACATCTTTCCAACTCTTGGGGTTCCCTCCAAAGCAGATGGACTTTTCGGATTCCTGCACATGACCTTTGCGAAGAAGTAACAAGTTCTTGTTCATGTGCTCAACTGCTTTGTGGTTCATGTGGGTCAAGATGTGAATGTCAGCCAAAGGAACGTTGACGAGTCGAAGTAAGAGTGCGGCAGCTTGCTTCTGTAGGGAGTGGCCTTCTGAACCCATGGTCTTTGTGAAGATCGGGTGCAGCTCCACAGGCGAGATGTAGTGCTGACAATGCTTGCGATTGCATCGATACACGAGATGATCAGAACCGGGACGAGTCATGAGGGAACTGAGTCTTCCTGTGTTGCAATGAGGACATACAGCACCAGTCCAATCGGGTAGCATCTTGTCCTCCTGTAAGATGCGTATGACGCCCTGGGGAGTAGCAGTCAAGAGCTCGTCCAGGCTTCGCTGCCATTTTACTTGCTCTTTCCGAACATGACTGGGACCCTCTGAATGCCTCTGATAAGGAATCTTGTTCCACTCAGCTTGCTTCTTGCCGGCCGGACGCTTCGCAATCACGCGCTGCACCCCTCGTTTGGGGGCCGGAAATGGTTTCAAGCTCTTCCCCATGTTGTATGGGGCGTCAGGGCTGAGACAGTGGAAACTACGAATCACACCAATAAGGTCTTGAGTTAAAATCAGACAAAGACATGCTCATGCAACTGGTGCTCTGTGACACGTCGTCCGGAGACATTTGGACGCATTTGTTTTACTGCGAGAGAGACGCGAGGTAACTGCTTCATATCGATTCGATGTTGCTGCCTTTAGCAACATACAGACACTACGCCTCCAAAATCCAAAGCAACTCGAAAGTTTTTTTTAGCCCTATATCTTAAACCACACGACACACCAACATACATCACTTTATGTGTACACATACTCAAAACGCAAAACATATATGCTGGTTTCCCTTCAGTGATTAATAATAGTGTTCTGTAACGAAGCCGACGAGTACTACTGAATGTGTCAAAACCAGTAGTCGGGCTAGCGTTGTGTGTCAGTACTCGGAGTCCACGAGTAGTCGGTACGGCACTCGCTGTGCGTCACTACTTGGAATCCATTGAGTCCACCACGTCCATTTCTGTGCACTCTTCGTCAATGATAGCTTCCAACACGCGTTCAATTTCATCAGGACGGTGACCGACCTGTGGCATGATATCTTCGTCATCAAAGTCATCGCAGGGGACACCTCGTATCTAACTTCACTGCACTTCGATATTAAAAACGAGTATATGGCTACAATACTTTTATCTATGCTTGTTGACGCACGAATTGCCTGAAAACTCTGGGTTGGGGATGTCAGAGACCGAAGAAGCTTTGATCTTTGGGTTCTTGCTGGAATCCACATGGGCGGACGATGCAGTCGGAAGAGGTCGCTTCTTTGATGGTGTAGGCGAGTCAAGTTCGATGACCTGTGGAGCCGATGCCTTCAAAGCCCGAAATGCTGTTGTGACCTTCTCTTCCTTGATCTTGACGCGAAGTGCTTCAGGCGAAAGGACAGACGCATGAACTGACTGAGGTGGCCTGACACATAAACGAGTATTGTTTTCATATCTATATTATGAAAAACAAGTTTATCTGATAGGCTCACATCTTAAACCTTAAACCCTAAATCCTTCACCTTAAACCCTAAAACCTATTTCATTAGGAACCACAGCCTACGCTCGCCGAACGGACTCGTAGGAGTACGGATAGTGTGACTGCGTGGGATAGTCTCGCCATTCAGGAGTCTGCGAAGCATCTCTTGTGACCAAGCACAGTCTTCATGATAGCAGTCCGGAAGTTGATGCTGAGAAGGATTGAGCTTGTAGGCTTTGAAGATTGCATGGTAAGATGGCGCGAGCAAGTCCTTGGGTTGATCTTTCTCCCACTCAATGAATGGCACAGGAGAAGTGCTGGTGGCCGCAACTCGGTAGTAGATGCCATTGTCAGTGAGTACGATGAGATGGGTTCGGGCCAAGATTGCGGCCATGTCCTCATCATCATCAACACCGCAAAATGATGGGTTGATCAGCTTCAGGAATGTCTCGTGTGGAATTTCCCAGATTTTCCGGCTGTTCATGGCGGCGAATGCTTCCTCATCGACTCTGCGATCATAAGGATTGTTGCAAGCATGCCGACCAGCACCTTGCTCAAATTGCGCGGAAGAATATCGTGCCCATACCGTCGCATCCTCTTCCTTATGTAAATAGAAACTCTTATACATGTATTTAGAAAAAAATATGGGTAACACCACATACAAGTACTAAACACCACCCAGAAGTACTAAACGACACGCAATGAAAATTTATTTAATCTCGAAACAAAGACACAGAGGGGTTGAGGAAGGCTTTCAGGAAAGAGGCATCCATTTTCTGGAGCATGCCGTCGTCGAACACACCCGGCTTGAACCTTGTGAGTGGTTCAGCCTTGAAGAAATCCAAATGTTTAGCAGTCACAATCGAGGGCACGAGGTCCTTGCGATCTGCGACATCGATTTCGTACTTCGACTGCATGAAGAGGATTGTTTTCGAGCCTAAGGATTTTCCAGTCCGAGTTCGGCCGATCCATGTAATTGAGTGCTGGCGCATGGTGGGAAGCATCTTCGTGAGGATGATGTCAAAGAACCACGGTGTGAACGACTTGAGTGTAAAGGGCCAGTATTCCAGCGACTTCGCATTCTGCCTGCCGCGCATGTGATTGTGCAGTGCTTCCTTGACCTTCCCCTCTGGCCAACCCTCGATCTTGCTCCCAGGCATGTTGATGTGTTCATCCGTCCACTCCATGAATTGGTTGCGATTATTGGCCTTTGGGCCAAAGTCCCTGATGAACTTGTAGCCTTCTTCTCTGGCCTGTTGGTCCACAGTGATTTTTTTCTCGTACTTGGGCTTGAGTACCCAAAATCTAAGCTGTTTACCGCCCATTTTGTCCATCATGAAGTTCAGTCCCATGAGAGCAACTCTTGTACGATGTCCCCATTCGAATCTCAAAGAAGTGCCGTGACACATAGCGACACAGTCCGCTGCGGTGAGTTTGTTGCGATGCAAGTACACATGCTTGAAGATGTGGAAATAGGAGCCGTTTGGATCTCCACCTGCCGGTGGCTCACTCGACTGAATGATGATTTGCATGGTGTAGGGCACGGAGGGTTCCTTCTTCAGATTGAAAGGCTCAGGCAACTGGGCAAACTTGCTCTCGCAGCAAATCTTGTAGAGGTTATCGAAAAGGGCACTTGTGATCTCGATGGGGTGGCATAAGAGGGCATCGGCGAACTGCTCAATTTTGTGCCCCACACTAGATTCTAGGTGCCGCACAGGAAGATCGCCCACATCAACTTCTCCTACCGCCCTATCTGACCGGAAAGGTCGTCTTTCCGGCCCTTGCAGTTTCATGCCATTGACTTGGCCGCAAGCCTCATCAAAGGTTAACGGCCCGTCTTGAGCTTCAGCTTCGGCTGAGCGAAAGTACGCCATTGGCAAGGAGAGATGCGAGTGTGATGGAGCGACAACGAGTATGGTGACTGCGAGCCGCGAAAAAATGTGCAAAGACACGACGTTCCGCATATCCGCAACTCTCCGTTTACGCAGCACGCACACCAAAACCAAAAAAAACCAAAACCAAAAAACCAAAAAAACCAAAACCAAAAAAAAACCAAAACCAAAAAAACCAAAAAAAAAACCAATTTTCCGGGACTCTTGGAGAAGCCTGGTAGGAATTCCTGAGAGTCCCGGAAAATTGTTTTTTTTGGCTTTTTTGGTTTTGTTGGTTTTGGTTTTTTTGGTTTTTTTTGGTTTTGGTTTCTTTGGTTTTTTCCTTCTATTAGTGTAATTTAGTAGCCTGCATTGCCATTTTTTGTTTTTTTGTTTTTTTTTGCCTTTTTTTGGCTTTTTTTTCTGTTTTGTGCCTTTTTTGTGCCTAAACCCTAACGATGCATACCAAGTGGGCTTGTAGTGCAGCTGGGTGACCTGAGACAAGGCAAGAAAAAGGTAGGTCACTGGGGGGGGGGGGGTACCATTATAGCTACCCCCCCCCAGTGACCTACCGTTTTCGTGTGTTTTATTAGAAAAAATATCACACACACACACACACACACACACATAAAGGCACACACATACGAAACGTGCACCTTTTCTCACTGTCTTATAGCGACGAGACGTAACTGCCCGAAACACTGCCTTATAGAGTACCGCGTGAGAGCAGTGTGATCAGTGCGTGCAAGTATAGATGCCATGTGCACAGTTTGCAGGATGAGACGCGTACCCCTTACTGCTTTCGCACGAAACCCTTCAGGTACTCTGCCACCAGCTTACCTGTACACAGCCAGAGATCGTCTTTCCTGTGCCAATACTCATATTGGGCACTACGAATCTGGGCAGTAAGCATGGTGGAGCCTGCCCTAACAGCGTTGTTGCGGCGAAGTCGCTCCTTTATGAACCGCCAAGCTCTGTCTACGATTTGGGTTCCTGCCTTTGTCTTGATGCGGCGTCCATTCGGGAGTTTGTGGCTGGACACCTTGACATAGGTAGGTTGAACCCAGACGAATTTACCACCCCGCTTCACTCGCTTCTTCTTGTGAGTGACAGCATCATGAACGACGCCAGGGATCTTCATGCGGTAGGAACGCGCGGAGTCGGAATGGAGCACGACGGAGCGGTTTTTGAGCCACTTGTTTGCTATAGGTTTCCAGTCAATTTTGCGCATAGCCCCTGGGCCTGGGGCTCTGGGCACGGTGATTGCCGGATTGAGCTTTGTCAACACCAGGGTGTGTGGAGATCCTCTTTGAATAAGGCCGCCCAACTGCTCCCACTGCACGTTTTTGCCTGCTGCAGCATCATCTTTTGTGATTTCGTACTCTTGCAACGTTTTCTTGTCAAAGGTGGCCTCATCGACCTCAACATCTTTCCAACTCTTGGGGTTCCCTCCAAAGCAGATGGACTTTTCGGATTCCTGCACATGACCTTTGCGAAGAAGTAACAAGTTCTTGTTCATGTGCTCAACTGCTTTGTGGTTCATGTGGGTCAAGATGTGAATGTCAGCCAAAGGAACGTTGACGAGTCGAAGTAAGAGTGCGGCAGCTTGCTTCTGTAGGGAGTGGCCTTCTGAACCCATGGTCTTTGTGAAGATCGGGCGCAGCTCCACAGGCGAGATGTAGTGCTGACAATGCTTGCGATTGCATCGATACACGAGATGATCAGAACCGGGACGAGTCATGAGGGAACTGAGTCTTCCTGTGTTGCAATGAGGACATACAGCACCAGTCCAGTCGGGTAGCATCTTGTCCTCCTGTAAGATGCGTATGATGCCCTGGGGAGTAGCAGTCAAGAGCTCGTCCAGGCTTCGCTGCCATTTTACTTGCTCTTTCCGAACATGACTGGGACCCTCTGAATGCCTCTGATAAGGAATCTTGTTCCACTCAGCTTGCTTCTTGCCGGCCGGACGCTTCGCAATCATGCGCTGCACCCCTCGTTTGGGGGCCGGAAATGGTTTCAAGCTCTTCCCCATGTTGTATGGGGCGTCAGGGCTGAGACAGTGGAAACTACGAATCACACCAATAAGGTCTTGAGTTAAAATCAGACAAAGACATGCTCATGCAACTGGTGCTCTGTGACACGTCGTCCGGAGACATTTGGACGCATTTGTTTTACTGCGAGAGAGACGCGAGGTAACTGCTTCATATCGATTCGATGTTGCTGCCTTTAGCAACATACAGACACTACGCCTCCAAAATCCAAAGCAACTCGAAGGTTTTTTTTAGCCCTATATCTTAAACCACACGACACACCAACATACATCACTTTATGTGTACACATACTCAAAACGCAAAACATATATGCTGGTTTCCCTTCAGTGATTAATAATAGTGTTATGTAACGAAGCCGACGAGTACTACTGAATGTGTCAAAACCAGTAGTCGGGCTAGCGTTGTGTGTCAGTACTCGGAGTCCACGAGTAGTCGGTATGGCACTCGCTGTGCGTCACTACTTGGAATCCATTGAGTCCACCACGTCCATTTCTGTGCACTCTTCGTCAATGATAGCTTCCAACACGCGTTCAATTTCATCAGGACGGTGACCGACCTGTGGCATGATATCTTCGTCATCAAAGGCATCGCAGGGGACACCTCGTATCTAACTTCACTGCACTTCGATATTAAAAACGAGTATATGGCTACAATACTTTTATCTATGCTTGTTGACGCACGAATTGCCTGAAAACTCTGGGTTGGGGATGTCAGAGACCGAAGAAGCTTTGATCTTTGGGTTCTTGCTGGAATCCACATGGGCGGACGATGCAGTCGGAAGAGGTCGCTTCTTTGATGGTGTAGGCGAGTCAAGTTCGATGACCTGTGGAGCCGATGCCTTCAAAGCCCGAAATGCTGTTGTGACCTTCTCTTCCTTGATCTTGACGCGAAGTGCTTCAGGCGAAAGGACAGACGCATGAACTGACTGAGGTGGCCTGACACATAAACGAGTATTGTTTTCATATCTATATTATGAAAAACAAGTTTATCTGATAGGCTCACATCTTAAACCTTAAACCCTAAATCCTTCACCTTAAACCCTAAAACCTATTTCATTAGGAACCACAGCCTACGCTCGCCGAACGGACTCGTAGGAGTACGGATAGTGTGACTGCGTGGGATAGTCTCTCCATTCAGGAGTCTGCGAAGCATCTCTTGTGACCAAGCACAGTCTTCATGATAGCAGTCCGGAAGTTGATGCTGAGAAGGATTGAGCTTGTAGGCTTTGAAGATTGCATGGTAAGATGGCACGAGCAAGTCCTTGGGTTGATCTTTCTCCCACTCAATGAATGGCACAGGAGAAGTGCTGGTGGCCGCAACTCGGTAGTAGATGCCATTGTCAGTGAGTACGATGAGATGGGTTCGGGCCAAGATTGCGGCCATGTCCTCATCATCATCAACACCGCAAAATGATGGGTTGATCAGCTTCAGGAATGTCTCGTGTGGAATTTCCCAGATTTTCCGGCTGTTCATGGCGGCGAATGCTTCCTCATCGACTCTGCGATCATAAGGATTGTTGCAAGCATGCCGACCAGCACCTTGCTCAAATTGCGCGGAAGAATATCGTGCCCATACCGTCGCATCCTCTTCCTTATGTAAATAGAAACTCTTATACATGTATTTAGAAAAAATATGGGTAACACCACCTACAAGTACTAAACACCACCCAGAAGTACTAAACGACACGCAATGAAAATTTATTTAATCTCGAAACAAAGACACAGAGGGACGGTGTGAACGACTTGAGTGTAAAGGGCCAGTATTCCAGCGACTTCGCATTCTGCCTGCCGCGCATGTGATTGTGCAGTGCTTCCTTGACCTTCCCCTCTGGCCAACCCTCGATCTTGCTCCCAGGCATGTTGATGTGTTCATCCGTCCACTCCATGAATTGGTTGCGATTATTGGCCTTTGGGCCAAAGTCCCTGATGAACTTGTAGCCTTCTTCTCTGGCCTGTTGGTCCACAGTGATTTTTTCTCGTACTTGGGCTTGAGTACCCAAAATCTAAGCTGTTTACCGCCCATTTTGTCCATCATGAAGTTCAGTCCCGTGAGAGCAACTCTTGTATGATGTCCCCATTCGAATCTCAAAGAAGTGCCGTGACACATAGCGACACAGTCCGCTGCGGTGAGTTTGTTGCGATGCAAGTACACATGCTTGAAGACGTGGAAATAGGAGCCGTTTGGATCTCCACCTGCCGGTGGCTCACTCGACTGAATGATGATTTGCATGGTGTAGGGCACGGAGGGTTCCTTCTTCAGATTGAAAGGCTCAGGCAACTGGGCAAACTTGCTCTCGCAGCAAATCTTGTAGAGGTTATCGAAAAGGGCACTTGTGATCTCGATGGGGTGGCATAAGAGGGCATCGGCGAACTGCTCAATTTTGTGTCCCACACTAGATTCTAGGTGCCGCACAGGAAGATCGCCCACATCAACTTCTCCTACCGCCCTATCTGACCGGAAAGGTCGTCTTTCCGGCCCTTGCAGTTTCATGCCATTGACTTGGCCGCAAGCCTCATCAAAGGTTAACGGCCCGTCTTGAGCTTCAGCTTCGGCTGAGCGAAAGTACGCCATTGGCAAGGAGAGATGCGAGTGTGATGGAGCGACAACGAGTATGGTGACTGCGAGCCGCGAAAAAATGTGCAAAGACACGACGTTCCGCATATCCGCAACTCTCCGTTTACGCAGCACGCACACCAAAACCAAAAAAAACCAAAACCAAAAAACCAAAAAAACCAAAACCAAAAAAAAACCAAAACCAAAAAAACCAAAAAAAAAACCAATTTTCCGGGACTCTTGGAGAAGCCTGGTAGGAATTCCTGAGAGTCCCGGAAAATTGTTTTTTTTGGCTTTTTTGGTTTTGTTGGTTTTGGTTTTTTTGGTTTTTTTTGGTTTTGGTTTCTTTGGTTTTTTCCTTCTATTAGTGTAATTTAGTAGCCTGCATTGCCATTTTTTGTTTTTTTGTTTTTTTTTGCCTTTTTTTGGCTTTTTTTTCTGTTTTGTGCCTTTTTTGTGCCTAAACCCTAACGATGCATACCAAGTGGGCTTGTAGTGCAGCTGGGTGACCTGAGACAAGGCAAGAAAAAGGTAGGTCACTGGGGGGGGGGGGGTACCATTATAGCTACCCCCCCCCAGTGACCTACCGTTTTCGTGTGTTTTATTAGAAAAAATATCACACACACACACACACACACACACATAAAGGCACACACATACGAAACGTGCACCTTTTCTCACTGTCTTATAGCGACGAGACGTAACTGCCCGAAACACTGCCTTATAGAGTACCGCGTGAGAGCAGTGTGATCAGTGCGTGCAAGTATAGATGCCATGTGCACAGTTTGCAGGATGAGACGCGTACCCCTTACTGCTTTCGCACGAAACCCTTCAGGTACTCTGCCACCAGCTTACCTGTACACAGCCAGAGATCGTCTTTCCTGTGCCAATACTCATATTGGGCACTACGAATCTGGGCAGTAAGCATGGTGGAGCCTGCCCTAACAGCGTTGTTGCGGCGAAGTCGCTCCTTTATGAACCGCCAAGCTCTGTCTACGATTTGGGTTCCTGCCTTTGTCTTGATGCGGCGTCCATTCGGGAGTTTGTGGCTGGACACCTTGACATAGGTAGGTTGAACCCAGACGAATTTACCACCCCGCTTCACTCGCTTCTTCTTGTGAGTGACAGCATCATGAACGACGCCAGGGATCTTCATGCGGTAGGAACGCGCGGAGTCGGAATGGAGTACGACGGAGCGGTTTTTGAGCCACTTGTTTGCTATAGGTTTCCAGTCAATTTTGCGCATAGCCCCTGGGCCTGGGGCTCTGGGCACGGTGATTGCCGGATTGAGCTTTGTCAACACCAGGGTGTGTGGAGATCCTCTTTGAATAAGGCCGCCCCACTGCTCCCACTGCACGTTTTTGCCTGCTGCAGCATCATCTTTTGTGATTTCGTACTCTTGCAACGTTTTCTTGTCAAAGGTGGCCTCATCGACCTCAACATCTTTCCAACTCTTGGGGTTCCCTCCAAAGCAGATGGACTTTTCGGATTCCTGCACATGACCTTTGCGAAGAGGTCACTGGGGGGGGGGGGTACCATATATATATATATATGTGTGTATATATGTGCGAGTACCCTGTTGTCATCAATCATCCGAGCTCCTGTTTAATTTAACCCCCCATATTTAAAGAAACTTTTTTTGCCCGGATTCCCGCCGGAAGACTACTTTCCATTACGATGGATTTCGTATGGGCCAAATCCTCCACATTTAAAGAAATTTTTTTGGGGGAGGTTGTCAAATTTTGAAACTCTGCCTTTCGGAAAGTATTCAGTTTTAATAGAGATTCTATACAGTCCTATTGTTTTCAATACGTTCTTATTGTTTTTTAATAAAGAAACCATACGGGGCCATGGTCCAACTATTGCGGAACCCTGCTTTCCTTATTGTGGGGGGGGGGGGGCCCCACCAATTAAACAGGAGCTCGGATTAATTTGTGGCGAGCACAGCCTTTCTTGCCACGTCGTGTCAACGCCGTCGCAATAAATTCGCAAAGTCGAAGGCCGAAGCGGCGGATGGCCGCAAATGCTACACCGGTTCGTTTGCACATATGTGCGCTATACCATAAACCACTGGGGGGGGGGGGGGGGGGCATAACAACAAAGACGGCAGAACGGCCAAAACCGCTCATGATTGAGGAGCACTGATTGCAATTCCGCACTTCATCTCACATTGGTTGCTTGAGAAAGCCATCTGATCATCCGCCAATCTTCACCCTAAAGAGCTACTGGCATGCCACAGAAGAATAACATGCCCAGGCACCAGCTCGGTGCCAATCGCGCATCGAATCCAGGGTAGCCTGCTCACAGGCCGTGATCACATGAAGCCACGGCTACCTCAACCTACTCCTCCATTTGCTGGATGATGCACTTTGCCACGCCGGCTCTTGACGACGATTATGTGAAGGGAGGCTACATCCACACTGGCCCCAAGACGCCCAAGTCAAGGCGCGGAACACTACAACCAAGACACCGAACTTCGCATTGGATGCCTGTATTGGTTTGATGTATTAAGGGACCTGTCTGGCTTGCTTGGATCTCAGAGCTAGCCGCACAAGGATGTCAAAGCTCACTTTCCACAACCTGTTCGGTGCACTAGAAATCACTATAAGGTCTTGATGAAGATCTGAAACATCGTTTGGTTGCAATGTGGACTTGCTACCCCTGAAGGTCTGCTTAGGCTTGATGCCAGCCAACAAATTGGCAGAGTTAGATTAGAAGTTGGCAGCGGGCGAAAAAGAGAGCACAGCACATGCAAACTTGCCCGGCTTTGGGATAGGAATGAGCGGCAGCAAACAACCAAGACAAATAAGCAGAATGCAGGCAGGCAAAATACAGAGCAAAATGCAGGAAGCACAACCACAGCTCTTTTTAGGCTGGCGGAAAGCAAGGCAAGAAAAACGAAGGAAAGGAGAAAAGTCTATCTGGTCGCACCCCGTTCTGCCCGTGTCGTAGAAAGCTTTGCGGAAGCTGCAGGCTCAGTTGACGTCAAGTAAAGTGCGAATGTGAACAAAGTCTTGACGAAATCGCTCTCGGGAAGAGCAGCAAAAGCAGGCCTAGGGCCTAGCGCATGCCACGAGCATGCACACTGCCTGTTGCTGTTGGAGCGTTCGCATCACCAGCGCATGGTGTTCACGAATCAACTCCTCAACGGTGGCAGACTTGAGATCCTGCCAACGAAAGAGATTGCACCAGGTGCCGATTCATGGCTGGCTGTAACATTGCAATGCCTTCCTGTAGTACCGTACCACAGTAGCCCAGCCTCTTCCGGCCCTTCACATGGCCGGCACTGCAGCAGCCACGACATGGGAGAGACCAGCTGAAACTATCTGCTTCCACACTGTTCTGAGTTCCCAGTCCAAGCAATCCAGGAAACAGCTTCTTTGAATGTCCTGGATCTGTTGCACGATGAGCTTGGAATGGGCGTAAAACTGTCGTGAAATGGTGTGAAGATACGTACCAACATGCTTCCACCTAAAGCAGCATCTGCTGCAGCAGCCCGGGCCGGATCAGAGTTGGGAGCAAGACTGGAAAGTTGGAGGCGGAAGCAGCTGAAGCGGCTGAAGCAGCTGGCAGCAGCAACTTCATGTCAACTTACAGCACACTTTTGCATGGCACCACAACTGCGCAGTTTGGTGGTAGAAACTGTGCCTTTGGCAAGATTCCTCCGCCAACATGTACAGATGTGGACAGTGCACAGCGGCACAGCGTACAAGAGTTACGAGGCGCAGAAGACTCTTGGCGTGACGCACTGGGCATCTGCTCCTTCCAAACTGTTCAGAATTAATTGCAGTTAGGACTCAAGTTAAGACTCACTTTCGGACTCGTGAGGGTTCTGCGCCGACTAATTCCGAATTTTAACCTTTCTGGTCACAGATGAGGGGCCGAGGCAGGCGCGCAGGATCTATGAGATTCTTTGAGATCTATCTGCGGTCTGTAAGCAAGGGGACGCTTTCAGACCCTGTCAGACATATCCACGCTGGGCCTCTCCGTGCCTGCCTGGACACCCTCAGAATCCATTTTGGATTTCACTTGCTCTCGCTTCATCTCGCTTCGAGCCGAGCACAAGCTCACAAAGCAAAAGGTGCTGAAAGTGTTGCACGTGTTGCGCGCGAAAGCTTGCGGAAGGACATGGCACATCGGCACGGCAATGCCGCAATCCGAACAGCCAGCTATGCCTAGCTACAGCTATAGACTCAGGCGAGTTCTGCGCGGTGTGCCTCGGCCACATCAGTGATGCAGAGCAGAAGCAGAGTGGAGCATTGTGCAAAGTTCCTCACAAGTGCCTCACTGTCCAAGGTGCTCGAGACTTCGTCACAGTCGCCCGGCAGCTGTTGGTCTGCGTCCTGGGCACCTGCTGAGCTATTTGCACCATCAACGTTGTCGAATCAATGCGCGAGCTTTGTGAAAGCGAAACCCTGTTACCAATACCATTCAAAACCACATCTTGCAAACACACTGCATACTTTCAATCCCTGAGCATGAACTGTCACCAAGGCCCAAGCTCAAGGATGATTCGACCTCTTCGATCGTCTCACCCACCAGCGCTGCGGCTTCCAGATCTGCGCCTCCCGTGCCACTAAGGCCGTGCTCTGCCCGAAGAGTGGAGGCCCTTACCCATCTTTCGATCCCACTAACTCCAACCGTTTTCAATATCAGCACTGCACTGTTGCATATAGCTGATTGCCAAAGCTATGTTCAAAGGGTTCGAAAGTTTCTTCGTGGGTCAGCTCGCTCCCCCTCGACGCATCTTCTCTGGAGCTTCTTGGTTGGTGCGGTTGGTGTTGAGGCGGCTTCCTGGGTCGGCGTTCCGATTTCAGGGCTCCCTGGAGGCCATGGGCCCTCAGCCGAGGCATGCAGTGTTTGATGGCTCGAGCACTTCACCCCCAAGAGGCTGATCCAAGGCCCCGCTCGGGCCTTCCTGCTCCATTGGGCAGGATTCTGTGGGTGCGATGCCGACAAAGTCTTCGGAGCCTCTGCAAATCTCTTCAGTCAAAGGCTGGCTCTCCTTTTCCTACAGCTGGTGCTGCTTAGGGATGTACACTCTGGAGCAGAACGAACAGCTTGGTCTCCAATTCACACCGCAGACGCTGCACACATGGCCGAGCCTGTTGCTTGGACTTTTTGGTCTTCCTTTTTGACTGAACCTTGTGTCGCGCACAAGCTGCAGTTCCGCCTTCTTGGCTCTCAGCTTGTAATGTCAGCAGGACAGGGAGACGGAGCAGCCCTACTTGCATCCATGGAAGCCCCACTCGCGCCCCTGCATCTGCATCCATGGAAGCCCCACTCGCGCCCCTGCATCTTCTCCAAAGCCCAGAATGCGCTACACAGAAAACTGGCCAGGAGCTTCCTGACAAACCTGGAACACCCGAAGATACCCGAAGTGAATTGCTGAACCTTGGGAAACCTTGACATAAACCTTGGCAAATGCGGAGCCTTTTCGTCCAGGCTCGAAAGACTTTGCACCTTGATCACCACTTCTTGGGAAGTATGGGGAAGCGGATTGGTTCTTTCGCGCTGACGGCCGAGGTCTATCAGCAAAACCCGAATTCGAACATTCCCGAATAACCGCCCTCTCTCAGCGACTTTAACTGTTGTTCCCAATAGGTTCCAACCCGATGAAGACTTGCCAAGCTTGGTCCACTCGGGTCGACTACGATATCTCTTATCTTGAGCTGAAGCAGAGAAGAAATATTCAAAACATGTTCTCCAGCTGGAACACTGACTCGGCGTGTGAAGTCAAAGGCGGGGCTGTCGGTGCAAAGCACCTAACGGTGGGAGAACCCAATGTCCGGCACAGGCTCGAACAGAAAGCGGCAAACGGAAGATAATGGTGGGAACGCTGGCAAAACAGTGAGGCCTCCTTCGCGACCACCGTAATGCAACGAGAGATCTGCGTCACGTCGTACACTGCCAGGTCCTCGACCTTGGCCACAAGAATGGAAGCCTTCTCTTGTCAAGAGCCATTGGGACTTGCAAGAAATTCTGAAGGCTCTGGTGGACCTGTCTTCCATTGCCGAGCTGCGCGAGACTTGATCTCAGCCGCGTCTGCCTGTGCCAGCCGACTTCATCGACTCTTTGCACGAAAGCGGAACGGTTGCTAGGCCAAGCGAATCGAAAAGAAGAGCATTTGCCCACACTGCACATACAAAGCTCTGGTGCTGTTACCCAAGAAACCAAAGATCTGCGGGAACCAAATTTCTGCAGGCGACTGTTGACTTTTGTACATCCAGGTGTCACGCTGGTGCAAGTACGCGCCTCAGAAAGCTCCGCGCTAATACCTCAGGTGAATACAGATATGGACACGATACAGAGATAGACACATAGATAGGGCATCTGCGTGCTCCTTCCGACTCCTTCCTGTGACTGTGCCGAAGCGACTTCATAAAGCCGGCCCTAGGAGCATACACTCCCTTGGAAAAAGATGTCAAAATGTGAGTTGGCAATACTTGGCACTCTTGGGCCCAGACTCTGCAATGCCTGCGCTACCTGAGCCATCGCTGTGGTTCAAAGTACCGCTGCTTTGCTCGATTTGTGCCCATGATGTGTGCATGATTTGTGCATGGAAGTGGCGCGCTGCGCCTGCGGGATGGGTCCGAGGGTGAGGATTATCTCCTGGATAGCGAGATAAAGCTCGAACTGCCGTGATCAATGAACTTCTCGACTAGTCGTCAACGCTCCTGGATGCCCAGGGACCGTAACAGCAGGGAGACGCCTGCAGGTGATCATATTGGACGTTCCCGCACTGCGTGCCCCGCGGTCCAAAGACATGCCAAGTCCCCAGGCCAACGCAGCCCAGTGTGAAGAGCACAGAGCCAAAGAGAAGCACAATGACCAACATGGTAAAGATGTCGCGGAAGCTGAGCATGTCGTCTGAGTCGGGATAGATAACAGCTCCCAGCCATGCAGCGATGCGAGCTGAGTCTCAAAGGCAGCGTCCGTACCAAGTCCTGCGCGCCTGAAAGCTCCGGGAGACCCATTGCAGCGGACACCACGAGAAGGATGACGCACGCGGAGATCCAGCCTCGGCATACGGACAGAAAAGCGGTGTTGAAGAAAGTGAGGCGAGTCCAACAACACACATGTATGTATACATACATATATACATAGATATACATATATACATATAGAAACTTGCTGACCTTTCATTTTTCATGACGGGTCGCAGTCCAAAGCATTGATGAGTGGAGGCTTCCATGGCCAGAACGTGGTTTGCACAATCATGAAGACGACAAGGATGACGGACATGGACACGATCCTTGAGCGACAACTGAGACACGAGGCCATCGAGCAATACTTTAAGCCTTTGCTTTGCGGATGGTGGGCATGTAATGGTGCCGGATGCAGCACGGCTCTGACTTAATTATGTATACACAAATCACCGCATGACATTCCTCTGACATTCCTCTCCGATCGTCTGAACAGGGGGGTAGTCTGTAGCCAGGACGACTGGCAGGTTGAGCAGGGAGCCGCGCACCAGCAGTGGGACCCCATACCACCAGCCGTCCAGGCGGAATCGCGCAAGCAGGAAGCGAAAGGCGCTGACCTCAGCGCTGGACTGCTCTGCCCCTCTGCCGCTGAGTTTGCATGTAGGGGGGTCGCTCCATCGCTGCTTTACGCTCGACGGTCTGCTTCCCAGCAACTCTCTCAGAGAGGCCTTGGGAGCTCCAAAGCGGCACCTGCAAACCCAAGAGAAGAAGGGAGCACGCAAAAAAGAAGGGCACGCACGCACGCACACGCACACGCACACGCACACGCGCACGCGCACGCGCACGCCCACGCGCACGCCATGCACACGCACACGCGCACGCGAACGCCCACGCACACGCACACGCACACGCACACGCGCACGCGCACGCGCACGCGCACGCACACGCACACGCACACGCACACGCACACACACACACACACACACACACACACACACACACACAGAGATCAGGATGAAAGACGAGGATGTGTTTCTCGACGGCGAGTCATGAGTGTTGTGTTGAGTTGCGGGTCGATGCAGTCCAAGTTCAGGCCTGGATGGCTGCCCATGCGCACAGGCAAAGAAAGCCCAGAACGCCGAAAGCCAGCAACGCGACACCAAATGCCTTGGCTGAGACATGCAGACATGCGATACACGGCCCCAGCGTCGAGGTGTAGAAAAAACAGGGGAACTCCACTTCTTAGAAGATATCTCGATTCATCAGCAACTCCACATTGACAGCAACAAGGCAGTGCAAGGCAGTGGAGCCCTCAACAGTGACCAGGAGCAAGCATCGTAGAGTGCTCCGAAGTCCCACAGAACCTGAGATCTGGGGAGCGCATGGGAGCGCGCTAGGCAGAGCGCCGGCCTGGACACTTTGATAACACAGTGACTACTACAGTGTGAAGAAAGGGTTCTTAGTCGAGCAGCACATCAGGGAACTTGAGCAAGCTGTGACGGCCATTTGGATGACCTTTGCTTGGAGTTTTGTCAGTTCCTGAAACATCCATGAAACATGCCAGCTCATGGCAAAACAGCGGCATTTCTGGGCTCAGACTTAGATACAGTTAAATTCATTCAGCATGCCACAGTACGATCAGCACCCAGCACGCGTTGAGTAACCGGGGCTCCCACTGTAACAGGTCATCGGTACCATGGCGGTTACACTCATAGTGGTGTAACCTGACGACGTGACAACAGCTTCGCCATGCCCAACTGAACCCACAATAGACGGCAACTGCAACAAACGGTAGAACTGGTGTAGAACTGTTGCAGCCTTGTCTGTGAAACCCTGTCGCAAAGCGTCCCTCTCATCGAATGCGCCCAGTCACCTATCTGCAAGAATTGCCCGATGAGATTCAGGGACTTTGAGGCCGACCAGCGCCACTTCTTCGGCAAAAACTTTGACAAGGCAAGACCTGAGAAAAGAGGGTCTGTCTGCAACTGACACAAGGGTCTCAACACGAGTCATGGCTAGGGATATCTAGGGCGAGATTCTGGTTTGGCTCAAGGAGGACTCCTGCCATAAATGTATTTGTTATCTAATCCTGTCATATATGTATTTGTTATGTAATGTTGGACTCGCTTTAGTATCCAGGGCCCCCCCCCCCTCCCCCCCAAACAATTTTGGGGTTTTCGGAAATCATCTATAAACTGGGTTGGGATCTGTGGGTAGGGGTCGAGGATTGAGGGGAAGCCTTGAGGCTTCAGGGTCTAAGCTTTCCAGGCTTTGTGGCTCCCTGGCCAGGGCGGCTGCGGATTCATGCGCGTAACCGAAACAGTTGACTCAAGCGAATAGCGAATCAGGGCAGCTCGTGGGCTACTCCCTTGGAAAATTGTTTGGGGGCCTGTTTCGTAATGAAATTCAAAAATGAGCTTAAATAAAGCCGGACACCAGAAATTCCGGAGTTTCTTAGTTTTTGGCTCCCCGGCCCCACACCCTTCATCCCCGGGCCGCGAACTTCGCACAATTGTGGACCACCCTCATCAACGGGGGGGTCCCCTATAGGTTTTTCGGGAAAAACGCTTAATAGCCCCCCACTTTACTAAACTGGGTCCGTCCAACATTATACAGAGTGGCCAGAGCCGGCTTTTGCCAGAACTTGCTTGCTCGGACTGCGAACCTGAAAAAAGAAAGCACGTCAGGAAACAGCTGGTAAGCTGGCGGAAGGGGGGGGGCATGACTGAATCGGGATGGTGGCGCCGAGCGCCTCTTTGTACAGCAAGCCTGCTCCGCGATGCTCCGCGATGCTCGGGGCCGCGGCTTTGCCAAAAAGACTACAAAACTGCCTTTTCCTTTTTAAGTCGAGGCTGGGGATGCGGCAAAAGAGGATGCCCACCACAACGGCAGGGAAGACCATCACTGTGGCCAGGTACCGGCGAACCGGATCAGGACTCGCCACGCACGGGAAGCCTCAGAGGCAAAGGCTTCGGGCACCTCCCCCTAGAAGCGACACTCTCGTACATATTCACAACCTTATTATTCTTTGTCGTTGTTCTCTAGCTTCGGGTGCTGAGTCTCTCTGATGCTTTGTGGAGGTTGTCGGCTCAAGGAAGCCGAGGCACCCATCAAGTCCAGATCCAGGATAAACACTTGAAGTGCTTGAAGGAGGTCCTTTCTTGTGGCATGACAGATCACGCACTGCTTTTTGCACTGCTTCGCACCGCTTCGCACTGCGAAGCACTGCTTGACTTGTTCAGTCATCAAGGTCCACATACGCTTTGTCCGAACTTCTGCCCAAGGATCCTGTACGTTGAACGGAAAGTCCACGGTCATGTTTCCAATGACACCTTTTCATCCCCTTCATGCTGGCACATTCGGCGTTTGCTCATGATAGCAAGCCGCTGCTGACCGTATTCTTGGGTTCTGGCCTACTTTTTGTAGAGTCATCACCATCATGCCCATTGCAGTGGTCGTCGTTAGCATTACAGACCTTAGAACTCTCGATCATGTTTTCACCCGGGCGACCCAGGCGACAAAAAGAAACACATCGTGGAAAAGCCCCGGTGCATCCATCATGCACCGCAACTTCTTGAACAGCTGAAACTTTGAGAAAAGTCCGTGAGGAGTGCTGGGCTCCGGACGCCTTTGCGGACATGGGCGAGTTGAGCAGGTAGTACGCCAGCACCAGCCTCGACACTACCGGCAGGCAAGGAGGAAAGGGCTCGGCACGATGCGGGATACAGCGAGTCATAGTTTATGGACAGTGTAGAAAATGAAGGAGGGCCACAACAACCTGAATAATTTGTGCAATAAGTTGTGGGCTGATGCTTGCTAAGCATGGCCCGGGCCGCACTTGGCATCTTGAAGAATAGGAGACTTGTGCTCAGACTGCGCTGCAAAATGGCATGGCAAGCTCTTCGCATGTGTGAAAATTTGCGGGGGCCCAACCCGACAAGGCCGGCCACAAAGCCCAAAACGAAGATGTCCTCGTCACTCATCTCTGACCGCCAGATAGCACAGGTAAACTTGCGCACATGGAAGGCTCTGAAAATCAATGCCGTGAGAGAAAAATCAATGCAGTGAGAGAGCATGCAAGCAAGTTCCAGGCGCCTTCCGCGAGGACACGCAGATCACACACTCCTGGCGCAAGGAAATGTGCAAACAATCGTTGCGAGAAACTAATTAAGCCCGCAGATGCCCGCAGTTTGACATCAGGCAATCATGCGTTCATCTTTGCATCTTGTCTCCCTTCATAAAATCTGGTTTTGGGGAGGGTCTGTAATGTCAGCAGCCTCTGTCTTAGGGAGCGCGTGGCTGCTCTTACCAGCATCTCACCAGCGCTGTTCAGAGGTCACGGGATGTAGAAAACTCTGTTTCTGCAAGCAGTTACTGTACCCTGGACCTCGCCCGGCCGGTGCAGGTCTTGAAGCAGAAGGCAATCACATCGTGTGGCTGCTCGTGTTTTCTTGCTGCCGGTCTCTGCAATAACATATTGTCGGTCATACCTGCTGTTTGCTGTTGACAACATCTGCGTACATCTGCCGAATCCAGGCCTCACCATCAAAGTACTCTCTTTCCCCGCACCTGAGTCCAAAAGCCGTCTGTCCAAGCCCAATTTGACACAAACCTCCTGCTCTCTTGTCAAGGCACGCTGCACAGGGTAGAGCTGAAAGACCTGGCAAGCACGGATACATAAATTTGTTTGCTCACAAGCCCTCCCAAAGTCCCGCCTCCCAAGCAGGTGTTGGGAGGTCCCCCCGGACAGTGCGACGCTGGGATGCACTTGAAGATCTCTAGTGGCTCCTCCATGCTGCTGAAATAACCTGAGGCATGCGGGCGACTGCAATCACCTGGAAAAACGTTGTGGTTTTGCGAACTTATCCGCGAGCCTGCACGGATCTGTGGCGTGAGCTCGTGGGCAATGGTGGAGCCATTCAGTAAGCCTAAGCTTGAATCCAAGTATGGACAGGCCAATGGCCCACGTATGGCCCCTTGACACCAAAGGCTACAAAGCTAACTCTAAAAAACTGTAAACAACACGCGTCGATGCCTCTTCAAAAAAATGCAAAAGGGTGCTGCTTATAGCACAGTCATTTTGTTGGGACGGGCTACCCTTGCTGCAAGCTGTCCCATATCCCCCGATAAGCAGCTTCAATTATTCTGCCATCGGGCTGCTGACACATCCTGCTTGTATCATGTCTTGCATTGCTTCACCAAGATTAGAACCTGGATTTCACAAAAAGCATCCAGATGCTTTCGGTTGGTGCAACTGGCGCCAGTAGCCAAATCCACAGTTGAGCCTTGAGGGTGCCCCCAAGTCATGAGCCCTCTGCTCTCGAGACTGCTGTGTTTGCTGTGTTCTCAACAGCCCCTGTGGGAAACCTTCCCACACGTCTCGCAATTCGCGAGCACGCACCTTTCCCGGACACTCTTTTGTGGGTCGGCAAAGGGGCGACACGAAAGAGATGAGACGGCTTGAATTTTCGCTTGAATCACCTTGCAACTTGCAGCCCAGGTGCTCGACACCGTCGACAAAACGGGGCAGCTCAAACCTGGCCAGGGCTGGGGGGTTTCATGCTGGTTTCGCAGGAGCGGACCTTTATCTTAGGAGACCCTGACTTAAAGAGCGTTGGTGCGAGGATTTCGAACCGCTTCAAGGACCTTCTGGACAAGCTTGGCAAGAGGAGTTGTGGCCCACGTTGATGGTGCCAGGGAGGCAGCCACACTCCTTGTGCATCGTCTCTGCTTCGATTTCTATGAAGTGAAGTGGGAACACTCGGACTGTCTGCTCGCCGGTCGGTCGATTTGCTCGAACACAACACCTAGACACAATCGAGGAGAAAAAACCCTGCATCTACACACGAGTGTCAGCACTGCTTTGGTGATTTTCATGTTGAATTCACTTGAACCCAGTCCGTCCTGCTCTGACAAGGAGCCCAGTCCAAGGGTCGTCGTGCCATTCCCACAGAAGTTGCAAACTGACTTGCCCTGGCATCTCCAGCAACCACCAGCAATCGGTGAAAGTCACTGCTGCATCATGATCCCCAGTTGCACAAGTGCTGGGCACTCGATCGCAGAAACAGGCGAACTTCCATTGAGGAATGCCCACGGCCGTTCGGGATATCTACGGCACCTTCTCATCTTGGAAGCGGCCCATTGGACAGCGCTTGCAGTCGAGCGCACCCTCCTTCGCAAGGTCGAGAACTGGCATGAAGCTTAGCGATGAAGGTCATTGAGGATGGATCAGAGCAGGTCTCAAGATGTCTCAAGACAACAACACGCAGTGAGTTTCTCCAAACACGCTGCAACAGCTGCGAGATGATGTCTCTCCTCGTCTTGGTAATTGCCTTCGCTGCATGGTTCACAGCTTGTGGATGCTCCTGAAGCGACACGCTCGCGGGCCACGGGCATGCTGCAATGAGATGACTGCAAGACAGCAAGCTCCGTGAATAAGTGCTCTCAAATGTCAACCATACGGCTCCTGATTTTTGGAATGTACCCGGGCGGCACAGTTGACAGATGTGGGTCGTGCCTGCAGCTGTGTTGTCAAGTTCTCGATGCACTTCTTCTCACCAATGAACAAAGTGGCAAAGCTGCATAGGATTGTACACCCGTCAGCACAGCAGAAGCTTCTGATCGGCGGGAGGTTTACTCCTTCATTCGCCGTCGATTCACGCTGGCAGGCTTGAGGTTCCCGCCCTTTGCATCTTGGAGCTCTTGAGAGTAGCTGCCGCTCTCACACGGCCTGCCGAGCACATAGACATACATATGTTCCAACAGGTTCCAACATTCCAGAAGCAGTTTCGCGCAAGCAGCTTCACAAAGAGAAATGGCATGCTACTGTCAAGTTCGTTCGGTTGTATGGTTCTAGAAGAGGTATCCGACTTGGTGGGAAGTTCCACCTGCCCCGAAGCGTTGTGGATCATACCCAGGAACACCACATGGAAGCTTCTCAATTAGGTTCCCTTTTTCGGTCCCTATAGTACGGCACCTCATACAAGGACCCCCAAAAGGGACCCAATTTAGAGAACGACCCGCATAGCAAAGCAACAACCCCCCATACCCTTAGACCCTAATTGCCGAGAAGAAGGATCTCATGTGACGAAGGTTTCCATCTCTATTCGTATCCTGGCCTGCATGCCAGCTCCGCAGTGCCATCTCGATGTGCTACCTGTTAGCAGCCAGAGAAGTTGAGAGAGGGTGCGCGGTTGAGGCTGCCAGTTCGATTCCAGCTTGGAGTAGCCCATGATGTGGCATTGCTGTTGAGCTCCAGGCATAGCCGCTGCTCGCATCGAACAAGCCAAACCCTGCAAAGCAAGCCGTCTCGCCCACAAGCCTTGGCTGAAACAAGTTCGCAACAGTCCACTCAGCCTTCTGCACTGTTGAATGGTTCCGCTGCGGCAGAATGCATGCAGACCATCGCCAAGCAGCCAAGAAGACCAGATGTCAGGGTTTGCCGTCAACCAGCGGCAAGCAACAGTGGCGGGTGAATCATTGCCTTCGGAAATGTGAACCGCACACGGCATGATTACGAGAAATGCCGACATGATACAGCCAAAGCTCTACATATCTGTACATGTTGAAGATTCAGGAGAGTGAAGGTTGCGCCCAGAACTTCCAACATTGTGAGAGACGGGTCACTCATAGACGGGTGGGGAAGAGCCCTTCCAGTGAAACTCGACATCATCCGATTGTTTGGGGCAGAGCTCAACCCAGTAACGAGAAGGCGTTGCTGTGTTGTCTTGTCGAGGCTACCGACTAGCAGACGACAGTACGGCTTCAAATACGTCTGCTCCGACAAAGCCAAGCTCTTCAGAACGTGCAACCTGAATGAAGGCCGTGGAGAACCAGCCATCGCAACTGACATGAAGGTCGTTCGCTCTCAGGAGCACTCAAAGAGGTCTAAGCTCATGGCTTGTTTTCATGTCCATCATCATGTGATTCACGTCATCCACACTCCACCTCTGACAGACAGAAGCGCAAGCATAAAGCATCAAGTGGATGACCAAGCCGGAGCGCCCGAACGAGGCTGACTTTTGAGCTCACGACCGTCTCAATTGGGGCCATATGATGCCTTTTGGAAGGGGCTACAGCGATCTACAGCGGCTGGGGCCGCCTCATCTTCTGAATGAGGTCGAGGACCGCTGGAGCAAGATCTACCAAGTTCTGGCTCACAAGCTTCTCCTTGGACATCAACGCTCTCGTCACTAAGAAACCCATGGTGATGCCTTCAAGAGCAGGACCAAGCCCAAACCATAGCGAAACCAAAAAAATAGAAGACAAAGTGATTCACGTGCCATGGTCTATTTGCGGTCTTCTTTGAGGTTTAGTAATCCTGGGTTTGCTGGACAATTTTGCATGAGAGAAAAAGTTCAGTCAACCTGCATTGAAATCACACCGTAGGAAATGCAGACTGAAGTATCTGTCGACGCCCAAATTCGATTGGGGTAAAAAATCCACCCACTTCCTTTATCCTCCTCCCTGACGGCAGCAATGGCTTTCGTCTGGTCCAGCTACAAAATGAACCCCTGTTTTCTTCTTCGGAACTTGCACGGACCTCCTATGGACGATGGGTCTCTGCCCTCTAAATCTGTGGCTGCTAAAGCACATGTGCTTAGGACCATCTGGCCTGCATCAAAAATTGTCATGCTTTCGTCTATTTTCGGTCTTGATACGCCCATCGCCTGCGAAGCACCCGAAACTTTCCAAAGCTCCCTTGACCCTTGCCCACGGCCGGACCTGTGGGGAGGGGTGCGGTGCGGCAGGGTCCGTGGTGGGCTGGGGTTTAGAACCCACACGGCACACAAAAGGCCCCCGTGATGATGAAAGTTAGAACTCTATGTTCAGCCACTTTCGTGGCGAGGAACTTGAGAATCCAAGGGGCAATTTTGACCTGTTCCGGAGCAGTGCGAAGGTCGCCACTGAGCCATGCTGCCCTGCAATTGACAGGCGTGTCACGCAGAAGCCTAACTCAAATCTAACAAGATTGACCGATGCGCTTGTCTTTGGACCCTGGCCTGTCGTATCGGGGAAATCGGATCTCCACAGGGCTGAGATCCAGAAAGGCGTCGTCCGGCCTAAACCACATGAACAGGCTCCGCACCTGGCCAAGGAGGTTTGCACTTCCAGTACTTCGTGGCTCGTCAGTCATTACCATTCTCCAATGCTTTGCGGCTCCCATCTGACAGTGTTGGATTTACCCCCGAGCCCATCCAAGCGTGTGCCCCATCATTCCCTGAGTTGGTGCCATCTGGCGACGCGGCCTGGAGTGGAATTTGGCGGTAATCTTCCGAAGTTGCTGCGACACCCAGAGCCAATGGCATGCTGAATGAGGTAGCTTTCCTCGGAGCATTGCTTGAAGCGCTGCTAGTACCCGCTGCATTCTCCGCGCTGTGCCGTGCTTAGTGCCTGAGTGCTAAGGCAGGTACTGCATGACTTCCTCAACGGCCCAACCGGTGCCTCCTGGCAAACGCTCTCAAAGCAGCTTTGAGTTCATCCAACATGAGACGAGGTGCAGTCGTGAGCACTTTCCCTGCTCTGAGCATGCTACGCTCAGCAAGGCCAAGACTTTTGGCCAGTAGCCGAGCACCGCCCAAACTACCAGGTATGGTTCCGGCTACACGCAGCCTGCAAACCCGGCACGGCACCGCGCCCAAGAGTATTCGCGACGCATACATGATGAGGGAATGGGAATACGTGTCTTGAGCTGACTACTCCCAGCTCGCCCTGTTCGGTTCTTGTTGGCCCAGGTCTCTTTCTACTCCCCGCCACAAGTACTAGTGCCTCAGATGCAACATTGGATTTCCGATTTATGGCAGTGACGGCAGTGGCGGTGAGAGAACTGATCGGGCGCCTTGTTGTTGGAGCTATCTGGTGCTGCAATGGGGCAAACAAGAGCGCCGGCACGCAACTGACTAACAGCAAAAGGTTCATTGTTTCACTGCCCCACTGTGTCACTACAATGGCAATGGCATCTTGCCGGTTCGACTGCTACTAGTACCAGTACTTTCTGGCATTTAGCTTCACAATGTGCAGCAGAACTCCTGGTGCTACTTGATCTATAGCGAGCGCTGCTGCTTCTCCGGTCCGGACGCCAACTTTACTCATCAGGAACATGCAAGTCATTGCCCAGCGTTCTATATTGTGCTTGGCCGCAGTCCTTTTTCGCTGCATGCTTTCGAGCTCAGCAGCTTACCGATTCAAGATTGGGCTTCAATGATTTCTTGTTTTTCGGCGGCCGCAGCGCTCAATCTTTGGCCGTTCATGAATAGAACTTGTCGGTGATTGTGTAGCCTTGTTGTGCCCACCGCATTGACGTGAAGGCTGCCACCAAAACGGAGCGAAGTTTCCACGCGTCATTCAAGCCTTTGGGAAAGCATAATAATCGGCGCAACGCGCGCTTGCCAGTTATCTCTGGGGCACATCCGGCTTTGAACGCTGGAAACCAGCTGGAAGCCCGCTCGGCCCGCTCTAAGCTCTGGTCAGGCTGACAGCGCTGGACGTCTAGTCGCCCCCCCCCCAGGCTATACCCCCCCGTTTCATGCCGACCCCCTCGCTCCCAGCGAGCGCAAAGCGCACGGGGCAATCATCCCTAAATTGCAACTATTTTCTGCGTTCGCGAGAGGGCTACCAAGGAGCCATCGTGGTTGGGAACTATCTACAAAACACGTCAAGGCAAGTCTACGAGCAAACTGACAGGTGAGCGATGCGCTATGCAGCATGTTCTCCACATGTGCGGCCATGGGCACTCGTCTACAGTGCTTGTACATTGAACTGCGTGCCTGTCAGCACAGGAACGCAGAGCGCCACGTTGTGCCGGCAAGCTGGAGCCCGCCAAAAATAACCGTCCTGGTGTCGCAACAAAGTGCTCATCGGAACACATGTACCAATGCAGGATTGCCGCTGAATCAAGCTTCCAGATTGCAGGACCGGTTCCAAATTCTACTGGACCTTAAGCACGACAAACCATGACATGTCAGACACTGGCAAAGCCATCCGTTGCTACGTCATAGCACTACTGTACACTTCTCACATGCAGCTAGCAATCACATGAGAATCGCACAAACAACGTTTTGATTCGGATGTGGCAGCCTGGCATCGAGCCATGAGCAAGCCGCCGTTGTCCTAGAGCGAATCTGGAACGGATACTTGAGTGCAGCTGTCAACGATTGTGAACGCATGACGACTATGCGCCTCAACCCCGTCAATGTCATTGGTGACCTGCGCAAATGACATCCCTTCAAGGTGTCGGCCAAGCGCTCAGCGCACGTGAATAAATTTGAGTCAAACCTACTGTGCCGAGATGTCTTGACAAAGATGGTATGATTTCTCTTTGCACCTGAGAGTTTCCTTTTTTCACGGAGTTCACCCTCGCTTCCAGCACTCCTTCCCAAACGTGGCAAGTGTATGCATGGCTTTCTGCTTCATCCTGAAAGTTGCAACGGCCGCCATGCCCCGCCATGCCAAAGAGATGCGCGTGAACCAGTCGACGACGACATGGTATTCCAGGGCTCAGAGCCTGAGCAGCCTCAAGAAGAGGCAGCAAACCAGCCTCGGCACTTTTGCTCGTGAGCTATCAGCACACGGCGGTCTTCCGGTGGATGCGGCCACTAATCAACATCGTTTGGCACATTCCGAACTTGCCTTGCACGGGCGTTGTCCTCCAACAGCTGCCCAAAACAAGTCGACCAAGGACACGAAATCAGCACGAAGGCGTGTCTTCAACAGCCATGCTGCACAAGGAGTGAGCGACGCGTAGAAGTGATAAGAACAAGCGTCCCTTTTGTTAACTTTGAGGGCTGAAATGGAGGCCCTGGGGAGTGAACGAAGTGAACGTGTTTTCTGCCTTTGTAACCTATGAAACCATTCGTTCCTCAGCGCTTCGAGTGCCCATTTAAGCGAACGCTACGCCGCTACACAGTTTGAAGCATACTCCTCGATGTTTTTTCTGCCTTTAGGAGGGCTTCCAAAAACCTCCATCCCCAAAATCGTCCTAGGACATTGTCCTGGCTTGTTTTCCTGGCCTAGGGACGGCTTCCAAAGGCCTTGTATGGCCAATCTCGAAAATCGTCCTCAAACATTGATTGTCCTAGGAATTCTCGCTTCTCTCAAGCCCAGACCCCGAACATCGTCCTAGGATATTTTTCTGGCTTTAGGGGGGCTTCCAAGGGCCTTGTAAGGCCAATCCCGAAAATCGCCCCAGGACTTTCGGTTTTCCCAAGGCCCAGAGAGCTTTTGCTGGTGTTGTCCAAGGCATGGTGGATGATGATGATGATGATGATGCTGATGGTGCTGCTGATGATGGTGATGATCATGCTGATGATGATGATGATGATGATGATGATGATGATGATGATGATGCCCAGAGCTGGAACGCGAACGCAAGCACGCCTGGACGCGAACACGAAAGCATCTCAAACGTGCGTTTGGGGGATGCTATGCGGAGCTAGCTCCTCGGCGAGCGCCCCATACCCCAAGAGTACAGGGCAGCAGACGTCGCCCAAGACGAGACAGCAGGCGCGGACATGGGTTAAAGGCGGGTCAGCTAAGAATCAACCGCTAAGGCCGGAAACGGGCAAGGATAAACGGAGCTCTAGAGGCTGGAGCTGCGTGTGGCGGGATGCCCCGGCCTATGTGACAACAGCCGTGCAAGCAGGTGCTATTCTTCATAGGGAAGGGGCATTGCGGCAGTTTCAGCCGTCTTCTGACCAATGATGGCCAATGCCGAGCTGACCAGGTCCTACCACAAGGGCTCATTGAAAAAGCCAAGCCGCGCCTCCACGTAGGTCTGCATATTGCGGCTCTGCACAAAGCGCGTATCGCGACCTAAGATGCTGTTTGCGTCATCTCCTAAATTTAAATACAGCTCACCGGTTCACCGGTTCACCGGTGTCATTGTCAGAAAGTTATCATGGGCAACAGAAACGTCTGAAATTTCTCTGGGAAAACCGTGAAGCAAACTAGTACATGTGTGTTTATGGAGATGCAGTCCCGCCCCATGCCGGCCGCTTGCCCGCACGATAAACCCAGTCACCCTTTTCATGCTCATGAATTGTGGCAGCGGCTCAAACGAATGCTGCCCAAGTAGCACCGCCGCACCTGTGAGAGGTTTACTGCGCCGAGGTTGTCAAAATAATGTGACGGCTCGTACCTGGGTTTGCAGCCACAAGCGACGGTCGACAGATTGGACACATGTCCTGAGGCTGAAACCAGGAGGAATTGTATGCCCGATAGAACTCCAGCGGTATGCCTATGTGACTCCGAGCGCGTGTCTTGTAAGCAGCTTCGTTTCAGATTGAAAGCGATTTAGACAGCAGAGCTGTCGAAAGCGATTGACACTGGCAACACACTTTGGCTGGCGGCTGCGGCAGGCCTTCTGAAATTGAGGCATTGTCCAAGATCCGTTTCGGCAGGTACATTGACATTGAGCCCGTATAACCAATACCTCGCAGGCTCGGCGGCGCATTACTGGTACCTTGTGGCCGACAAACATTGCACTGAGGGTCGTTCTGCCCAGACTTGTTGGAGCAGTTGTTGGGTAATCCTTGTCACTGTATCTCAATCAAGATCAGAATGGCGAGCGCAGACTTTATGCAAGCGCGTGTCCTTCTGAATTTGGTCATACCTCAGGGTTAGGAGACATATCATGGGCAAGAAGTCTTAAAGAAAAAAGGGTTCTGAGGCCATAACTCTACTTGGTAGAGGCTGACCCATGCTTCAAGATGAAGATGCATCCTTGTGGTCGTTGCCCCACATCCTGTGATGTGAGTTTTACATCCCTGAAGGAAGAGAGAGAGAAAGAGAGAGAGAGAGAGGCAGAGGGAGAGGGAGAGGGAGAGGGAGAAGGGAGAAGGGAGAAGGGAGAAGGGAGAAGGGAGAAGGAAGAGGGAGAGGGAGAAGGGAGAAGGGAGAAGGGAGAAGGAAGAGGGGAGAGGGGAGAGGGGAGAGAGGGAGAGAGGGAGAGAGGGGGAGAGGGGGAGAGGGGGAGAGGGGGAGAGCTCTGCTTCTTTCTGTCCTCGGTCTGTGACCTGGCTTGGTGTCGTGCACCCTGCCATGGCGTAGAATCCATCCACGGTGTTTCCTTGCAATACCGACACTTCCACGAATCTACACTCGATCTTCTCGCACCGTGCGCGCCTCCCGCTGTTGCCAAGGTCACGTTAACACCTAACTGCTCCTCGATAAGGATTTGCGACACCTTGGTAGATGTTGCAGCTCAGAGTGAACTCGCTCGAGGCTTCTGCTAAGCTTCCTAGGCCTCTGGGCTCCTCGCGCCACTTAGCAGATGGGCAGCTGGCCTTCGGCTGCTTGATGCGGCTTGCCAGGGCTGTGATCCAGACGATGCTGTCTCAGCACTCTTCGAAAGGCAGCACTCGGACTGATGTGTCTTGGTCTTCTGCCAATCGCCCACGGCGATGCCCAGAGGGAATACATCGCCATCCTTGACAGCAGCTCCCAAGATATGAACCATGAAAAACTGCAAGATCACCAGAGAAGCAGAGAAACCTTGGAAAACCCGGCACAAGCACTTCTGTTTCTGGTGAAGCCACAAACTTACGACAAACCTGAAAGACCAAGTTCGGGCCCCGCAAAGATCAACTCAGATTTCCGGGCAGCCTGCACCGTACATAAGTCATAGGCAAGAGCACAGGAACCAGCGCATCCCCTTCATATCGAGTCCTATTGCCCCTGATGGGTCAAAGGCGGACGAGAGGCGGCCACAAAGTTTGCCACCTGTTGAGGTTCGACGCCATTTTCAAAGCAACGCGCACGAGCCGAACGTGCTATCAGAGCCTTGGATACAGGTGCAACGTGACACATCATGCAGCGCGCTGCTCACCAGCTGGATATGATGCATCAAAGGGGCGATGTAGGCGAGAACACCTATGGTGTGCATCTCCCGCCATTCGGCGGTGATCGCACATGGCCCCAGCTTCTTGGTGTTTGAACCGAGACCTCTGTGTCCCTTGTCACTGAACGAAGCCACGACCAATTAAGAATCAACTCCCCCCTCCCCCCACTTTTGACCTCTCAGCTGTGTCTCTCCCAGCCTCACGGGGGTAAAACACTCTGCTGGCAGACAGGATCAGACGGGAATGCCACCGCACGGCGGACCACACCAATGCAGCCGCAGTATCTTCATGTTGCTATCAGCTGATGTGGCGCGCAGTTCTCTGAGATCCTCTTCTGCTTTTTTGTTTGTAAGCATGCCTCGCTTGCCTCTCACTTGTCAGCGGCCGGCTCCTCAGGCTTTGCTTCCGAGGGCTCCGAGGGAGCCAAACTCCTGCCCGCACAAGTCGGAAACTAAGCTGTGCAGTGGTGCACGGCTTCCGTCCCATCAGCGCGTACTGCACTGCAAGTCAACACAGCTACTCTACTGACCCTACTCCATAAAGGCTGTTGGCAACATCGCCGGCCAAAAAAGCGCACCTGCGCACCCACAGGACATTTGCAACCTCGGGGGCGCGCAAAAGACACATCACAAGTTTCGTTGACAACCGGCAAGGCGGCAAAAGGGCAAAGACCACTGCAAAGAGTCGCAGCAGGTTGAGCCGTTGAGCCATTTGAGGGTTTATGAAACGCTGCTCAGGACTTTTTTCAGGTCTAGTCAAGACCAAGAGGCAAGCAGAATGCACACGATCGTCCGAACCTGCAGTCACCCAGAGGGCAACAAAGCCATCTCAGAAGCTCAGTGTACAGTGTACAGCCGAGCAGAGTGGCTTTCTGAGGCGTTTTGCAGAAGGCCAAAAGTCTCTGCTGCGCCGGGTGGCTAAGTATGTGCAAAGGTCGTTGAAGGCACCGGAGCTAAAGCACAGCACCAAGATGAAGAGCACCAAAAACACCACCTGAAGCCGGCCAACACTTCTCTCCCTGTTCGCCATTCCTCAATTCGATCTGACTGCTTCGGTGCGGCTGGAAATGCGATCTTGTATATTCCGCTCAGCTTCTTTGCCAACTCCTGCAGTGAGCGGAAACTGCGCAACAGGCCCACGTTCCAACAGCAAACCCCCTCTTCGCTCTGTATCCGTGCTCTGTCCCCACGTCACCCCAAAACCTCCAAATTGTCAGAATTTGAATGCGCCGCTTGATGATCCGAACCGTCTTGGCTCGGTGATTGCCGGGCTGACAAAGACATCAAAGACCAAGGCACCTCGTTCTTGTACGTGTGAAAGCAGATCCTCACAAATCTGCCCAGGCATCTGGATGTCTTGCTAAAGACCGAGGCCTCCACTAGTGACTTAGTACTCAAGGCGTCAAGGGTGAAAGCATTCTTGCTCTGAGGCATCTCAAAGTAACACGACCGTGCTACACACAGTGTCTATGTTTTCCTGGCACGTGCTGGCGCCAGCAAAATATCGCAGGAAAGCGCACAGAGGTGTTTGAACCGACTCGTCTCAAATTTACCACCAAGCATCTCCATGGTCAAACTCAGGACGCTAACAGAGCCTCAGCGCATCGGCACACGGACTCAAGAACACCTTATGTGAAAGGCTTTTCATCGAGCAAGTACGGCACTCTGAAGTCAAAAACATGACGTGATGTATTCATGCCAAAAAAGCCCGTGCCGAGGAGCCTATGAGCAGACAAACCATCTCCATATAGACATCCGTCCATGAGTCTGGCACTCTGTTCTTGGTCCTCGGATCTGCAGAGCGGAGTTGCAAAGCTCAAGATACCCCTCTGCAGATGCTCCTCTCTTTATGCCGAGGGGCAACAGTGTCATTTCACCTCATCTGGACGAAGCATGGAAGTTATAGACTGACTGCTCGATATCTGCATTGAGGGACGGCTTGCAGAGGTTGACTAGCGGCACGTGTGGGCAAAGCTTCACGGTGTCAAGCATAGCAAACGGTGCACGTACCGTTTCATAGGCTCGGTGCTTGGCTTTACTCTTTTGCAGCGTTAACAGGCTGTCAGCTCACGAAGGCTTTCGCCAATCGCTCATGAAACTGCTTGCCAAGCTGCCTAGCAGTGAGATGACGCTTGACGCAACACGCGGCATGGTGAAAGCGGGGACCTCTCCAGCCACAGGCAAGGAATGCAAAAAAATTACCGAATTGTCCATCAGCGGTCATCAGTGCAGACACGGGGCCATGGGGAAAAAGAAAACGGAGTAGGATACGGCCAACAGGGTCATGGTGGGCCCAAAGATTTGACGCCCTGCTGCTCCGAAACCACCTCGGCACGAAGCCACATAAGCACACCAACTGAAACCACAGGTTCCAGCAATTTTGCGACAAGTCGCGAGCGATGTGAACTTCGAATAGTCCGCGGCTCTTCACCTCAAGAAAAAGGGGGGAAGGTATGCAAAGCTCCAAAATGGCAAGGTTTCTCTACGAAGACTTTCTGCTATTTGAGGCCCTTGCCAGCAAGGCGTCTGTCTCTTTGAAGCTGCTGATGGCGACACTTGGTTTTGCTCCTGAAAAACCAAGAACTCGATGGTAGAAGTCCGTGTGGGTCCCCGGACCAAAATACTAACCTGCCCTATGGATGGATCATCCACCCAACGCCCACATCGCAACTTCTCCTTCTGCGCCACCGAAGCCAGTTCCTCACATCATGACCCTTCTCTGACCATCAACTCATACATCTAAGGAGCGCCGATCGTTTCCAAAATTACGAGTATGTCTTGTACATTGCAAGCTGTTGCTCCACCCACGCAGACATGTTCAACGTTGTTCCATCGCACTTGGAGTGAATCCGAGTGAAGCATCTCTTGGTGGCACAGTATGGTTCTTGTTTATACGTTCTTCTGGAAGCGGCGTTCTCTTGGTTGGTGCACACACATGGCGTATTGCAGCCTTCAGCACAGATTGAAGATGAAACCCTCACAATGGAACTCCTTTCGGAATCCCTGAGCATAACCTACAAGCTCCACTCATACCCTGCCCCCCACCATGCCACCTCGCGCAAAGCTTGCGCACGGCTTGCGCCAGGCTTGCGCACTCTGTCCGTCGTGTATGCTCTTGCGCCTTCGCCGTTGAGCGCGCGCTTGCGCGCCGCAGGGTTTTCGCTGCCCTGCCCCTACATACCAAAATAGTTTCTGGACACTTTCATCTACTGTCAAGCATCGGGGGTTTAGAACAACCTGTGAAATCATTGGCTTTGACCTGATTTTGCAGGTGGCGAACCTGCTACAGGATGTGATAAGATTGGCTCGGGTTCTTCTCTGTTAGTGAGGACTTGCGTGGCATTTTCCAAAGGCAAACTCTCGTTCTTCACGTCTTGGACGACTGGGAGTCGCCTTCCGCTGCAAAGGAAATCCTAGAGTCACCACCGACTCCCCCGTCCATCTTCGTGGATGTGTCGGGCGACGTGAGTGGACCTCCCACATCCGACGCGTCGTGGCATGAGTGTGGTAACTCACGAGAGCACGAAATTTGTGATGTATGGAGTGACGTCTCCATGCTGAAAAACGGGCGATCGAAGGACATACCTGAAAGAACACAACCGAGCCTAATGTTACCTGCTCAAGCGTCTCAGACCAAAGAACTCATCTCCTGACGCCTGCAAAGGAAAACCAGCAGGTGCCATACCCGATCGATTATCACACAACAACTCCCGCTGCTGCTTGGAGTCCAGTGAGCACGTCATCCTTCACCTAAGCAGCAGAAGAGCAAACGCACCCAATGACATCCCGTGTACGCACACCAGCTCAGACAATGGAGTTCGATCAATTGGGCACAAGATCATACAAGCGGGACTCATGTTCTCATGTGCCAACTCCTTCACAGCCTCAGGCAAGCAGCTCCAATCAGCGTCGTGTCTGTGTGAGGTTTCAGAACCTCGGGCGTCAAAGCTGCAAACACGTCCAGTTAGCGGTGAGGAGAAGGATGGTGTGTTGTTCGAGGCTCATCAAGGCTCCAGCTAACTCATCGGCCATCAACTTCTCAGAAGCCACGATGACTTGCAAAGTCTGCTTGTCGAAGGGATATGCCTGGGAGTCCATTCCCAGCAAGTCAAGCTGCACACGACCTTCGCTGAAAGATTCACGAAATTCTGCAGGAAGGTGGCAGACGTGTCAAAGTCGTTCGTCATGGTCACCAGCATCCGTTCGACCTGGTTTCACGCTGGTAGCTTGCCAAGCCACCCCTGGAGGCACTGTATGGCTACTGCAGGCAGGACAGCTTGAAGCCCACCTTCGTCGCCCAACCAGAGGACCAGATCTTCACACTAGATGAGATGACTTCAACATTCTTGAAATCACGATTGGTCACCTCAGAATTGCGATGAGTGTCGAGCAGCAGCGCGTGTGAAGCTCCGACTGATCTTAGTGCAGAACCCCAATGTCTGGCAGCCAGATGAGTTTCCTGCTTTTCAGCTTCACAAGCTGAGTATCTCAGCAGAAAAACGACTATCATACAGGTAACTAGCCAGCTTGCACATGCCGGGCCAAAACGTCACTCCAATGCATGTTGGCCTCTTCATACGGTACTGCCCGTTTGTTAGCCTTCAATTTGAACGACCGCCTCTTCACTTTTCATTGTGTCCCAAATACAGAACTCTCAAACTTGCCTGTCAACTTGCTTGCTGGCGTCCTTGCGTCGTCCGTCGAGTAGCGGGTATCCTCCTTGCCCAGCGGCAGCACCTAAACAAGCAATTCTGGGTTCAAGACATGCAACCAGCAACAGTAGACTCAGAAAAATCTAGAAAGCCACACGTCTGACAAATGTGAGAAGTCCGACCAGTCCGAGCCTGCGTCACCTCGGGGTCATTCCAGCTCACTGTCAGCACGATGTCTCCTCACCCGCAACAATCCGCAACAAGTTCTCAGTGCCTCGGTTTGAAAGCAAAATCAGGGCACCCTGATTCTCAGGCCGAATGTCCTGTCCATGTCTTCTTGATGACATCGACATCGAAGACACGCCTGTCAGAGACACAAAGGGAACCAATGCACCTGCCCTGTCAAGGCCTATGAAGTTCATTGGCTTGTGCGACTCTACGTTTGTCGCAGAGAAGGGGGAGTTGCCACAAAGCAGAAGTGGATGGAAAAAAAAGCGAAGGGGCCTCTAAAAGGAGGACCTCTCAAAGGGGAGGCCTTCGGCCCGGTGTGCTCTTTTCTGTGGGCGGGCAATGTCTCAAGCGGAGCACATTCGTCATGTTTCCGTGCATGTCCGTGCCTCTGCGAAGCGCGTGTCGTCGCGTGGCATTTAAATAGTCTTTCTGTCCGTTTGCTTCTGTTGCTCCTTCTTCTCCGTCTTCCGTCTTAGTTCTGCTAAGCTCTATGCAATGCAGAGCGGAAAATGCAGCATGAGCCGTGCACCTGCAGTAGACACCAAACCTCGGCAGACATGAAGAGAGAGAGAGAGAGAGATCAAAAAAAAACAAAGAGAGGGAGTAGCAAAGTTCCAGTGTGTTGAAACGGAGGCTGAATACCAGCCAAAGGCCACGGCATGACCTCGCGCGGCTTTGCGGCTTCAACTAGCGCGGCACCTGACACAAGGCGCTACCGCTCAAGAAGGCGTTGTACGTAGAGGGGACCATGCCATGAAACCTGTCGTGTTAGAAAAGCACATCCTGCACCAAATGACCGCTCAGCGCCTTGTCCTCGAGTGTCCTTGCATTGCAGCGGGTGGCACCACGCGGCTGCAATTTTTAGCCATTCTAGCCTGCCTTGGTGTGGACTCTTCCGGAAGCTTCGACCTGGGCCAAAGTTTCACTCGATCACATGAAGAATCAAACATGAGCTGACATCTGCTTTTTTGCCGCGCTTCCGCCTCCATCTCCATCATCTTGTCGGCCCTGACGACAACAGTCAAACAAAAGCACCCACTTGTCATGGCCTTGCTCACCAAATGGCCTGGCAGACAACGACTTGATATCGAAGTCCTGAGCAGGAGCATTTACAATGCTTCTCAGAATCCTAAACGAAGCACGAGGAAAATAACTTTGCGGTATTTCGTGGTCATCGTACGAACCCGACGCATGCTGAAAATTACTGAAACGCCCCAGGAGTCGTCTTTGCGCTCTGGTTGGCCATCTCCGCGGCGCACCAAGGAGCTTGCATCGGCATGCGTTTCTGCGACACACGTGTTGAAACAGGTCGCAACACGTCACCACAATGAAAGAGCAAGCTTCAAAAAGCTGTCGAAGTGTCGAAAGAACTCGCTAAGCAGCCTATGGCGGTCACTGGCACTGCCAGCAGCAGAAGTGCCCAGAGCTGCCACATCAAACCTGGGTGAACTGGGCAAGTTTGCGTACCAGCGTCGGCTTGCTTCGTGAGCGGGAATGTAGCACCGTGGCGTCGCAAAGTTGGCACTGTACAGAAGCAGCGCCGTGTGCAAACGAGAGGCCTTTATGGAAAGCTGGAGTCACCAGACCGTGAAGGGCAAGGTGGCCCAAACGGGCGCTGCCCCTGGCCTTGGCGAGCAAAGCTGGCGCACACTGAGAGCGCGCGAGCACACACACAGACAAAGATAAACACAGAGATTCTATGGATTCATACGGATTCATAAGCCTGCTCCTACCACGCTTTCGCCAAACCAGCCTGCACACTTGAGGTCATTCATGTGAACTCGCCACCGAGGCAAACGTGAGAACTTCGTGCTAACACTGAAAGCGCGTGTTTGCAACCTACAGGTAGCTGAGGCCAATAGCCACAAGTTGGATCAGGCCACCGGCATGTGCAGGAATATGCGCACTGTGAAAAGACAGGTCCGTGGTCGAACATCGTGCTCCCGACCGAAGCAGGAGCGCGCTTCTTGGGACCGCGGAATGCGTACGGTACATAGGTGAGAGTGCAAGTATCGCCGAGAAGCCCGACCCACGCAACCTCAACCTCGTCTTCCTCTTTCTTCGCTCATTAACACCCCATTCATGTTGCCTTCCACGCAGACAGAGATTGTTAAAGAAATCGAGTTCCACATTCTTGCCACTGCCAGTTAAGCCTTCTAATCTTCAAGTCTGCAGCCCAGGAACTGACATGCCACCACAATTTTGGGCAGGCTGGAGCAGAAATGATCACACGGAAGTCTCTCACCATCAACACAAACATGGCGGGTGGCAACTGGCAAGGCTTCCGCAAGTCTGCCTTTTTAATCGAGCACCACACGAAACCCGGTTCTGCATGTGAGACGCCCTCTTGATTGCTCCGGCTGAGCGATGGAACATGAACTCCTGGTACGATGCCATGCGGCTCTTTACGAAGACAACCCCAAACTTGCCGAAACTTGTTTGCTTAAACGATGTGAGGTGCGCTTGAACTATAGCTTGCTCAAGTCGGGAGCTCACACTCTGGGACCTTTGTGGCATATCGGAAGTCGACGGACATGCACAAAGGCCAGGCGGACGATCACTCTACGGAACAGATGCCCAGACTGAGAGGCTGAGGATGGACGGGACTCCCGGACATGGCAGATTGATGCAGATTGTGCCGAGATGCAATTCCAAGCCAGGGGTTCTCCTGGACGGCTGCAAGAACTGCTAGAGAGTGATGAATCGACTCAATTCTCGCCACTCCCGACCCCACTGCCCCTCCGGGCGTGCGTGCTCCGCAAATCACATGGGGGCCCCATTGCCTCTTCTTGAGCTTCCGATGCTTCCGCATCTTTTTCCGGCTCTGCTTCGGCCGATTGGAACGCGTCTCCTCGGGACAAGAGCAGTTTCTCGAAGCTCAACCAGAACTTGCGTGAACTTGCTTGTCCAAAGCACCCGCTCCGAGTGCGCCATGCGTGCCCCAGCTCGCAAGCTCGGGCATCAAACTCTCGGGCATCGGCCTCCTGCACAGATGACAAACGCGTGCTCGACTGGATTCAGATATCTGATGAGGCTGTTGCATTTTTTTCCATGTTGAGCCGCTGAGCTTTTGTTGAGCCGAGCGGCGTGGACGCAGCGTGCGCGGCAAGGAGGCGCTGTGCGGGGGGGATGTTGTCGAGGTTGGGGACGTTGGGGGTTGGATGGATCGTTGGATGTGTTGGATGTGTTGGATGTGTTGGATGTGCTGGATGGGGCCGGGGCCGCACCACAGCGCGCGGCACCAATGGATTCATGCCGGGGCCAGGGCTCACAACAGGGTTCAGGGGGACCATGGGCGTGACGGGGCGCATGGGCACCGTCAAGGGCATGGGAACTCGCCCTGGTGGAAGAGGTGGCCCTTGCAGTGCCACACCTCCGGCAGGCCTCAGTGGAAGGCCTGAGCAAGTGCTCGAGTAGGCCAAGCGATCTAGCAGTCGAGCGTGGCTGCAAAACATGTTTAAAATCTGAAAGCTCCCCTGGCCTGGGAAACTCTGCCTGGCAGCGCCACGCATTCTCTTGCGACTCTCTTGTGACTCTCTCGTTTCGGAGCGCACGTTCTTGCGATTGGCCGAGGTGCGGCGAAGGAACTCCAGGCCTTCCGCCCGTTGCCTTGGCACGAAGCAGAGGAAGGAGAGAGGGCGAGGGGTAAGGGCGTGTAAGAATATGTGCTGATATGTGCCATATATAAGGTCATGAAAGGAACTGCCAAGTATGCAAGGATATGTACAGGATATGCAAGGATGGTAAGGTATAATATCTTTGACAGATGTCACCGAGCTGGGACTACCAGAATTCTCAGGAAATTCCTGCAGACTATCCAACACAACTCCCGCCAACACACGAACAGCGGAACAGGTGAATAAGCATTTAAATGAGGAATGTAAATCAATGAGGATTCAAGCGAAAACATCCCATGACCGAGGTTGATACGAGGAAGCTTGATTCACTGAACTACTGTTCCAGTGGCGTCGTGCCTGTGCCTGTACGTTTCAATGTGGCTTGTACAATGCTGTACCACGCCTTGAGGCATTCGGAGGTGCCTTCCGGACACTTGCATACCTAAATATGCGTAGACTTAGAAGTCTACAAACGAGGCTTGTCAGGGTGAACATTGAGCATAGAATACAAAGTTTGCGATCGAGCAGCAGCCTTGTTGGGGGGGGGCAGGGCTGCGCATGAAACGCGTAATAGAATGAAAGGGGACATTGAAATGATTGCGGCAGAGCAGGACATGCAAGGTGGCTCATAACGGAGCTGCACGTCAACGAAGACAGGGTGCCACGTTTCGTCAAGATCTTGACAAGATGCTATCTCTGTTGGCCGGATCTTCTTGTCGTCCGTCTCCCATACCAGCTCCTGAGAGCTGTGCACGTCAGGTCTTGCCGCCAAGGTCGTGAGGGCACTCTCTCGTAGGCCCGTAGGCTTAAGGATGCTTGTAAGGTTGCAAGCCCCCACTGGGCATGACAAGATTCTGTAAGAAATTCAACAAGACCTGCAACTCACTGGCAGTGGCCAGCAGGTGCTGGTGGGTGCTCGAGCAATGCCAGTGCTGTTCCCGGCCTTCAGGCGCTGTCGCACCATCGCTTTGGCTTTTTCCTGCCAACGAAGCCATGACACGGTCCAAACGGTGTCCCCTGCACAACCCCTGCACAATCCTTAAGCCCAGCGGCCCTCTGATCTCCAATTATCTGGATTTTGTGCGGCCCATTCCCTTGAGCAGGAGGATTGACTCCGATGAAGAGGTTTCCACCGCAAGCTTCTCGGATAGTCTCGGTTCTTGCAGGCTCTTGCACATTGTAATACATTGTATCAGACTGCAGCTGCGAGTCTGCCTCTTTAAGGTGCCAGCCTTGACGTGCTCACCGCCCCTCCCGATAAAGAGCCCTGGAGGAAAAGGCAATCATCGTCGGTAGGACACGCATCATACGTGTGCGTTGAAGAGGACGTGTGAAGACTTGCGCTGCAGAGCTTGCGGCTTTTGCGAGCCTACCACGTCGGGTGGGACCACGAGATCCGTTTCGTCCGGCTGGTTGGCCTCATCCTCGGGGAGCGGGCAACCTGAGGCATCTGGGAATTTCCGCGTCCGACTCCTCACAACTGTGTTGCCATGAACTGTGCGTCCAGGCCTTTGGCCGCCAAAGTTTCTCGGATGAGAACTTCGGCTTTTTCGATATCCCCAACGATGGTGACTTCGCCTTGGCGCGTGTGATTCGAGCCCTTCTTTGCCTGTTCTTATCTGTTCTTGTCCATCCATCTGCACGGCATGGCAAGTGCGAGGCAGATGCCTTAGGATGCCCTAGGATGCCCCCATCACTACCGAAGAGCCTTCATCGGCAACACGGTCGTGATCCACCTTGATCTCTGCATTCGCCTTTTCGCCTGACATTACCACACTTTCATGCAATGGCTGCCTGCACATGTACGTTGCAACATGTTGCAACTGGCGGCAGACTCTGCAGTAGTCTCTCAACTAAGGCAATGGCAAATGCTCCTGATTGTCTCACCTCCTCTCCCAAGGAGGACTCTGATCTGCACAGCCTTCAACATCATGGTCTTGTTCCTGCACACAGAAGCTGAAGAGTTTCGATTGTCGCCCGATGGCATCACTGGAAGATCTTTGGGTGTAGACGCCTCAACTGATTAGGGTTGCGTGGGGGTCAGTGTGTTTCACAGAGTCAGCATGAGATTGTGTTTAGCAGCTCAAAGACATTGAGCCTCTGCCCAAGCAAGTTCGGGAGTTGTGCCCTGCAAGCATGATGGCACAGCTGTACACGACTGCTTTGTGTGCCGTCAACGTCTCCGCACCTGCTCGTTGTCGGGCCTGGAACCACAATCTGCCTCAGCGCGGAAACTCGGTGTGTACTATGTGAAGCTATGCCAAGCCTGGCAAAAGAGCTTTCGTTCACAAGAGTATTTAAGGCAGGAGCACAGAAAAGCAATGAGTAACCATTCGAGAGAAACACGGCATAGTATACCAAATCGAGCACTTTTTGCAGTCTGGACTCGGAATCGGTTTTCCTGAGATAGGGCCCTCCAAGTCCTGGCGGGGCATGCGACACTCAACCCTCTCCATCTAACATGCACATCTTGGGCAAAATGCTTGCATTCGGCTTCCTTCAGCCAGTCGGGTAGAGCCGTCTGAGTTGGAGGAGAACTGCCGTCTCCTTGCTTAGGCCATGACATGCGACAACTCCCATGAGAACTGAGTCGTATCCTGGTCATATCCGAGCCCCCTTCCCTTAAAAGGATGTCAATAAGCCGCTCCTCGATCGTCCCATTTGCTCCGTCGCGGTGGGCGGGTCTCCTCCGGTCTTCATGTGGACTCTGCTGCAGAATACACTTTGTGCGGCATACCCGCTCGGTTAAGGGCTGCATACAATTACGCCACCTTGACAACTGACTTGGGCGCGTGGCCTCCCTCGGCTTCTCCGGCACTGGCTCAGAGCCTCGCACCTCCTCACTCTGACGACGCCGAGGAAGCGCTTCCCTGGCACGTCTAAGAATTCAGAATACACTTCTTCCTTGTCGCCTTGGAAGAAGAAGACATGAAGACCATCCAAGATATCCAACAACACCGGGGTGCCCACTGCATCTTCAGTTCCCAAAGCGTGTGGACATCTTGCGGCTGCCGGGCCTACTTGTTGTCTGCTTTCCATGACGGCCGAAGGATCGAGAACCTGACCTTGGGGCCGTTGGCTCGAAGAAGCAAAACAGGAAGATTGCTCTGCCACTGCGATATGGAATTGTTGCTTCTTTTGCTTGTCTGTTTTGGTCTCAGGGTCGCAAGTCCGTAGAGCTGCTCCGCGCGGCTCAATTGCCTTCCCCACCTGCCCTACCTGCGGCCTATAAATGTCTGCAGCACGGCTCTGTAGAAACATGCCGTATCAACCGTATCATGGCCTTTGTCATGCTTGCGTGATACCTGTGTAGTTAATACTTATAGTTACTTATAGCTCATGTAGCACAGGTGCTTTTGTGCAAATCTCAGGCTGCTGCCGCTGAGGCTGTCGGTCTCTGGACTCAGCAATGGGCAAGGTGCGAAGATGCGCCAAAGAAGGCCGCCGAGGGCAGTCCCACGAAGTTCAATGAAAACAATCCAGTTGAATTCGAGGATCTCTACATAATTCTACATATCTCTACTTAATTATCTCAGGTTTTTCTAGCACATCCTGAGGTTGCTGCACGACGCCGTTCGCGTTCGCGGCCACGGTCTCCACGGTCTCCGCGGTCGCCGCGGTCGCCACGGTCGCCGCGGTCTCCACGGTCGCCACGGTCGCCACGGTCGCCACGGTCGCCGCGGTCACCGTGGTCGCCACGGTTGCCGCGGTCACCGCGGTCGCCGCGGTCACCGCGGTCGCCACGGTCACTTTCGGCGCGTGTACCACGGCGCAGCAGCCTGCAGGGAGAGAAGGTTGGAGGACACGGAAGTGAGCACGCTAGAGAATCTAGTATGACACCTGTACACACACACACTTACACACACACACACACACACACACACTTACACATACACACTTACACACACACATACACACAGACACACACACACACACACACACACACACACACACACACACACACACACGATAAAGCACACAATCTGCGCTTCTGCCAGGTCCCCCGACGACCGGCTGCGCGGTCGGCGCGGCTGCAGCTTCAGCGGGCTCCGTGTGCGGCTGCGCCGCCGCATCGCCGCATCCCCCGCAGCAGGGATCCGCAGGGGCTGTGCCGGCCAAAGGCTCTAAAGGCTGAAATCTCCAGCTGCCGAGCGTCCACTACGATTGAGATGACATGGAGATGGCTGCAATACGGCACTTAGCATTACTTGGTGGAGTGTCTTCGAAGGCTGCGGGAAACTTCTTGCGAAAAGAAAGAGTCATGGGACAGCTGCCCATGGTGTTGCCCGCTTGTTTGTGTCGAGTCGGGTTGGCTTCAGGAAACTTGTACGAGTCGTACGTTGTCGCTTGTCATAGTATGCGTGCTACGTCTGCCAAGCAATGTCAGCCTGAAGTAAGGCTACAGGAAGCTCTACTGTTCCGCAGCCAAGCTAAGCTAGTGCTATGGGAGCGTAAGCGTAAGATAGCGTAAGCCAGGCGAAGGTGCCGTGATCGGCTGGAGCCAAGAAAGGCCAGCGGGCACAAATCGGCTAATGCACAAATTTGCGTTGTTGACTCTTGACTTTAAAGGCATGGCAGTGGCGGTGACTCTTTGCTGGTCCAGCTTGTGGACGCCTTCCAAACTTATCATCGGCGGTGTTCGCCGATTTCTTGCCGTCCTGCAATGTGGCGCTTCATAACTTAGCATGCTTAGCTTGGCTTCAATGATGCGGCAAGGCATGTTTCATGCAAGATCACCTCAGACTCAACTAAGACTATGACCGTCGAATTCGTGAGATCGAAATCTTGGAACTCGATTCCAGCCATCGTGTGCGAGGCCTGCAAGTTCCACACTCACCCTAGGATGATCCTTGCAATACATTGCAATAGTACCCACGAAATGCCAGTAAGAATGGATGCCTGTGCGACATCTGGGCCGCTCACGGGCCACGCCTGGTCAGCTCATTTGGAGGACACCGATGACATACGCATATGCTACTGTTTTGGCTTGTCCGGCTCTCCCAGTGCCTTGCCACTGGTCTTCGGGTGGTAACACCTGTGGCGCGGAGCCTTGCCACAGGACAGACATGCGCACGTAGGCACACTCATGCACACGCACTGGAATCGGCGAAACACTAAGGCTCCAGCTGCAGGTCGGAGTCCAAGTCGTCCAAAGCAATCCGCTCGTCTTGGACCTTGACTCCAAGATCCGACGCGCTGCGAAAGTTCTCAAGAGTTCTCATATGCATACAGCAAACATTTTTCATCAGCTCACGCCACATGGCCCAGACCGATGCCAGCAGCCGTGAATCAGGATCAACGTCAGCGGATTCATCTCCAACATCAAAGGGGCGACATGTTTCTGTGAGTATAGCCATGCAGCAGCTCATGCCAGCGTGGATGATTGCAGTGGCAAGCTATGTGACATGACGACGCTGGGCTCTTAGTGTATGGGACTCCCAATTCCAAGCTGTGCCTGGTGCACTGCTCCTCTTGGCCTGGACGGCAAGAAGTGTTCGGGACATGGCTGAGTCTGGCCGTCACTAGACCGGGCGATCTACACCAATGATGCCGATATTGTATATCTGGAAAGATATATGTGCATATATATATATATATATATACATACATAAATATATATATATACATATATATATATATACATATATATATATATACATATATATATATATATGCATGTATATATATATACATATATATATATATATATATATGCATATATATATATACATATATATATATATACATATATATATACATATATTTACATATATTTATACATATATATATATATACATAGATATATACATATATATATATATGGATACACCAGTTTGTATACATATACATACATATATATGTATATCTATATATATATATATATATATATGCTACCCCCCCCCCCCCCCCACCGTAAGCACAGTGTAAGGGGGCGGGGTGTTTTCCCGAAGGCTGCGACATAATAAGTGCCATATCTGGCGGGCCACCCCTTTATTCTGATGGGTAAGGGCAGTGTGGGGAGGTGGAGGTTGGACCCTCCCCGCCGGGTCGCACGCAGCAGAATTCACCAAGCTTTCATCCTAAATAATTTGAACACCAAGATAAGCCGTTTGTACGCGAAGTTGTTCTAGTAGCTGACAAACAAGCCCTTGGCTGAAACCTTCCAGAGTTCCACTAAACATTAAAGAGCTTCCCTATGTTTATTCGTTTAAAGTTTAGATATACAGACCCTAAAGGTTTAGGCTTAAACCTATTCCAAAGCCTTAAAGTTTCCCTCGCCACTAGAGAGAATTTCACTTAACCCTATTCGTTGACGGTTTAGGCTGACAGCCTGTTCCAAAACTTTAGATTTTCCCTCGCTACTAAAGTTCCGCTAACGCCCAGACCCTATTCCCACTATATCAACGCATATTGTTTACGAGTAGCATAGCCTATTTCTTCAAGGTTTAGACTGGCACCTGGTCCAAAATCTGTTGTTTTCTCTCGTCATTGAAGGCATTTCGCAAATGCCCAGACCCTATTCCCTAAAGACATTCTAATAAAACCCAGACCCTATTCCCATACTTTCAACGAAAACTGTTTAGGAATATTCGTGCTTCCTATTCCTGAAAACCCTAAAATTTATTGAAGATTTAGGCTGAAACCTAGTCCAGAACCTTCGGCTTCCCTCGCCACTGAGGGCATCTCGCTAAAGCACAGACCCTTGTCCCTCAGCTATAAAGCGCAGACCCTTGTTCCCACCCTAACTCTTAAAGGTGTAGGCTGAAGCCCAGTCCAAAGCCTTATGTTTCCCCGAGTCACTAGATGCACTTCACTAAAGACCATATTCCCTAAACAAATTTTACTAAAGCCCAGACCCTATATTCCCATACTTTCAACGGAAATTGTTTAGGAATGCTCAGCCTTCCTATTCCTGTAAAACATTTCCCTCGCCACTGAAGGCATTTCGCTATAGCCCAGACCCTTTCCCCTAAAGAACTTTTTCTAAAGCCCAGACCCTATTCCCATACTTTCAACAAATATTGGTAGTCAGGCAGCCTACTTCTTGAAGGTTTAGGCTGAAGCCTAATCCAAAACCTTATGTTCCCCGCGTCACTGAAGGCATTTCACTAAAGCCCAGACCCTCTTCCCCTAGGACATTTTACTGAAGCCCAGACCCTTTTCCCATACATTCAACGAATATTGTTTAGGAATAGTCATGCTTCCTATTCCTGTAAACCCTGTAATTCATTGAAGATTTCGTCTGAAACCCAGCCTATAAACTTGCGTTTCCCTCGCCACTGAAGGCATTTCGCTAAAGCCCACCCTTTTCCCTAAAGAACCTTTTTCTAAAGCCAGACCCTATTCCCATACTTTCAACGTATATTGTTTAGGAATTCTCTTGCTTCTGTGCCTGCGGGGTGTATCCTTCATGTTTAGGCCCACTCCTGTGAACCCTATTTGTTAAACATTCTGGCTGAAGCCTTGTCCAAAACCTTGCACTAAGACCCGATTGTTTCAATGGTTTTTGTTCAGGAATAATCATGCTTCGGTGCCTGCGGGGTCTTAATGTTTCAGCCCTATCTAAACCTTTGTTCCTAAAGCCTAAATTGTTTAGGGTTTAGGGGTAGGGTTTCGGGTTTAAATTTTGAGGTCCAGGGTTATTCTTGGTTCTTGGTTCGGACCCGGTTTTACTTAAAACGTGTAATTTCCAAATATGCGTATCAGAGTTTTCTGTGCTCATATTTATGTAGGACTTCTTGAGCTATAGTAAGAAATATGAACTTAATACTTTGCTGTATAGCGAACAACAAACCAAGACAGCTGCCCTGAATCTGACTGCATGAAATGACTCAAGTTTGCCCCCCCCCCCCCCACCCCCAAGAACTCATGGCGATGAGTTTCTTCCTTACGGTGGTTTTGGGGGGCAATCCAACTCGGGGATTCTTGGTGCCCATGGTCTGGGCACCGTGTTAATTAACACGGGGCCCGTGTTAATTAACACGGCCGGAACCAAGAACCAAGAACCAAGATTCCCAGAAAAGTCTTTGGACGAGTCTTATTTCCCAGTGGATGGGGGCATGTTAATTAAAACGGGCCCCGTTTTAATTAAAACGCCTGGAACCAAGAACCAAGAACCAAGATTCCCAGAAAAGTCTTGGGATGAGTCTTGGTTCCTTGGGGATGGGGGCGTTTTAATTAAAAAGGGCCCCGTTTTAATTAAAACGCCTGGAACCAAGAACCAAGAACCAAGATTCCCAGAAAAGTCTTGGGATGAATCTTGGTTCCTTGGGGGTGGGGGCATTTTAATTAAAACGGGCCCCGGTTTAATTAAAACGCCTGGAACCAAGAACCAAGAACCAAGATTCCCAGAAAAGTCTTGGGACGAATCTTGGTTCCCAGGACCTGGGTCCGTCAGGTTGAGGAGCCAGGCAATTCACACGGCCCTCTACCTCGGGAACCAAGATTCGTCCCAAGACTTTTCTGGGAATCTTGGTTCTTGGTTCTTGGTTCCAGGCGTTTTAATTAAAACGGGGCCCGTTTTAATTAAAACGCCCCCATCCCCAAGGAACCAAGACTCATCCCAAGACTTTTCTGGGAATCTTGGTTCTTGGTTCTTGGTTCCAGGCGTTTTAATTAAAACGGGGCCCGTTTTAATTAAAACGCCCCCATCCCCAAGGAACCAAGATTCGTCCCAAGACTTTTCCGGAAATCTTGGTTCTTGGTTCTTGGTTCCAGGCGTTTTAATTAAAACGGGGCCCGTTTTAATTAACACGCCCCCGGGGAAAGTGGATTTTTGAACTGGTCTCTGATACTCAAACAACCAAATATCGAGCTTTATGTCTTTAAGGGTGGGTTCTGGGGGGGGGGTACCATATATATATATATATGTGCCTGCTCCAAAAGCTCAGGAGGGACCGTGAGATCAAGCTTCTTCAAGGGCCTGCAGTCTGCTGGCATTCCCATGCATTCCCACCATAAATCACCACAAATCATCATGCCCCGTATCCCGATTCAGAGATGCTAAGGGGGGCACGCGTCAATGCCACCGAGGATCTTCTTGGCTGCCTGCGAGACACGTCATGTGAGGTCCTGCGAGACGTTGGAACCGCTTACGCTGAAGTCAGCCTTGGCGCGCTCCGAATTCTCGCGGTGTCGGCTCCATACCTGCGGAGTTGCGCTGTAAAACTATCTCGGTGTTCTACGGACTGCGAGACGTACGTCTGAAGGCTCCTCTGGTCGTACATACATGTGCCAAGCTTCTCGAAAGTACCGGCTGCCTCCAACAAAGGAGGATCCTCCGGCAAAACTTGTGGACATACCAGTATGCTGACATGAGGAGTCTTGCGAAAATAGCAAGCCCTGAGAACCCACTCATAAACTGAAGAAGTACAGTCGCTGCCAGCAGCTGTGAGAACGAGTCCTCAAAGGGCTCGGATGTTGTTGTTGGCGCAGCCTGGCAATGGGTTGAAGAAACGCCGAACGTCTCTTGAAAGTAAGTGGTGATGGACTGGGACGAGGATGGCCAACATCATAGCGGGAAGTGCTTCGAGATGTCTGTAGCGACTGGTGTCAGAGAAGATGAAGTGATATGAAGTTCCGAAGGCTGAGGCTGAGCTTAGAATGGTTAAGCATGGGCTTGCAGAGAGCCCTTTCACCTTAGACCGCCGTCTCTCCTTTGGCCTTCGGCTTCAACAACTCTGTAAAAAGAACGTGGACATGTGTCACTACAGCGGGCATGGGCGACTTGAGACGTAAGCCCGGCCCTTCAATGCCATGCAGGAACTTGAAGCCTCATCTGACAAATTATGCCGTGGTCTATGGGGCGGACCCGCCTTCGACGCACAGCCAGCCACCTACGGGGCCAAACTTCATCTAACAAGCAAACCGAACAAGAATTCCATGCTCTCCACGCCGCAAGGCAGAAGGTAAGCAGAGAGTATGGTTGGTCATGGCATGTTGGCATGGTCCTGGGAGTTTTGCGTCGTGTTTATGCAGATCGTCGACCATTATTCGAGCAACATTCCATCCTACAGTTACGGGCCACCAAAGGCGGTGGGAACGTTTGTCCCCTAGACTTGCTTGTGCTTTCGGGCTCGTCTGGCGTGGCTTCACCCAATCTGCAATGCAGAAGCTCGATGCCTGTATCAAAACAAAGAACCGTCGCAACGACTGACCACATGAAGAGATGACTGGAGTTCAATTGCATGACAGCGCAGGCTAGCGTCAAGACATGGGAACCACGCTAACCGAATGGCAGTGCAAAACCACTGTGACAACATTTTACAGCAAGAGATACAGAGAAAGGTCTTCAGACCCAGAGGGTGCAGTCTGAAACATTGCGCGGCTTGCGTTGAAAGGTTGTCTAGCGAGAAAATGCGAGGGAGCGCGCGTCTTGAAGGAGCGGAGGTGGGGGGGTGTAAGGGCAAGCCAGGTGCGGGCCAACATACGAGCCACCACTATTTGCATGCGACTTCTATACGCAGATGACCAACAAACCCGGGCTGCAAAACAGGCATCCCCCCCAGAGGCCCTTTGCGGCTCTCTCATTGACAGCGTTAACCCATCAGGCCGAGCCTCCTCCAAGTTCTCGGGCCGAACGGCTTTGACTTCTCCGCTGCGAAGTCGGACATTCCTTCCCAAAAGCATCCGACGGGGCGGCATCCAAAATTCGCGTCAGGCTCGACTAGCTGAAGCATCTATGGGTATCTCGACCAGTCCAGCGATTTGCCGAAGCGTTCCAACTTTCCAAGACCTGGGAGCACACTGGCAACGAGCTGCAACGAGTTTCAATGGAAGCCGTTACTTGCATCAGCCCCGAGGAACCAATCAGCAAGACAAGAGCATGTAGCTGACTTCAACAGAAATGCACAAGGAGCATGCTTGCGCAGAGATCTGATGTGACAGAATTTGCTCAAAGCAGAGAGGGCAACTTGGGTGCTTTTGATATCTGGGGGTCGGGCGCCCCTCTCCCCATTCAGCCTGGCGGCCTTAGAGCCATTCAGGAAGGACATCATTTTCAGGCTCGGTCGTAGAGTCGTAAGGTGATCACGGTACATCCCGGAATATCCTTCCAGATCTTTTCCAACCCAAATTTGGAAGCTCAAAAAAATTCGAAAACTTGGAAAACTTGGAATGTAGAAGTGACCTTCACATTTTGCAGTCACTGCCGAGTATTGTTGGTCACCGGAGTGAACTGAATTGCCCCGAAAAGCCCAGATTGAACTGAGAAAGCCACGGAGTCTCCCGTCAGACCTTGCACGCGCACCGAGGAACCAGGAGCCAGTCCTTTTGCCAGCTCGGCCAGTTTCAGGTGTCCGATGATTTCATCTCTACTTAGGAGTTCGAACTGCACATGTCTTTGGGCGCCGCCTGCGATGGGCTCGGTGCGTCGAGGCCCTGGCGCCTCACACACTCTCACAACGGTGTGTTTGACCGCTTGTCCTCCAGCCAGCTAGCTTCAGCTTGTGTCGAGTCGGAGGGCTACAAAGCGGAGCATCTTCAAAAGATGCTTCCAATATTGCTTCGTGAAGCACGCAAGCTCCCAGAAACGACAAAAAGTATGGCTGAACCCTGCAAGCTTAAGCATGAACACCTGCCACTGACTTCCTCTGGCGCTCGCTTATTGGGACAGCGAGCTTCGCGTTCTTTGACATCTTTGCCCGAGTGCTCGCTGAAGCAAGCGGCCTTATGTTAAAACAGTTTGTAGCTGTGGGGTCTTGTGGTTTCGTGACATTGCACCGAGCCGTGCGAACAGGCTCAAGCTTCTCAAAGAGAGCACAGACATTCTCAGCTCCGGATGGCTGGCTTCTTCTTGACGCAGCCACTGGACTTCGCAGACGCCGCTCGCTTGAGAGACGCCGCTTGCTCGATTCCTGGGTTCTTCTTCCGACCCTCCATGCATGCGAGATATGCGAGGACCTCCTGCTTGAAGGTCTCGGAGAAGCGAACTTCACGAAGTAGATGGGATCTTTTCTGGAGCCAGCACGTCTCCGTCTCCGTAGTCACCGATGCCAGGAGCCCACCCAGCCGGCCCGGCACCAGCTCCGCAGCCACCAGCTCTGTCGGTCTCTTCCTCCTTCGGCGCTGTGGCACTGCAGAGGCTGCTACTCCTCGCCAAGCTGGCTATAGCCCACGTCCGGCACCTGCAAGTTTTGCAAGGAGTACAGGTGGGTCACCGTTAAGGCTGGGATCCTTTCCTCACGGGACCCGGAGAAGATGCAGACGTTCTTCTTCGTCGGGCGGGCATCTTGGGACGACTGGAAGAGCTGCTTGAGCAGGTCCCTGGTCTGTTGTCCTTCCTTGCACATGAACTCACGCACGAACTCCTGCATGCGGCTCTGCTGGTCCATGAACTACCTGCCCTCTTTGGCCATGAACTCCAATAGATACTGCATGACGCCCTGCACCGTCGTGCCGCCCTGCATCATCATAGGACTCCACCTTCACCACCGACTCCTGAAAGGTGCTCTCTGCCGGTGCCGGGCTGTCAACAGGCCCAGGGGATCCTTCACAGTGACCCACCTGTGCTCCTGCACCTCCGTATTGCCGCGGACTTTTGCAGGTGCCGGACGTGGGCCGTAGCCAGCAGATGCAGCTTGGCGAGGAGTGGCCTCTGCAGTGCCACAGCGCCCAGTTGCCAACCTCGTTCGGCTCCTTGGGCGCCTTCACGATCTGGGTCTTACGTGGCAGGTTGCATCTGCGGCAGGTGCCGGCGAGGCCGGCCGCCTGGGACTCGCTATGGTACTCCAGGGTCCCTATGCCGCACGACGCGCAGAAGTGAACCGCTGCCCCCGTCGCGCCAAAACGCTTGCAACAGTTGGTCTTCGGATGTTGGCCAGCATTAAGCTATTACGACAAGTGGAAAATTCAAAAGTTTGGTGCCAACCTGCTCGTGGACATGTCCTGCTACGTCACTTTCTCCACACGAAGTAACAGCAACAGCACATTCATTGAAGCGATGAAGCAAGGAATACAGCTGACTTCAGACTCGTAACAATTCCTCAAGCTGTGGCCTCTGGTGCGGGTCGTCGTGGGATGCTCGCCTCGGACCTGGGGACGGGCGCAACCAGGAAAAACCGACGGAACAGGGGCAAAAGTCCCATTAACCATTAAGGAGGCCCCACTTGTAGCAGCTACCGCGGGCTGTAACAGGAACAAGGGAGGGGTTATGATGGGATTGAAAACGAATGCCCGGCCGCACACCAGACCAGGAAAAGAAACACGATGAACACTACAAACAGATACCTGCAGTGGCGAGTCGTATCGGAACTTCCCCACCCAAACCTCACCCGCAACCTTCGCTTGGTCAGCACACTTCCTTGCGTAGTACTCGCTCCATTTCAGACCGATGTCATTTGTTGTGTCATTTCAGTTGTAACCTTAATGTTGCTGGATCTGTTGATTCTCTTTGGCTTCTCACATAGGAGTCTCTTGAGTTGCAGGTCTCTTCCTGCCTTGGCAACTACATATGTTTGTGCACTCCACTGAGTGCGACTCTTTTGCACTGGTGCAGTGGCAAGCAGTAGGAGGAGCTTTCCTTGGAAGCTCCTCTTTTGGGAGAAGCTTCTTCTCGCTTTATTCTAAGTTTGCCTTTGACTTCCACTGCGTTCTCTTCTTGTGTGCTTCATCGAGGCTCACAAAGTATCATCATGTATCATCGGCTTATTGTACTTCACAACTGAAGCAGCGCTGTTGTCCATGTCCCTTGACTAACTAGACTCCAGTCGACAATCATTTCCAGCGTTCACAAAGTGGTTTATGCCTTGCGCTTGTTATATGCTGTGCCATCATCAGAGTAACTAGTGCTAGGAAGCTCCATGACAAAGGAGCACTATCACTTCAACTTAACCTGTGGTACGCCAATCCAACCTAGAGAATCGGCAGCGCCGTAAAGAGCCTGACAGGCAGGAGTCCTCCCTGCCACGTTTTTCCTTTTTTTATGCGACCCCGATGGCAGCATAAAAGAAAGCACGAAACATGCAAAAGCACGCCAGTTGTCATGCCGAAAGTTTGCTGTTGCTATGGCAGCCAAACGAGCCCTGCTGGGCGGAACCTGTCGGAAAGCCGAGAGCAACCCAACACTCCTTACTGCGAGCTTTGGACATTAGAACTTTATAGCATTGACAAAATGTTTGGGAGCAAAGATCACCAGGAGACATCGCAAGTTGAGTGGTCTGAGTTCTTGGCTCATGGTACCCATCCGATGGCGTGTCTGGAAGGTAGATCTGGCAGGTAAGGGCTACTGAAGAGCAGCATGGGCTGCAAGTACGGCTGCACAGCCACGACGAGGCCCCTCCCTGAACTCGAACAACAGGAACCGAAAACAGGACTCGGTCTCGAAGGATTAGCTTACGCTGGACTTCTATACTCAAGCACAAGCTCCTCGGAGAAGCTTTTGCGACTTCGAACACAACAGGTGATTTATGGCACTTTCCGGTTTCAACACTTTCCAACCTAAAGCTTACAAGCTTCTAGGTATTGTCTTGCGCATTTCGCGCAGTGGTAACATGGATGTTGTCAAGGTTGCCACCCGTCTGCATGGACATGTCATTAGGCTCCTCGTCACGCTTCTCGAGCACGGACCCCGTGGCCTTGCCATGTGCAACAAGTGGTGGAACGTGATTCACGACTCTGTGCAGGCCATACCACATGAGATTCAGGAAGGCAAACGGCACTGCGCCAAAGTCACACAACCAAATCAGGTCCTGGATGCATGTCCAACTTCTTCCAGGTATGTCGACACACACGACTTTTTTGTCGCAGCCTCCATCTCAGCCGCCTTTGCCGACTTATTCGAAAACAACATCATCCAGCTCGTGCGATGTCGCTTTGGCCATGTGACTCAGGCTGGAGTTGCTTGACCTCGGTCGCCTTAGTTTCCCAGGCCAGCAATGGCTCGTCTGCGGCATCTTACAGCATCTTGCAGCAGCATCTCTAAAGGCGCGTCAGGTCTCCACAAAGCGCAACCAGGTCACGTTGGCGTAGCGGAGTGTTGTCCGACCCGTTTTTCTGACGCGTGGCGGACCCCGTCGCCGCTTTACCACCGATCAGAATGTCCAGCGGTTCTGGGGAGCTTGGCAGCTGGGCGGCTTAGCTCTGGGCACCTGGAGTCACTTGCAGCACCGCCAGGTTGGCCTCGCCGACCGCGGCCTGCAACGGCCACCGACAAACCCGATCCCACTAAAGCCGCCAAGCATCCGCTATAAGCCTAGCAACGAAAGGGTCTTAAACAATCAACCGCTCTGGCCCTCCACAGCCTGCAGGCTTGCTCTTTTCAGAGACGTCAAGAACTTCCAGTCTAGCCCTCAGGAGCCCTGAAGAGCCCTCAAGAGCTGCAGAACCTGGAGAAGGGAAGGGCACCTGCATGCGGGCTGCCAGAACGGCGCTGTAGCTCAGCACATCTGGAGCCTCGAAGCTGCCGCAGGCGGAGCGCCCCCATCCTACGAGCCCAACCCCCCCACCCTCCCCCGGCGCGATAAAGCTGCATACATCTGCATACGAGATGCCAGCTCGAGCCCCGGCATGTTCTTGAGCAGGACCAATGCCTGCAGCTCAGAGACGCTTGTGTACACTTTTTCTACAAATGTGTGTGTGTGTGTGTGTGCGTGTGTAAACTGTAAACGACGAACTGAGTGCACAGAGAGTACTTACAGAGAGCACAGGACTCAACGTTGCAAGCGCATATCTTAAAGAAAACCGAAAGCAGCAGAGAGGAGATGGGCGATGTTTTTGCGAGGATGACTTTTTTCTGAACTCCGCTCTGCCTCTTCCCATCTCGGAGAGGCGGCCAAGGCTGTCATCATGTTGTTGATGCTGTAGATATCTGGACAACAAAGGCTTAGAATACATTGATGAAACTACTTCTGTTTCGAGCTGATCTCACATCTGTCTCCCGAATGTCTTCTCATTGGAACAAAGCATAAGCAGCACAGTGTAGACGCGAGCTGCACCTGGATCGATTTGCTTCCTCATCATCTCAGTCAGCAGTTCACCTCGAGGGGCACACTTTCTCTGTCCGAGGGCAGATCATGGCTTGGATCGACTCATCCCTGTTCAGATGAGCTGCACGTGGCCTGCCAACCTCAGAGTCTTAGGGGTAGCACGACTGGCGATTGTCTTGGACGACTGTTGGATGAGGGCTGAAATGGGTTGAATACATTTGAATCCCCTCTGCTTACTTGCGATCGAGTCACATGCTGCTTTCGTGCAGGCAGTCATCACAGTCGTGAAGCTCCAACAGTCTGGCTGCAGCTGGAAAGCAGGCATTCGTCCTGCGGATTTCCGAAAGGCCACAGGATGCCGGACTTTAAGGGCCTCCGCCTGTTAGGAGGCTGCTGCCGCTGCTGCCGCTGCTGCCGCTGCTGCCGCTGCTGCCGCTGCTGCCGCTGCTGCCGCTGACGCTGCCGCTGCTGCTACCGCTGATGATGATGATGATGATGATGATGTTGATGATGTTGATGCCGCCGATGCCAGTGGGACAGTGATGCTGTGCTCCCGTGCAGCATACTGCTTGTTGGCGCGGATGTGGCAGACGGAAACTTAGCAACTTGCAACTTTCGCTTTCAGCCTGCCTTCAGACTTGCTCAGTCATCTAAGCCCTGTCCTAGCAACGTCTGTGCAGCCGCATAGTGGCTGCCTCCAGCAAGGGCATGAAGAGCTGCATTCATCGTCACGACCTGAGAGTTGCTGCAAGCTGTCCCTTCACCTCCCGAACACGGGTTCAAGTTCATCCCAAGCTCTCCACAGTCGGAGACAAAGCTCTGTCAGGCAAGCTCTGCAGCACCTTCCGAGCACATGCGCAGTCACTCAGGTGTGCAATACACTCTCCTTGCAAGCATCAAAATCAGCAAGCATTGTCGCACGTGCCTGAAGTGCAAGAGGCCATTGAGAGCCCTCTGCAAAGGCGGAGATTAAGGCGTTGCAGGTAACAACCGTCGGCCTGTGTCGTCAGTCTGTCAGCTTCAGTTGGCTTTTTTGCAGTTTTGCAAAAGGTCTCGTTGTTGTCACTGTGCCAAGTGCTGCAACAGCCACCGAACAGCGCACCTCTCGCGAAGAGTCAGAGCTTCGAAGGCCTGCTAGACACAAGAATCGCTGGGCTCTGTTAGCCATCACCCACTTTAAACCTTGGATAGTCATGCAATTTCCAGACAAACTGAGTCCGCTCTACTTCTGAACCTTCTGCGCAACCTTCTGCGAAGCGTTCACCTTCTTCGGGAATCTGGAATTTTCTTGCCCTGGCCTCCAGTGCACGCCTCCACTCTGTGCCACGGCCGAAGGCAGTGATCAATGCGTTGGCACACATGGTTTGTGCCTTGCATGTAAAGGAAGCAGAGAGCAAGAGTCTATGAGAAGCTCACAGAAGAAGGCCAAATTGACAACACACTGCCGAATCCCCATCTCGTCGCCTTGAAGAAATTGCGATGACCAAGAAAGCCAAAAGTCAAGCGCAGACACGAGCCTCCGACATGGCTTCCTGCTGCGCCTCCGTGTGGATCGCCATTGCTTCTTGCCACCTGAAGGCTGGCATGCAGGGTGCAAAGATGCCCGCAGCGCTGGGGACAAACATTGGCCGCAACGCGCAATTCAAGACGCATCTGCAAGCGCATTCAAGCGTACTCAAAGCCTGCTGCAGCAAGAACACGCAGAGATCAGAGCCACGCAAGTGGCCTCAGAATTCGCAGGGCTTAGCTGCCTTCCGATGAACATAGGGCCTGCCGAATTGTATTACAACACGCTATGTCTAACTTTGAAGAGCATCGCCTCTGCTACACGAGCAGACCAGGATTACCCTACCCCGCTCTCCCCACGCCCACCCCTCCCCCCGCCTTTCCGGTGTGAACAGCCAAATGGGACTTTCTGGAGCCGCTGAAACTTCTGACTGAGACCCACTCCCAACACCCAAAGCTTCACTTGGCAACTCACATTTCATTTGGCAACAAGCACATGAGCACAGCCTACCAGCGCACCGAAGGTTTGCACAGTTCGCTTGGAATCAAGGCAAACTGGGCTTCACGGGTCCTTCAGCAAGCCGATATGCAGCCCGGACTCGAAACTCCGAGGTGCACCGCTTGGACCGCCGACGTGCAGGTCCCGTGGCTTGGGCCGGCCCGACTGCCGAGGCGAGGCGCGCGTAAGCGATTACAATTATCCCAGGAAGACCTTTCCTTGATCGACAGGGTGGCACGAGTGGTAAATCAATACTGGCAGCGGAGGGCTCGCAAAAAGCTTCTGCAGTGCCACAGCCGCAAATGTTTCTCGGTTGCAACGCCGGAATGCTAAACAATCGCAGGTCCAAATCTGCCACTCAATTCCCCCCTTCGCCATGTTGCAGCATCCGGCTGCAGGGCCGCGGTGTGCAATTTAGACGCCATGGCCAAAGCCTGCTGTTGATGCAGACAGCAGCTGACACTATGTGTAGGTCATCCGTAAGATCGACTGTGAGAGGCAGTGAAACCTACAACAGAGTTGCTTGTGCAAAGTGGGCGCGCACCTCACGCCAATGTCCTGGCTCATCATTTGGGTCATCGTTCCAGGCAACAATGCCTGGCGGACCGGGTAGGGGGATTGGGCATCTCCAACGAGCAGGAGCAAAATCTTGCCGTGTCGGTATTCAGACAAGCTTTAAACCAGATCTACACCGTGCCAAGATGCATGAGCTGATGGCCGCATGGCAAGCTTCATTATTGATGGTCACCCGTTGTCCTGCGCAGCTCTGCAAGTGGATTCCCTGAGTCCATGGCGTAGCAGAACCATCAGGCTCAGCAGGCACCCAAGCGGAGTCCTTGCATTTCCTCCAGCAGACCCATTGCCAAAGCCCACTGGCGCCCAGCGGCATAGGCCCGCAATGTAGAGCCTGGGGCAGTCTGATCAGACAAGCGCTCATAAGACCTCTCGAGCACTTTACGAGTATCTTACCAGTACCTTACCTGACCTTCTGAACGCGACTGATGAAACACGTCAAGCATAGGCTTGGCTCAGTCACTTTCTCAATTTCGGGGTGGGGTGGGGGGGGGGGTAGAGTCACAAACCGAATCCCACAGGCCTGGGGGCGCAACAAAACTAAAGGACTTTCCTAAGGCCAAAGTGGGAATGTGGCCAGGACACCACAGAGCTGCGTTGTTTCCTCGATGCCCTGCAGATCGCACAAGAGATCCGTGCACATTGCATGCAATGGCAGCACAGCTTCATGCACACACATCAGATCAGCACATGCCTCCTGCTTGGAGTACTCCAACCTTTAAGCACAACAATATATCAGGTCAGAAGGTACCACATAACTGTTAGCAACTGTTATGCGCAGCCCGCCCTACCCAAAGAGCTGTCCGAAAAGAGACGGGTGGAGGGATTCTGCAGGTTTCTAGCAGGTTGCAAGTGTACTGTTCGTCAGGATTTGTGGCACTTGCTTCGCGTCAAGGCAAAGTATTCCAGGGAGGTAGTTCTGGTGCCCGAGTCATGGAGCGCCAACAAGCTCTACTTGTTGTGGTGCGAGAAAGAAAGATACGCCGTGCCTAAACTAAGGGACATGTGCTATTGGGGGTGGAGTTCAGGCTTGAGTTGAAAACCTGGAAAGGGTGCTGGTCCTGAGTCATGCTAAAGCCAGGGGAAGCAACGCACTGCATGCCGAGCGCGGGACTGGAAACCCGGCTACTTGTAGCTAGAAATCAAAAGAATTTCTGTGCAGTCTGCTCGTGATCACCGGCAAAGCTGAGCTTGTGACAAAGCCAAGGCCTCCAGCCATCAGGACGAAAAACGATCGGCGAGCATGTCAGACTGCAGTACTGGTAGCACTTGGATCTGGAACCGAGCCTGCGCCCAGTGCTGCCCCGCTGTAGCAATGAGTGCCGCGTATGTCCGGGAGGTGCGAGGAACACTACGGATCTTAGTCAGCGCACAACGATGGTAGTCGTAGCACGTCGCTCTGCAGAGGGTGACCAAGCCCTGGACAAACATCTCGTTCAGCAAGGCGAGCGCAACATCATGCTCCTGCTGCACTCTCTCTCACGCTTGTGGGAACCCCGCGTGTGACACGTGACAGAAGCGCCTCCCGGGCGGTGCAAATGGCTGCAGTGAAGCTGACAGAATCTGGGTTCAAATTGCGGTCCCTCATCCGGCCTTAGATACAGAGTAATGGACATTTCGTAGGACATGTCGTACAACATGTCCTTATTGGTTCTCCAAGGTGCAGAGGACCTGTAGTGCTCTCTCCCAGTGCCGATCTCCGCACGCCGTGATTGCGGAGTTGTAGCTGTACAAGTCAGGCCTCGAGAAGCGCCCTCGAAGCGAACATCCCTCTCCTCCCTTCCTCCCTTCCTTCCTTCCCTAAACAGAGAGCATCCCTGTCCCTCGATCTCACTGCGAAGTCTGCAAAAACAGCTGGGTTAGGCTGCTCCACAGTCATCTGCTCCTCCAGAAGCCAGAATGCCTCTCTGCAACACGAGGCCAGCAATGAAGTAGTTGATACCCATAGATATCGTCATTCTCACACTTGCACACAAATTGCACACAAAGGCACACAGGCCAAAGCAAAGAACAGGGGCAAACGACCAATATCGACCAACCTTAATGCGCTTCCAACCAGCCCTGCCTTTCCAACCAAGCCATGAAAACCGAAATGCAATACTATGGGCTTGCACTGCCTCTTCCCAACGGCCAGCCCTTGCACATGCAGCGATGGCAGCATTCCAAATTTGGACGTCCGACAACTGCCTCAGCAGTTTCCAAAGGAGAGAACAAGGCAAAAGAACGCCTCTCTTTTTCAAAGAAGTGCAAAATAAGGTCTGCAAAGAAGCAGAGGCTTACCCAAGGCTCCGACGTCTCAGACGCATCCTCAAGAAGCTGGAGGGCCTCTGGCAATGAGCGGAATGGCAAAAGGAATGATGCTTAAGATTTTTCCTTCCCGGGCTGCGCCTCCTCCCATCGCCCACCAGCACCACCTCGTTTGGAGGCACGGGGGCAAACACACAAGTCAGAAGCTTGTGCCTCAAATTTCAGCACAGCGACAGGCTGCAACAGCAGCAGTGAGCAATGCTGCATCTACCAATCCACCACGATCTTTGCTCACCTGGGCTGCCGCCGACTCTGTGCAGCTCCGAAATGAAAAACTGATGGGGCAGGGGGCAAGAGCCCGAAAGCAGACAGCGAAGCCGCTTCCACGTCGCCGCGACACAACGACATAAGAAGCATGTACCCAAAAACGGGAAGCCACCTACGGAGAGTTGTATCAAGCCTTCACTGACACAACCGCCAGTAGTCGACTGACAACCGCAAGACAGCATGGCAGACCACAAGGCCCAGAGGAGAAGGCAACAAACAATCCACAAGGGTGGAAGGTGCGCAAAGCTTCTCCTGAACTATTTCCAAAGGAAGGTTGCAAACAAGTTTACTAGTCGACATTGCAGCACTAGACAGGACGCCACGGAAGAGCAACAACATCTGCAGGCCTCAATCTGCTCACTTGTGCACAACTTGGAGCACGGATGCCAAACACAAAAATGAGGGTCACGTGCTGCTCCCGCACACCGAGGTCCGTGGGCGGGCGACTCCAAAAGCAGAAGATTAGCTAGAGGCAAATTTGTTTAAACCACAAACCCAAAAAACAAATCAGCGACCCCTCAGAGGACATTCTCGGAACTATCGCTGTGGAAACATACTGCCCTCGACCAAATCTCAGCTCGAGGCTTACGGGAGCGTTGGATCTAGACATGGCTGTATGATGTCAAAAACAAGGATATGTGCTGTACAACACCCGGGCTCTGCTTTTAAAACGCTGCGCGCTGTACGCGAATAATCTTCTTAAGAAGCTTACCTTGCCTAGCGAGCATTGCAAGTTGACCCAAAGTACTATGTTAAGACCCAAAACCAAACAACAAAAACAAAATGGGCGACTACCTCCGAGGGCGACTAGATGCCCCAATGTTTGGTTGTTTTGCCTTTTGTTGTTGTTCTGTTTTGTTGGAGGGACGGGAGAGGGTGGTTTCAAAGCATAGTGCTCTGAGTTCTTCTGCATAGTACTATGTGACTATGTGTTAACACGAGCAACGGGACTCTACAGAGAGGGCGGGTGCAGAGTTCTTACACTTTCCACAAACCACAACATGTGTGGAGCGTACTCCATATTGGAAAAACTAACTCAGAGTATATTAAAATGTACATGAAAGACATACATGCTTAGGAAAAATCTTATGTAAATACGAAAAAACAACATCATATAAGTAAAACGATAAAAGTCAAGCCGGAATCCGGTCGGGAACTCCAGCAAAAACAACGCGAGAGGCAGGCGCTCTTCGAGTTTGTATTGTTGATGAACATAATCAAGAACACCGTCAATGTCGATGGTTGCCACGGGGCTTGGGGAGGGGGGGTTGTGACCATATGTATCCGTACATACATACATACATACATACATACATACATACATACATACATACATACATACATACATACATACATATATATATATATACATATCTATATCTATATACACATACATGCATTAGTGTATCTGTGTACGTATACATATATCAGGTATATCAATAAAGATATCTGCATATCTTCCTGCGCGCCATCCTCGAAGCATGAAACTGAGAAAGGGCGGTAAAGAAGGACCCGTGGAGGCTGCGAAGAGCGCGCGAAACTGCTCTCCGAGGCTCCGCTCTCTGTGCTCTCTGTGCGCCAATCCGCGAACACCCGAATTTCTTCTGAAAAATCTGCGCAAAAGACCATTTCTACCATTGTCAGCACCATTGCTATGTCGATTGTTGCTACTGCTAATACACTCAACGAAGGAACGCAGAGGGGAGACCGAGATCTTCCCTGCAACCACCAGCCCGTCCCAGCAAAGAACAGATTCCTGAAATTGTCGTCGCAGGCAGCATGAACAAGGAAACATGGCGAAGGGGACGCAGGGTTACAAAGTCATGACATGACATATGGTAACAAGCAAGAACATCTCTCAAGAAAAAACACCCCCCCCTTCTCAGATCCCAAAAAAAATCCAGAAGATCAAGAAGATCAAGAATGTACCCCAAGGCGCCTGAAAAATCTCCAGGGCTCGGCGCCAGTTGCCACTGCGGACAAGGGCTGTAACAGCAGCACCTCGATTCTTCCAAGCTTCGCATAGTAGGGACTCTACAGGAATCCGCCACGCTGTGCTACATTGCTGTTGCAGCATTGTCCGTAACTGTATATACTAAAGACGAGCGGCTGCACACCACCTCGTTCGCATCTATGCCTTAGCATTGGTTTGGCAGATGAGTGAAGCTAAGCGCATCTGTCCCACGCATGAGCACCAGGATGGAGCCAAAGAAGTAAAGCATTGTCGTGCGAAAACCTGGTGGAAAGTAACGGCAGCCCTCATCATCCCACGTGCCTTGCGTCTGCATGTCTTCGAAGAGTGCAAGCGCGGTCGCCCCATCGCCCTTGCCAGCAGCCGCTCGCATCAAACTTCCGTAGCTGTAGGCCTCGTCGAAAGTTCTCTTCTCAGTCAACAATCGGACAACCAAAAACGGCAGGCAAGCAAAAACGCCCTAGAAGCCCTGGTTTATCACAGCGCAGTGTCATACCCATCCAACTGAGACATGGACATCCAAGGCGACCCTGCCCGCTTTCATCTCCTATCTCTGCACGTCTGCAAGCGTGTGTCTTATGCTGTCTTCTAGCAAGAAAATGGCGGACACTGGTTTCGAAAGTCCTTCGCACAGGCCAGGGCAGCAGAGAGCTGGTCTGACCTGCCTTGGTTGAGCGCAAGCATTCAAACGTTGCATCATGAACGTCAGCGCAATGCAAATAGCAATGGGCGTGAATCATGGCGGTGTCAATGCACGTGATTGCAAATGCGCACTCGACTCATCAACCTAGAAGCCGCAAGCGGCCAAGGCTGCGTTGTAGTGAAAAATATTGACCTGACCAGTCTGAACAGATGGCGTCGAACGGTTCGCTTCGCTCTTCATCGGACCGCTCGCAGTACGAACAATGGTGGCAATGGGCACAGAAGGGGACTGAATGAGTTTAACATGAGTTTTCCGCTTCAAAGCACCTGCCCGCCGCTGGCCCGGAAAGACTCGACCACCTGAAGGGCCTCCTGCCAGGCACCTCACACCACAAGGCCAGTCAAAACGTACACTCTCGTGCACTTCCTCTTTCTGAGAAGTCTGCGGTCCACCCCCAGCCGCGATATTTCGGCCGTGATCCGTTGAGGGTCGGCCGGCCTTGCGAACCAGGCACTGAAGAAGCCCCATGCGAACAGAACATGCTTGAATTTCTGAGACTGCTGCCGTCCCACCTGCTTCCTTTCTCTCTGTCCACCTGCATAAAGGGACAAGCAGCGACTAAGCCTAAGCCATGCAATCAAGAACTGAGCTTGTTGTTCATACTTGTATGAAGCCGTTAGCGGCGCCTCGCAGGATGGCCGGAAGTGGCGGAACATCGGATTGACCTCTCAGCGCGAAAGAAACAAAGAAGCTCTCGCTCTTCATTCTCGAAGCAGAGAGGTGTTTTTTGCAAAGGGGTCCCAGCCGGCTTGTGGCGGCCCAGCCATGGCACCAAGGGCACCCGGTCTCTCCGTTCGCAGGCACCCATCGGGGGGTTCTGTCACCAACTCAAAGTCTCTGGTGGCACAGAAAAGCGACTAGCTCTGGATCCTGCGGAGAGGTTCTAGGCTGGTGCAACCAGGGGGCCCCAGGCTTACGTGGGCTTGTTGGTGTATCGGTCCACCCCGAGCGAATCGTTTGTCCGTACTCACCCAAGCTACCAGCTCATCACATGATCTTCACCCGATATGCTCAAGAAGATCTGTGCAACAAGGGTAGAAACTGTCCACTATTCATCTGCGAGCCCAGGTCCGGCATTTGTGATGTTTGATGGGTGATTACGTTGCGTCACCACGTCTTCAAATCTGATCACTGTCAGTGTGCATCGTGGAACAGCAGCATTGCGGCATGTAAACACAGCAAGGCCGGCCTGCGTGCAGCCCATGGCGTTATGAAGCACGGGGCGACTGCTTCAAAAGTTTGCTTGAGTGCAATTTGGGATTCCTGAGGTCCTTCAACTTCTGAAAATTTGTTGATGCCGTTGGTGCAACGAGTTGAACAGAAACGACTGCATGTGCAAGGCTAGGCCATACACCCCCACTCCAAGGAGCAGCGTTCTTGCAGAACGCAGACACAGCAGCTAACACAAGTGAAAAGTCTGAGAAGCTTGCAAACGCAATCAAGAACAACAGCTTTTTGACGTCGACGCGCAAGCTTGTGGCAAGCCGGACGTCCACCCCATAGCCCGCCCACCCTCCCCGGCCCCCCCGTTGGGCCCCTTGGGTAAACGGCTGGCACTTGATCTCACCAGACGGATCGGCTACGGATTCGGAACTCCAGCGGGTTGAAGGACATCGACTCAAGGGAGTTCTCCTTAGACCCAGCTGCGTGCGCAACGTCCTGCTCTCTTCCAAAGGTCTTGGAGAAAAAAAAGTTCGCAGTCGAACCAGAAGATACTTTTAATACACCTCCTGGCATCGAAAGGCCGCCTGAGCTGCATGTCCGCCACTTGAGACACTTCAAGATGAGGTACTGGATAGGCCATCCTGCGGCAAACCAAAGAACTGATGAAAAAAGAAACGCGAAAGAAACGAACAAACACATGCCTTGTCCCCCCTGGCCTGATCTTAACGTGTGGCCGGCACGCTTCCGCCAAGAATCGCCGGCAGTGCTCGACTGCCTCCTCTTCAGCTTCACGAGCTCCTCTCAACATATGCGTGGCATGGATTTACGTGTCTTGTACGCTATCCTGACACCGCTTGACAATCTGATGCTGCCAGCACATCACTTACATGCATCTTACTTCTGAACTGTCGTGGCCAGCATGGGCCAGCTCCACTCGTGCTCCGCTTCTCAGAACACGTGAACCCTTGTGTTTTTCTTGTGTCCCCTTGTGTGTGTGTGTGTGCTTCAGAACCCTCTGCTCGAGGCCCGGCCCTGCAAGCCTCCAGGCGCACAGGTACACTCAGCCTTCGCTTGTAGCGTTCTGCAACACTGTCCTGTTGCTGGTGGGCGCTTGGCGCGAGGTATCTGAGGTGGACTCGGGACATTCACCTGAGAAAAGAAAGTGAGGAACATTGAGGAACGAGATGGAACGTGGTGGAAGGCTGATGGAGGGATGCCTTGGAAAAGCTGTGCTGGAGTTGCTCGGCTTTGAACTCCAGCTGAAGGTCCGGCTCCGGCTGTGACCAGAGCTTCTCCTCTGCGCATTCCACAAAATCGCACATTCCATTTGGGTGCTTCTGGAGACCACGGGTTCTCCTAACACCGGTCCTGGTTCTCCAACACTTGAATTTCGCGGAGGGTCTTGCCAATCAAGGCTTCCAGTTCCGCTGTCAGAGGTATGGGATCTGCAGCGCAGTGTAACAGGTTGCACTGACAGGTGGAGGTGTCTGTATAAAGTCGTGCAACGTTATCCGTGCCTGGAGCTTCCGGAGAAGGCGGCTGTAAAGCTTGACTTGTGTGGCCTTTCCGTAGAGTCTTGCTTGAACATGCACTTCTCTGAAACGGTTGATTCGAGAGCCACGCCGCCTTCCGGCGGGGCATGTGCAACGGCACCGCTGCGAGGCACCTGACCGACGGCAAGAGAATCCAGGTTGACTCCACTACGTGGTGTTTGCTTAACTTTCCGGTTGGCATTTGTAACCCCCCCCCACCTCACTCAGCTGCTTGGCCTGCCTCAGCATAGCCAACGAGAGAAAGTCCACACGTTGAAAATCGTTTGCCTCCTGAGCCCCTGTCCTTGTCGCAGAGCTGCGACCTTGGCCGATATGCACGTACGCCATGAAGCACGATTCACAATCGTTCATGACGCCATGACGCAGCAGCATGCTTCTGAGTCGCTCGCTTCTCTGCAAACCCACATCTAAGATCCACGCTTCCCATCCGCTTCCCTCGAGGTGGCGGTTGGGCCGCCCGGGGCGCAGGCCGTGGAGCCTCGACCTGATCCTCGAGAGCCTCGAGGTCCTGGGCCACCGGCAACAAACCAAAACAAACAAAAACAAACAAACTGTCAGCATCTTCCTTGTGCTCTTTGTGCTCTGCCTGCATGCTCATGATTTGGATGACCACGCTTCGGAACAGTTCTTTGCCAAGTGCGGAACGTTCGGCATCGATTTCTTGGCTGCAGCATTGCACGATGTGGCGGGCAACATCGAGAAGGGATTCAGTTGAAAGATCATGCAAACATTAATCATAGCAAGAGAAAGCAAGCTTTCGTGGGTGAGCCTCTAGGCTGAGTGTGGTTCGGCTGGGTTCGATAGCTCTCATAGTAATGGGACTTTCAGAATGAACCATGCTCAAGCGTGAGACGACAATGTTCCCACGACCCCTTGGCCTGGAATGCCTCTTTTGTTTCTACCGCCTCTACAGCCTCTGCACCTACAGAATACTCAGACACGATGAAATTTCACAGGTGTACATGTCCACATGCGCTTTCTTCCGAAAACAGGACGTCCAAGTGGAAGAGAAGCGGCCTGGTGCTGTGAATTGGCAATTTGTTGAGAGCGGAGCGCTGCGGAGCACTCTGCTTTTGTTTCTTCGAGCTTGCAAGATGCAAGATTATCACATTAGCCTACAATGCCTGCCCTGCCACAGATTCCGTGACCACTCCGGAAAGCGAAACGCATGCCTACTCATTTGTGATGCCCTACCGCTGCATCTGTGCCAGGAGCGTCTGCCACGTGCAAGAGCTGCAAGCGCCATTGCGCTCGGTCGTTAAGACCAGGACTACTGTACCTCTTGCATGCGGAGACCCGCAGTCTGCAATCACACCAGATACACCAGGATTCTTTGTCCAGGAGCTTCGAGATGCTGCAACTTGTGAAGAAAGGGTGAACTATGCGAACTGTCTTGGAACCACGGGCTCTGTAGCCAATCCAAGCGACTCTTCCCTATCCAAAGGCCTCGCCTGTGGCTCTGTGGGAAGGGAGGGAATGGAAGGAATGGAAGGAGTTGGGAGAGGTTGCGGAAGCATTGGATCGCCCAAAGTTGCCGGCAGCTTTCCGCGCTTTGCTGGAAGAAAGGACCTTAGATTTGAGGTCGAGGTCTCTTTTTCTGGGCAAGTTCGCATCTTGACTTGTTGCGGTCGAAGCGGCTTCGACATTCGGCCATGCCAGGGTATCGTAGGAATGCGGGGCAGAGGACCTGGGAACTGGGAAAGAAGGGCAGAGAGCAGAGCTTTGCCGCCTTCACGAAGCCGCAGCAGGCTCAGCTCCAAGCGGGGTGGCGGTGAGAGGCTGGGCCATGGCGGCGATGGAAGCGGCCGGAGGCTATTCCGCAGCTCTGCACGTAGGAGCTCCTGACTGGCCAAGACAAAGACCAAAAAGGAATGCAAGAAGAAGATCGGCCTAGACAGGGAGCCTATCCGGGCTCAAACTCCTGGACATCCTACCCTGAGGCTCGGAACCCCTGTATGTAGGGTTAAAGCCACGGCTTTCCGAGGCTGACTTCGGCTTTGGGATGGGAGCTTCATGAGGTCTCTTTAGGTTCCGGTTCCGGTCCGTCCTGGCCCTGCGCCAAGGCTTGCAGTTCCAAGAGCGCCACCTTGTTCATTGCATTGTGTTCGGTTCAACTACTTCTTTCGCTGATCGCTGCTGTTACGGGCCCTGTAGAGAAAAGCTGTGACCTGCGGCATGCCTCAACTTTCATCACGCAAAACTATGGCAAGTGCATACAACACCATGCAAAACCATGCGAAAACCATGATGCCTGCAGCTCCTTGTCTTTGGCTGCGCTTAGCTCCGCATATTTCCTCATTCCACAAGACAGGGAAAGCACACGTTCGCCTGGACGCAACTCACCTCTCCACAGAAGCCATGATATGAAGCCACGCTTCGACTTGAGATCCGCTAATTCTGACGCGCCCTCTGCACGCCCCATCTGTGCTGCCGCGGCTGCCTGCTCCTCGAGAGCCTTCCAGCGTTCTCATCGGGAAGGGCAGGAGGACATACTTTGCTAGTGCGATTCGGCAGCGCAGGAACAAGGTCTAAATGCGATCTTTATTTTGGCAGCACACAAACCTTGACAAAACTCCATGCGCAATGCAGTGGCGCCTTCGCTGTTCGCTCGAGGCCCTGCAGACGCGATTCCAGCTGTCGGGTCTTGTCCTGCGAGCAGTTCTTCAACATGAATCATCTTTTGAGGGATGCGATTCTTTCTTGGCGCAGACTCCTTCTCCTTGCGCAGCAAGTCTTCCGTTTCTGCAAGGCGCTTCTCGGTGGCTTGCTGGAGCTGTCCCACCTGGGCACTTGAAGCCTGAGACTGCTCGAGCCTGGTTCTTGTCGACATGCTCGCCTCTTCAGCACTGCTGCGGGCTTCCTTCGCCTTTCTCTCTGCATCGTCTCTTTGCCTCAAAAAGCGATGACAAACAGCGCACACTGACTGGGACTTGCATGTGTAGACGCATGGCGGCAGCACTTCGGCTGACGAGTGAGTTGCTGCATGTCAAAGCTCATAGCTTTGATCAGAATGGTGTTGGATGTGCTAGGAAGTGCTTTCGATGGACTCACACCGAAGGGCAGGGTATGGGCCGTGATGTTTTGATTGCAGACCAATGGAAAGCCACACAATTCGACTTCGGCACGAGGGACGGGCATCTGCGAAATGCAGCATGGCTATGGTAATGCGTGGTAAATGCAATTTTATGGATCGCAGGAGTGGTTGCTCTGACTCTGTAGCTTGTGCATAACGTTCGGCAACATTCGACTCAGTATTTCGCAGCCGTCCTGTGCAAACTTCCCTCCGAGAACGAACGAAAGTCCGTTACTCATTGGCATGTTGCAAAGGATACTTTTGGTAATGGCGCACCGTTCTTACATGCAGTGCAAGCCTCTCAAAACCTTAGCTTATGTGCAAGCGCACATGCTTCGTCTGCTTCGCCTCCTCTCCAACTCGAAGTTCCGCTGCAGTTCTGTGAGGCTTTGTCGGAGCGCCAAGGCCTTGGTCAACAGGCCGCTTTCTTTGCCGAGGACTTGGGTTTCTGGCCTGTGGCTTCCAACAGTATGCACAGGCATAAGAGTTATATAGCTAGTCTCGGCAACCGAAATATTAATATCGTGACATCGTGGGATGTGTAGGGTGCGAAAGCCGCGGGACGCATAATAGCCGAGAATCTGTTGCTGCTTCCTCATCGCATCTTCTTTGTGCAGTTTCAGCAGCGCGTTCTGCCTCCCCCAAGCGCCTGACATGAAGCGACTTCACTTCTCAAAGCTGTCATAGCTGTTCTAGTGTCCTCGAGTGCTCGAGCGGCACTTGCTCGAATTGAGGAGGCTTTCGCGATTTGGTGGCGAAGTGAGATTCAGGCATCGCACAGCCAATACACAGCCACTTGCGCCACCCTGAAAAAGAGCTGCGCATCGGAGTTGTCACAGAACAATAAGTTGAGGCGGCGTAGATCCCAAAAAGTGTAACAGAGTGTAACACCACTTCTAAAGTGTCCAAAACAATCCGTGAACACACCAAGAGCATGCCAAGACCACCCCGAGAGCATCTCAAGACCACTCCAAGAAGATGCTTTTCGCCATGGAAAAAACACGGGAAACCCCGCTTCGGGAGCCCAAAAAGTCGGCAAGCATTCCCGCACCTAGGCCGTGAGAGCGTGATATTGACCGCAAACCCGTGCCTCGATTAGGCGAGAGCCAACGTCCCAGGTGCGGGCGCGAAACAACAACCCCACCCCAGCAGCAAAAGCCGTGAGGCATCCAGTCCAGCTTGACGCAAGCTTCAAAGCACATCCCCTGCCGTTATGGCTACCTGATGAAATCCTTTCACGAAACTTGGACAACAACCCGTCATTCGCTCTGCTGGCCGTGCACGGAGTGGAGAGTCCCGGACAGTGGACTGAATATATACTTATATATATATACATATATACATGTATATATATATATATTTTATATGATATATGTTCCTTGCTCATCGATTATGGCAACGACATTGATGTCCCTCACCGGGCAGTCTTGGAGGTACGAGCAGAGCAGAGAAGAGGGTCGTCACTTGCGAGGCCTGAACACTGGGCGCCAGAGTCTCGTGTCAGGCGTATCTTCTGCACGAGGAAGATATGTGCACATGTGCACATGTGCACATTGACATGCCGGTGTGCACGCTCTGCCATGCGGGGCCCCAGCAAAAGGCATGATTTGGGCTCACCCTCGGTGCAAAAGGTTGGCAAGAACCGTGACATCACTAGAAAAGGCAGGCGCAGATCCCAGTGGGCATTGAGGGATGCGAGCCCTGCTGGCTTTTGCATACTTTGCTTGGCATGAATCCTTCGGCTACAGGTTTCGGCCATGCTTAGCATAAGCTCAGCCTCCTGTCTTCTTCCAAAGCTTCGGTCTTTTGGCGGAGCTTCTCCTGCAATGTCTGTACCTGCAGGTCGCTGCTGTGCAGATCAGAGAGTTGACTCCACATGAACAAGTGACCTGGCGAGTACACCGGTGTGTCATGGTATCACCCATGCGATGGCTAATGATTTGTCAGCGAGAACGCTGTACGCTTTCCCGTGCTGGCTGGTACCATGGAACATGGGAGCATCAAACCTTAAACAAGACAGACCAACGCCATCCAACGTAGCATTCAGACAGAAAGAACTTCGGATGCTCGGGCGGGCATCGCCAAACAGAGCTCGCTGTTGATCCGACGCCTGCGCTGACAAGTCCAAAGGACAGCTCTGCACCGACTGACACAGGATTTCAAGCCAGCAAGCCGGGTGTCTTTGTGCATCGGTGCCTCCTTGATGGCAGATACATGCTGAGCTTCTTTCGCATCCAGCTGTTGCCTGGTGATAGTTGGACAACGATTTAGGGACTCCTGAAGAATCAAGACGGAGCGTGATGCGGATACCGCTGGCGTCCGTGATCACACACTAGAAGGAAGCTGCAAGCGCAGCTCTCAGAAGAGTGTGAACGGAGTCAAAAGCTGCAAATTGGCTCCATCACTGCGACAGCGAGTGTCCGTAAGCAACCACACCATTCACTTGCATTGTAATTTTGCTTGGTGTGGTAAAGAAGACCACAGGAGCCTCAACTCCTTCCGCTCCTCCAAGATCGTCTGCGCAGGGCTAGTGGGAAACTACTGAATTTTAGCTGACACCAGAACAGCAAGAAGGCTCCGAACGCTCGCACACAAGGACCTCATAGTACTTCTTCTTCTGCTGGGCGGCAGTTGTCCTCTCTGGAAGCGATATGTGACTGTGAGATGCTGTGAGAGCTCTTCTGGCTGAGGTGAACAATACTCAAAAGAAGCTGTTTGCAGCTGCATGGCACATCACGACACTTCACGGTACTTCACACGGCGATACACACACACACACACACACACGCACACGGAGAAGAGATGGGCCTCCAAGGCCTCCACGTCGAGAGGGAGCTTGACATTGACGGGAGGCTCAGGCGCGCATCATGGTCATGTTGCTAATTTCAACTATCATTTTGTTGTTGTCTGTGTGCAACCATAATGGAGCGTCCTGGAACTAGAGTAACTACCAGTAGAAGTTGCAAGTGGGCACTTCGTCTTGAGTAGGCTGCAGCGAAGAATCGAAGGGGTTAAGAGAAGGGCATCGGAGGGCCCAGCGATATCCAGCGATTCAGTTCTGGAGTTCAGAATGCTCGATATTCCTCGGTAATCCTTGAGCCGCAGTGATACGATAATGCACCAGGAAATCAGTATTTTGCAATAAGAACTCAACGAATTGCTGACTTGCAGCCGACATGACTTCTTGAAATCAGCACCTGTGAAGTACTCGTGCCACACTTCTGACAACTGGGGTACAAGGGTGTCTCGGAATCAAGCGCGTCCCACAACAGGAGAGCGCATTCCATGCGAAGCTTCGCAGTCATGCCAGGCATGCGCGGGCCGCTGCACGCAAGCACCGCTGAAGGATGTGAGTTGTGGCTGGCACTCACATGACACCGATTTATGCAGGATACCTGGGATGGCCGAGGCGAATCCTGGATTTCAATGTCTGACAACAAGCAAACCTACGACTGGGAAGAATGACAGCTGTCCAAACTCGACCTCTTCAGGCTTCCACTATCGCTTGCTGCGCTCAGAAGCCTTTCCCATCGTTTTCCAGCCTCGGCAACCAACACCTGGCTCAGGTCGCAGATGGTCTCACATGTCCCACGAAGGTGGCAAGCGTGTGGCCACGCTCGACATCGTTCGAGCGCAAGGTCCGTCCTTGAGGCGAGCATCCGCAGCCACGCACCTGCCAAGATTCGCAAGAGGGAACCAATTGGACGTCACGGGGACGGCATATTCTCGTCAGCTTCTGGAGCCAGAACCAACTACGGCCTACAGTTTGCCCCGGGCAGTTTGCAGCATTCGAACGGCGCTCTGCATGGTGTAGTTTTTGCACATCCGTGGTCAAGCCACAGCTGCACTCGGTGACCGATGCAACCAGGCAGCGTACGCCGGCTGCACACCGCATGCAGAGGGCGAAGGCGGTGCACACACACACACACACACACACACACACACACACACCCGCGCGCGCGCGCACACACACACCCACCCACCCACCCACCCACCCACCCACCCACCCACCCACCCACCCACCCACCCACCCCACCCACCCACCCACCCCCCACCCACCCACCCACCCACCCACCACCCACCCACCCACCCACCCCACCCACCCACCCACCCACACACACACACACACACACACACACACACACACACACACACACACACACACACACACACACACACACACACACACACACACACACACACACACACACACACACACACACACACACACACACACACACACACGCACACGCACACGCACACGTGCACACGTGCACACGTGCACACGTGCACACGTGCACACGTGCACACGTGCACACGTGCACACGTGCACACGTGCACACGTGCACACGTGCACACGTGCGCACGTGCGCACGTGCGCACGTGCGCACGTGCGCACGTGCGCACGTGCGCACACGCACATGCACATGCACACGCACACGCACACGCACACGCACACGTGCACACGTGCACACACGCGCACACGCGCACACGCGTGCACGCGCGCACGCGCACACGCGTGCACGCGCACACGCGTGCACGCACACACACGCACACACGCAGAGAGACACACACACACACACACACACACACACACACACACACACACACACACACACACACACACACACACACACACACACACACACACACACACACACACACACACACACACACACACACACACACACACACACACACACACCCCCACACACACACACACACACACACACACACACACACACACACACACACACACACACATCACACACACACACACACTCACACACACAAACACCCAGAGTCACACACTCACACACACTCACACACACACACACACCCAGAGTCACACACACACACACACACATCAGCGCAGGCAATGTCATGTCTCAAAGACGCTAGATCCTGAAAAAGCGTTCAAAGAACTTCAATGATAAATGTTCTGACCTCTTGAAAGCCTCTGTCTGCCTCGCTCCCCCACCACACCTGCGCAGCGCTGATGCTTTGAGGTGCTCGGCCCGCTGCCGGCGGCGCGCCTGATGTCCCGCTTTGCACACCGTCAAAGACGGGACTGAGATGAAGGTGGAATTGCGAAATCCGCCTTCCCACAGAAGAGCCAGACCCTCGCCCCCTCCCCCCCCTGGCCCTCCCCCCTTCTCGCCCACCCCGCTCCAATCTTTCACCCCTGGTTGGGAACAGCATCTTGTCAGCCATCACACCAGCTTTCTCACTTTTGATTCCGGCGCACAATTGGCGTAGTCATGCGTCATCTTCATGCCCGCAAATCGCACAAGGCCAAGGCATGACTTGCCTGAGCAACAGACTTGATCTACAACACCTAGACCGAACATCTCTTGGCCAGAGACAAACTGCAAGGCCTCGGATTTCAGCCTTATCGCTTGCCGACCTCAAGGCTTCACACACACACACACACACACACACTCTCCGGGGCAGTCGATGAAAGCCGCGCATGAGGATCATGAGGCATGATACTGGCGCTATGCCATGCCTGGGACCTGGGAGTCCAGCGACTGGCCTGGCGCTGCCATGCAGCTCGAACGCCTTTGTCCAGCCAAGTGTCAACCGTGGACTGTTCCGGATCTCTAGCACCCAGCACCAACACCCCATCTGAGGTGTTGGGCGTACGATAGCTTTCTCCTCCGAGAGGGGGCGGCTGCCACCGGGTCGAGCCTCACGCAGCACCTGTTGCACAGCAAGGCTTGACTTCAGAGTTTGCAGCTGAAAGGAAAGGCATGAAATTTACCGAGGTTCTGGACCACCAAGTCGCACTTGAACTGGTCCCAAACCACCCAAGGCTGACGGAAGATCATGCATGGGCCTCGATCCACGCCTTCTGCAACTCCGTCCAACCATGTTCACCTCAGGAAGGCAGGAGTTATCTGAATATGATATGATCATACACTTGCAGGAAGCAATCAGGACAAGGAATCAGGAGAAGACACGTCTCTAACTGCTAAATCGAAAAGATGCGCTCGGAAGCAACCCAAACTTAGATGCAAATTGCGTCAATAAAGTTCAGAGGAATAGTGAGACATGGAGGTCAAGAAGCTCTTTACATGAAAGTACACATCAGCAGCATAGTTCTTTTGCGTGCGATTACTCCAGAGGTCCGCGAGATGCCCTCGCCCATCTTACCAGAGAAATCTGCAGGCCTCCACATTGGCGTGAGAGTTTGGTTTGGGTCCTTCTCCTTCCCTCGCTCCGAATTGTTGGCTCCTACCCACCTTCCTTTGATGCGGGGTGTCAGCGCCTTGGAAAGGAAGGGAGAGAGAATCCTGCAAGCACACCATGTGGCGCAAAAGCGATTCACAGGTTAGGATGTCCTGAAGAGAGCTCTCGACTGCCATGGTCTCTCAGTCTCACAGTCTCTGGGTCGGCAACGCGCCGAACCAAGTCGCCAACGCCAAGTCAAAGCCTGAAGCCAATCTGTCGCGTCACCAGAAAAAGGCCAGGAACACACTTCATGATTGTTTGCGAGGGTTCAATGATGATCCTTGGGAGTTTCGAGCGGGTCACAGCTGTTCATCCACGGCTCCTGAATCGGAGAATCGGAAACTACATGCTGAGCTGCACCCTGCGCTTCAATCAATGGAAGTCAACAACAAGACTTCGGCATCACGCTGCAGTATGACATCCTGTGACGGCCGTACAAGTAGCGTCTTAGGTCCCTGCCTGTGTAAGACATGACGTAGTTGGCGACTCGATTTTACCAGCCAAGCATCCTCGTGCAGGAGCACTGGTACTTCTGGTGCTAGACAGCAGCCCTTTGTTCAACATCGAAAGAAGCCGTGCACCAGCACAGTTGCCCCGTCTACTGATTTTGCTGTTTCATGATGCGTTTTCTGCCATCAAAGCGTGGCGGCTTCCTAACAGTCCAGCCAACTTCTCGGACAAGCACAACCCGCGACCACTTCAAGACATGGTGCTGGTTTGTGAACGTTTCTGCCAAACTCCGGACTGAGCTCAATTCCATCATGCCACACATTCACACGGCTCTCGAAGTACAATGCTGAGGAAGCTGAATCCGAGATCATTCGGAATGTTTGGACAAGGAATCTTGCGTGGGTTCGAAAGTGGACAGCTCGACCTTGTGCCTGTCTGAGGCCAGCACCCGAGCTAACAACGACTGCGTAGCTTGGCCTCGCCATGAATCGAAGGACTGACACCATACGATTCCATTGCCGTAACCTAGCCCAAGCCCCAGCCATACCCAGCCCACCTCAGCTCGGATTCACGGATTCCAGACTCGGCCTTCGGCCGCATCACACCCAGTGTGTGCTCCATGGGCGCTCTCCCAAGACTGACCACTGAGGTAGAAACCAAGGCAATGCCCATGGCCCAAGCTATCCGGTCCTGATACCGCATGACATATTTCACTCCCACCTCATTGACTCTGCTGTTGAACTGTTGCACGGGATGCTCGCAATTGTCCTCTTTGAGTTCCTTGTAGCTTTCGCAGGCACCCATCGCTAGCTCGCCTCAGGGACATGCAACCAGCACCGCTACATAATGTGGTATCGCACCGACGGAAGAACCACTCAGGTGCATCCCCTTGTGGGGCCAATTCTCCAAACTGGTGACTTCAATTTCCGTCGCGTGTCATGGAAAATGTTGCTTGATCAAACAAGCGGGGAAAGCGCGAGTCTTCTAGAAACTCCTTTGTGGTATTGACATGTTTCGCATGCCCGGCATGAAGGCGGATGCCGGTATGGAGAGCAAGCCGTCGTGCTCATCAAGAACACTCTCTGGCAAGGCCTTTTCTCTTTGCATTTGGGGAGAGGAAGGCTGAGCATGGGTTCAAGAGTGGCTAAAGAGCCAACGGGTGCCTGCATCGTTTCAGCTTTGTGCAGGCCTGCGCCATTGAGTAAGTTGAATAGAAGCGAACTCAGCATGCCCCCCAGGAAAGCTCCTCCTGTGCTTCTTGGACTCTTTGAGACTGTAGGAAACCACAGGTCAGAAGTCATCACTAAGTCTCCGACAAAGACGCGCAAGCACATCGTGAAGTCGACTAGCCTGCAAGCTACTTAAACACGGCTTCCTGAGGACTGCCAGTTTGCTATTGCAGCCATGCAGCTCGTAACGGGCAATGCGTTGTAGCAGAGCGGACCTGCTTGCTTTGGGAGCACGCACTGGTGCGTAGAGACGAATAGTAGTGCATGACCATGCTGTCAGAACACATCACGGCCGGGCGAACTGCAACCCTACTTTCACTAGATGTGGTGCCACGGGTAGCTGCAGTTGCCCATAGCCACTTGATGTAATTACTAGATCGTTACTGCTGCCTGGTTCGGAGAGATCAGATCAGGTCAACAAGTGTCAGACAGTCCAGCACGAGCAAGGCATGCGCGCAGAAGCCTCATGTAACACACTGATGGGCGCTAAGAACGGAGCCATCAGTCGAGAGAAGCAGATGGATGCTTGAAAAGCCCCGAACCTCCGAATTTGACTTGAGCTGAGCTTGCAAATCCTTGTCGGACGTCTTTCGCACTGCGCATCTTGGGGCCACAACTCAAGCAGATGCTACTACAACGTGCCATCTCTTGCTCCTGCCTCACGCGGCGCACACCGCCACGGCTGTGTGTCCAGGTTCGGGCCTGTCAGAATCAGCGCGTCTCAAAGATCTCTTATCAGCCCCAGGGCGCACAAGGGCCCAAGATCATGGAAAAAGAGCACGGAAGAGCACAAGTGTGCAGCATGCTACCGCTCTTCTTTCGTCCATCTCTTGCTTTACAGCGCAGGAGCATCGCATCAGCGATGCGCAATCCGGGTCTACGAATCCGCAAATTCGCAGCTTGCCACATGACAGAATGCTGGAGGAAGGAATTCCTTGTGAGCACGATCAAGCGACCATGAAGTAGGAATCAGAACTGTCCCATCTGTCCCGGCTCGTGGGGAAATCCATCCCTGCAGCACCCTCTTGGCTTACGACTTGGAGTTTTGACTGCCTTAAAGCTGACATTGCCAGCTAGTCACGAGAACTGACTCGCTGCAGTCTCCTTGGGACCTACAGCTGCTGTAGGGCGATTGGTCCTGGGGCATGCATACAAATTGACCTTAAGCACCGCTGCTCGCCAAGAGCCTTCAAATATCTTCTGAAAGCCCGACCCTAAGCAGACTCAGACAAGAACTCTTCCTGCTCGGAACGCGGGCGGCTTTGAGACATTGACAGCTGGTCACTCTGCGGTTAGAGCCGTCAGAAGTCGTCGCGGTGCGGAAAGTAGCTAAGAAATGAGCAATTCTTGCCTCAAGGCGATCGCTGCCGGCACGATCCCTATCTAGAAAGTAGATGATTCGAAAGTCTCATCGCCTGAGGCAGTACAGCTCTTGGCTGATCCTGGTGATCAGAGGCTTCTGTACAGAAGGTAACTCACAGCTTTTTCATGAGACTTCACAGAGAGCTTCACGAGTGCTGCAAAGCGTTGGTGTTAACAGATTCATCGAGAGGCAAAATGGCGCTTCACCGCTTCATCCCTCGGAGGCTGACAGAGAGAGACTTTCTTGAGGGGGGCCACGGCATCCTTTTTTTGCCTGAAGATCCCAATTGGAATCTTCGGGCGTTGTTGTTGATCCAACCATAAATCAGTCGTGAAGGCAAGCAAAGCTTTGCACCAAGACAACTCGCATATATATGCATATATGACTAACCATACATGACTAAAAGAACGTCGCAGAAGCACGACGCCTCACACCATCTCGGCAAGGGCTGGCTCAGAGCTTCCTGCACCAGACTCCGAGCACATCGGTCTGCCTGCACAGGCCAAGAATTGAGAGGCATGTGGAGGAATCTGGTCGTTCCGACCTCGAACAATTCTCTCCCTCAACCCCAAAGGCTGCCACCCAGAAACCCAACGACCCGAGTCCGGAAGCGGGCAAAGTGCAAGGTGTGCGTTTATTGGCAAGCAGGGTAGGAACGTGCTTTATGCAAGTCGTGCACTACAAATATTCAAACATAGGAGGAGCCCTCAACCTTCAGAGTGATGCAACCTCCAAAGCTACTCTACACTTCAACGGCCGGCAAGTCGCCGCAATCCGACATAAATACATCTTGCTCAAGTGCGAAAATTTGCACAGCTTCCAACATCTTCTAAATTCCGCCTCGCCAAAGGCGGCAACACCCGCCCAGAGTCGCCAGAAGAAGCATGCAAGGGCCAAAGCAAAGCCCAATGCGGCCTGGAGATCAGCCATAGATTTGGCGACAAAAGTCTACAGTGCTCTGTAGTGCTCCAGCGGGTCTCCCAGGAGTAGGACTGTGACCCACTTCTCGTGGCTAGAACTTGGTCCATGCAACACAGCTGCGACGACCACTCAACACATCATACACTTGAGCGAGATCTCTGTCTTGCCGGCGGCGTCAATCCCCGATGCAAACCATGTAAAGCTTTAGAAACTAGCGTTCCCAGCAACTTCTGCTAGTGACCTCTTTAGCTGCTCTCTGTAAAATTTGATATGTGCTGCGGCGCCAAGCCATAGCCCGAAGGTGGCTTGCCGGATCAGGTCGCGTTTGTCGCACACTTCGCCTCGGTTAAGCTGATTTCTGACAACTTCTGCACACCGTTTATGAACCCATACGACCATGTGAAGCCTCTTCCTTTGCCGGGCTGCAAGGAGCGGTGTGGAGCACTGCAACGGTCAGCTCAGCGCGGGAGAGGATCCGCACCCGGGTCATGTAGCTGCCTCAGTTGTGCTATTGACACTTTTCGTTTTTCGTTAAACGCCTCAGAGACGGATCAGCCTTCCCTTTCGATGCATCGAGCCCAGGTGCCGACAAGGCCGTCTGACACGTACAGGAGAAACTTTCCTCCCGATAGCCTGGCGCTTACAGACTCGTGCTGCCACTGGCCATCACTTCATTCTTGCCATCTGAAGTACAGATTCCCTGCCTGTAGAGGCCAGAGAGGTATCCGTCTGAGGAGTGCGAGGCCAATGCTTGAATCGGCCAAAGCTGACCCCCATGTGTATGTCCTGGCAATCAGCAACTTCTTGAATTAAGGATCCGGTCACAGGGCTTCTGGGTTCTGCACCCCAAAACGTAACAGCTACCACTTAATTATTGGGAGACATCCAGCGCCAACTCTGCCTAAGCCTACAGTCAAGACTCAAGACAGTGGAAGTGAAAAGGTGGCCAGTTTGCACAGACAGCTAGAACAAAATCAGACTCTGCTGACATCCTCTTTTGCCCGCAAATCGCAAATGGTTAGAGAGAACTGCCCTCTCCGGGCAGTTCACATCTCCGCCCAAACGAACACCAGAACACTAGACTCACAGACGACGAGCCGGTCCAGACAGCTGGAGTTGCACATTGTTCTCGGCCGCAGCAGCCGCATGGGGCCACGGGCGGTGGGCCACCAATACCGTCGGCAACGACGGGTGTCGCCCGGCCCTGAGTTCAACTGCAAGGGACAATAGGGACACTTTGGCCGAGCATGTGCCGAGATGTGCCAAGGGCATGCAAAACGGCATGCCAGCCCAGTTGCAAAGCAACCTTCAAGTCGGGCGCGCCCAAGGTGTCATCGACGCCTGCGCAGGAAACCCGAGAGACACCCGGGACATGCGGCGTTAAGTGCATGCTCGCATGCTCCACTCTCTGTCCTTGCATGAGATTCGGATACACTCAACAAAAGCCTGGCGATTGACAAAAAGACTCTCGGTTACGCTGAGTCTAGGCGAATTCACACAGTCGCCAGAGGAAAGAATCGGACGACACGAACCTTTCAAAAGCTTCCAATTGCACTGCCAAAGGATGTGGATGCGTGTGTTATGATTACCGTTGGGTGTTGCGCTGGTGGGTTGGCGAAGAGCCTTTCGATTGCTCGATCAGACCAGTGGCAGCTGTTGGCGAAACATGCACATAAAGGCAGGACATGGAAGGAACGTGAGCTACTCTGTTAACGGCCTACGGCAGGAAAAACCACTGACACACTTCCGGTCGTCGCGTCGTTGCACAAGACATTCAAGCCATAACGACATATGCGGAGAAGGGCGGCGTCATAGCATTGAACAGCTGGAGCAGACGGCTTGTCAACATCCCGTGCAAACAGAAAGCGCAACATGCACCATGTGCCTGCAACAGTGATGAGCTTTTCTCCCTCAAGTGGGAGCTCCACGTGCCTCGGAGCTCAGAAACAAAGCTAGGGAAACACAGGATTCCGCAGGATTCCGCGTAGGAAGCCTTCAACATCTCTAAGCATCGCTAAGCCGATCTGAGGGGCGAGTTGTTGAGTGAGGTGAAGCCATGGCGTTCCCAGTACGCTGTCCAAGCCTCTGCCTGCGTCACCAGGCAGCCCAAGGGAGAGTCAGCAAAGTTTGGAGCTTCGCAGCTTCTCCCCTGCCTCCGCACGCTGGCCCTTCGGGCCCTTGTAGTTATAATACTCATGGTTGCCTCAACTGTCTATGCCGCAGCACAGAGCAATGTCAGCCTCATTACAATTGCTGATGGCTTTCGCTCGCACTTCCTGGTCGGTCAGAGGCGTCGGTGTAAGCTTCAGGCTGAACCTACATGTTCACTCACGTTCGCTCCTCCTCCTTGGCACCACCTTCCCAAGCCAAGGTGCCGGGAACGTAGTAGGCACCATCTGGGGCTGCTAATGCTAGCTTCTTGAAGACATCCATGTTGTGCTCACGGATCTGCACAGATCCTGCCAAAGAATGGATCGCAGGCGGATTCCTATTAATAATCTTCATGTGTGGAGTCTGGAGTGCACAATGTCCATGCCATTAACTACTGAACTAGATTTGCGCCGTAGATTTACTGCCTTCAGTTTAGTTGTACCTCCACGGTGCAACACCACATTACAAAAAGATTGTGCTTCCAACAGTACTTGCAAATGCACTGGCTGGGTTCGTGCACAACGGCCCAAGAAGGGAAGCAGCAAAGGAGCTGCAGCAAAAGGAACGACTCGCTTGTCCACTCCACAGCCTTCTGCAATGTCTCCATTGAGGACAATGGCATGGCAGCCCCTGCAGTATGGCAAGCACAGTACCATGGTTCGGCATGTTGCAGTGATCTATTCTGCCAGGCAACAGCTGCGACACACCCTCCGCCAAGAACCTTGCGATCACACAAAACATGATTCATGTACACTGAAAAAGTCAGGGTTTTTATGGATTTGGCGTCGGCTTCTTCTGCTGCATAAAGCAGCAGTCCAGCTAGTACAAGGAAGCGCATCAGTGGGCCGCAAGCTAACAAATGCACGGACTACAGTGTCTACAGAGGATCCGGAGTGCCGCAGCACAGACTGTCCGAAAAGCCATGTGTTGCACCACGTTGCACCTCAACTTCTCCGTGCCATAGATGGGTCCAGCATGCAGGTCGCTCAGCTGGCAAATGCTATATCCTGAGCTGCCCACAACTTGCTCAACGTGGCGGCTGCTGTGCATCACACGCAACGACGACTGGGGTCTTCTAAAAGTGAACTGCCATCGCCAGCAGATGTCAGGTGCCGGTAGAGACTTATCATTGTGCAAGATGATAAGTCTAGTAGGCTCGGACAGCCATCCATCGTTTGAAAGCAAGCCTCCCTCGGCAGCCTCCGGAAGTCCGGGCACCTGCTGAAGCGACTCATTGTATGACATAGACTCAGCCCGCTCCCGTCGTGAAATCGCAACCCGCGTGCACAGGACGTGCCTCCAAGTGCAGCCTCTCCACATGTGGACCTGTCAGGGAAGCCCGTTCCACCTAGTGGACACACATTCCAAGGATGTCACACAACTGTTGTCTTTGCAATCAAGCCTCCAAAAAGGCTGAGGAAGCTCACAGCGCTGACCAGGCAGAGGGTAAAGCGGTTGAGCACTCGCTCATGTTGCCAGCCGACCTGTGCACATGCCAAAGAATAAGATGGAGCATCATCTTGGGACGCAGCTACCAGAGAGAAAGAGAGACAGACGAAGAAGAGGCGGGAGGGGAGACAAACAGCTAAACAGGCCAGCAAGCCTTCAGATGGAAGGAGCCCAGCGCCACAGCGAACAACCTGTTGCTTGCCAAATTTTGCTTCCGGTACCCTTTGAGAAGCATTCTGACCGGCCTGATGTTGATGAAGTTGAAGGTGGCCACCTGCTTTCGATTCTATCTGGCCATAAAGGCCCCTTGCTGTATTCCGCAGCTAGGCGTTACGCCAAGGACGAAAATAACAAATGTGAGGGGTCACCCCCGTTGATTCGTAAACGATCGCAGCTTTTGAAGCTCTGAAGCTTCGCGCTTCACCTGAAGCTCTACAGCTTTAAACTTCCAGCTGCTAGCTTCGCATCTTGCCTGAAGCGTTTCATGCTTGGACTAGAGCGGCAAATGTCTAAGAAGGGATGGTCGGGTTGCAATACGCACTGCAGAGCTCCAGACTGAACCGTGCCGAGAAAACAGCGTGCAGAGAATGGGGTTGCTTTATGATTTATGATTGTGAGAAGCATACCAGGTTACCACCATCTCACCCACTTATCCACCTCGGCATGTGCCGCTTCCCCTCACACATCCTTTCCCTTGTGTCTAGCTTGGGTTTCCTCATCCATGGGGGCGTCCAGGATCTCTATTCGGCACACGACTCTCAATCCTTCCTAACTTGAGAAGCAACAATGTAGCACGCACATTCCACTGCACTGTGAATGCGTTGCGTGCCAAGCATAAAGAGCCGAGAGACAGCGTACAGAGCTGCCAGGTAGGTTCCACATTCTGACATCCACGTGTCCTCGTGGAAGGCCCGTGAAGGAATGTGAAGCTAACAGGAATGCGGCACTACGCCGTGCAAATTACGTTTTCTGCCTTCACAACAAGATTAGGAAACAAACGAAGCCACTAAAGCCAGTTCAAGCGAAACTGGGTGATCTTGGAGCAAATCAAAAGTGAGATCCTCTCCATCTCTCGCCGTGAGCACAGAGAAGGCTGCAAAGCCACCAGTGCCGAAGAGAATAACCTCGAAAGGGGCACGTAAAAGGAGGACGGAATGTATGCGGACTCTTCATTTGAAGTCATTGAGGGGAGACTCCAAGTTAACACAACAGTTCGAGCAGGTGCTGAAATCCCTTCGCAACTCTGCATGCTGACAGGGTCTCTGTTGCAACGAAATCTCGAATCTCCCATGGGCGCTCTGCACGTGAAGTCCACCAAAAGGCCACGGACCATGGGATCAACAACACAGTACCTCATCTCCGCATCTTCACAGTTGCTGAGATCAGCTCACAGACATGCACAGACCGCATATGACTGCATGCGACTGCCTGCAATCAAAGCCAGAAACCGCATGAAAGTACGGAAGTGTAGAACCTTGGACACATTTGGACGAAGGGCACAGCGCCATCACGGCCCCAAGCATTTTATCAGAGGGCGGATCTATGAGTTGCAGCTTCATTGGCTTGTCCGTTTGCAAGGACTTCTCTACATTCACCAATGCGGCAACCTCAGCGCAAAGGTCAGATGAGCTCTCGTTATGGGCCAGTACTTCTTGACGTGTATCGAGTCCTGATTCCTACATTTTGAACGTCGCAAGAGCAACACAAGCGAATCACGCTGCATCCCAAACCAGCTCAGGAGGTGACCAGTAAGCCAAGCCAAATGGTGGCCGCCGCTGTTGCCCGACGGATTCCCCGTTGAACCAGAAAAGCAGCGACCAGTCTCTTGGCACGTCGGTACCTAGCACCCAGGATAGACCTATGCTGCCGACAAATGCTGAAGTTCCGAAACTGCGAAACTGCCAGTAATCTTCAACAGGCCACGCCCAACGCATCATCTTCGTCTCACCGCCCTGCAGCAGCGGCAGCAGTGGCTGCGACAACCGGTATGAGGGAGCACGCTGAGCGATCGTTCGTAGCATGCACTTGAAGCCCCACCTTGCAGAGTGCTCTCTGTGTGTGTTTGCGTGCTCTTTCATGTGAAGTTCTTGAATGGCAAGCGTCTGAGAGTGTTGGACTGTTTGCAATCATCTTCCAACTTGTTCCAACACTTGGCAATGCCTTAGTGGCTCGGCACCTGAGCCAGACAGCTGCATTGGAACAAATGTGCACAAGATGATCCGGTGGGCCCAAGAGCCCAAAGGCCCAAAGGCCCAAAGGCCCAAAGGCCCAAAGGCCCAAAGGCCCAAAGGCCCAAAGGCCCAAGGGCCCAAGGGCCCAAGGGCCAAGGCAATCCAAGGTTGCTTCTGCCAATTGCTTCCCAGCTTTGCGGTGTCTACTAGGCGTTTTGCTGGGGATCTGCACCTTGACATGCTATGGCTACGTCAGTAGAAGTTCACGTTTTTTGTTCACGGGTGCGTGCCAGCAGCTCACATCTAGACTGTCCCATGCCTTTAGCAACGGCTGCGAGCACTAGAGTTCTTGAAGCCATGTGCCATGCCTAAAGACAAGAATCTGTATCTCATGCAAACTCACAGTAGAATCTGCTTTGTGGTCAAAGGGGGTTACGGATCACGGACATTCCCAGGTCTCTACTCATCTCTCCGCTCTTTGCTTTTCTTTCAGTGCCTAATTCAGTCTTTAACTGCTTTGGGCATGCGCTGGCGGCCCGAGGTGGAGGCAAAACAACCCTCACAAACCTGACACACCACTTCTCTCCGGGCGAGGAGGTCGGGACGAATCGCTATCCTTCACAATACTCTCACACTCTCACTCTCTCTCTCTCCTCTTCTTCTTCTTCTTCTTCTTCTTCTTCTTCTTCTTCTTCTACAGGGCTTAAGGGGCCAGCAGACCCCTCGCGCGCGTGGCGCGCTCAATCCGTCCGGTCTCGATGTGAGACAAGGGCCCCCGACACTCCAGCGCGGCCAAGTTCCCCCGAGCCCGGGGCCTCCCCCCTACCACTCCTTAGTGCGGATACCTTAGTCCGATGGCCTAGTTTGGGTTCACCCTGGGGCTTGCCGGCTGGGTATGTTACTGGTGACGTGTCAGGCCGTTTTAGCTTGGGACCCCGTGGCTGTGAGACTTTGCTGTCCTGTCCCTTATCTTCTGCTCTCTCTCTCTCTCGCTCTCTCTCTCTGTGTCTGTGCGAGCATAATAAGCCCCGAAGGGGTCGCACCACGGTTGCCTTGTCTGTGCGAGATTCCAAACAAAGGGAGGGAAGGTCAAGGTTTCCTTCTCGGTCTCCGTCTCTTTCCCCGTCTCTGTCCTACAAATTGATGCTTTCCTGCAGCTTAGGCCTGCGCTGTCTTCCTCGAGCGCTGGCTGGCCGAGGTCTGCATACACAAAGTCCGTTGAGCAGCTCAAAGATGACATGCTCACTGAAACGATCATGCAATTTGCAAGCGCTGCAGCACTCACCCGGGCCGGTGGCCGCTCTGCATCTGGAGAACAAGTCTGTTGAGAACAAGTCTGTTGAGAACAAGTCCATCCCCGTCTGCCCCCAACCTGTGATGTGTATACTACCGCCACTCCTCCCACATTGTGTTTTCCCACTTTCAGTTCATTCCTTTTGCTGCTCTGTGGGGCTGCACTTGCTTGCGTTGCGGCAGCTGTGTCGAACAACAATGACCTGCACAAGCCTGGGTTCAAAGATCCTGGTCGGCCTGAAGGTGGGCGACTTGAAGCGCTTGACGCAGGCGGCTAAGGGTTTTAAGGGTTTTAAGGGTTGTAAGGTGTCGAGTTTCAGGCAGGGCTGGATGTAACTGCTGCATTTGGTACAGAAAAACCATAAGGTCTTCAGAAATCAAAGTGGGTGGCAAGCAGAGGTTTGAAAACCTTGCTTCGCAACGGGCTTGCACCATGGAGGGTTTGCCCTTGAGTCGGTACTTCAGATTCTACTGGGTTCTGCGCGTGTTTGTTGTCGCTTAAGGGCCTCATGCAACATGCTTGAGACAACTGGCCGAAGCGGATGGGCGATCTTTTACCAGTACTCTGACCCTGTTTCCGGCACCTTCGAGCGGGTGCGCAGCGAAACTCTGATGTCGGCGCTGCCACATGCCTTCCACTGCATCAAGTGACTCACTGCGAAGTGGAACGATGCATGACATCCGAGCTCCGCATAGCTAAAGGGTCTCCATCCAAGACTGCTTTGTTTGATTTTGCAAGCGTCTACGCCATCCTAACAGGGTCCTAACGGAGTCCTTGCCGGAGCCTGGAGCTTTTGCTGGGGGGGCTTCCTTTTACTTCTCACTTTCCGAGCTCTCCCGCAGCGTCGAGAAGCCGATGAGAAGCCTCTGAGTTCTGCTTCCTCTGTGCATCTCGCCCCCCCCCCCAGATAGAGATTTATCTGAAATCAAAAGAAAAACCCAAAGAGTCGGGGGGGGGGGGGGGGGGGGGGCGGGGCGGGGCGCCTTTTCGCTGCTGGCTTTCGGGTACCCGGCTCTGACTTGACCATCGTCTTGCACCATCTTCTGCAGCCGATCCTGACACTTCCGAGTGTCTTTCCCTGCCGCTGGAACCGATGATCGCTGAGACGCCCGGATGCTTGTCTTCAGCCATCCACGCCTCGAAAAAATCTGCAGAAGTTGAGGTGGCACTATCCAGAGTGCTTTGCTCCTGCACATGCTCATCAGTCTCCACCTTAAAAACGTTTTGCATGCAGACGTGCAGAGGCTCGAAGTGAGGTGGCTTTGAGTGCTCCTTTGCGGTGAGCTCCGGAAGGCACGGCTCTCGTTAGGCTTGCAAGCTTGGCGGTTCTGACATCTACGCAGCCTCGATGACCTGAGACTTCAACAGGGAGAGCATGAAGATGCTCCGCAAGCTGTGCAATAACTCGTGTGCTTCGGACCAGGACTGGCAGTAGATACCACTCATCTGAACAGCAAACGCTTCGACAGTGTGGAGAAGCAGAGGGCCAATGCCTGGCTTAAACACAATAGCTTTTCGCTGAGGGCACGGTCACAGTCAGGTCCTGGAGCACACACCTGTGTTGGGGCATGTCGCATGGATGCCATCAGCTGAAGGTGCAAGCAGCTTTGAGGCTGAAGTAGATCTGTGGTGTTCTTTCCTTGGGGTCGTCGGGCTTGTGGCAGTTCACTCAGATCCAAGTCATCCTTTCCTCGGCGTACAACCCCGTGGGCTGATGGCATCCCCATTTAGTGTCTTTGCTCTCCTCCAACGGCAAGGAGCCTCTGAAACTGCAAGCTGCCGAGTTAGAGGTGTGGGCGATGGCCTCCATTCGGAGAGGCTCCTGAGACCCTTTTTCTCTACAAAAAGAAGCCTCCTTGCACAGAGGTTCGCAGACCACTGGGCCATGTCCGGGTCAGCGAAGTCCACCTCTGGTTGCGGCGCTTCGTTGGTTCTGCGCGGCGGCCACATAAAGCTCAGGGGGCCCTGCTGCTGGCGTTTCGGCTTGAACGTCTTGTCCAGGGAGGCCGAGCAGCACATCTTCAGTGGCGAGCGTGTCTGTCCATGAACCCTTGATCACGCGAAGGCTCAAGGGACCCAACTTGTGCCGCTCTTCCTTCGTCAGGGCTTTCTCCTTCTCAACGCGGCCTTGAATAGTTGACACGGAAGCTGTTCTCGGCAAGGTACGTCGCGTCACCATTGAAGCAGGGAATGCCAAATCTTCCTTCCGTGCCCATGCTGTCTTCATCTCCTGCCGCGAAGGCTGATGCGGCGGCCATCGGCAGCGACAACCCGGGCTAATGCACTGCACGCGTTTTCGCTCGTGGCAGCAGCGCAAAAGGATGCCTTTGCAAAGCACATCCTGTAGCAGGAAAGCTCCGCACGTACCGGTTGCTGCAACCTCTCCGTCAATCTTGGTCCATTGCTGGAGCCGTATGCTGCCTGAATAAATCCACGTCTCGAAACGTCACGAGCGTCGAGGACGTACCAAGTGCAAATGTTGTTGAAGAAGTTCTTGTAATTGCTGGCGAGCCATGGTCGGTGCAATGGTCGTCCTGGAGATCTGCAATCGTTTATCTGCCTTGGGTTTGTAACGCACACACCCAATCGGTCTGGCTTTCGCAAGTTCACAGTGTGTAGCGGCATCGGGCCAGGTGGGCAATGGCACAACAGCTGCTTGCACTTCATCTCCCTCAACCTTTGGATGCATAAGCTTCTCCATCTTGGAATGCTTGAGCCCCTGCAGGCTGCAAGGGCGCACACACAGTACTCGCCGCCTGGAGCTGCACATCCTACACACGTTGTGCTCCTACACCTGCACACACAGTGTCCCAACACCCTGTCGCCTCACTCTGTGTGGCCTTGCAGGATGTCATGTACTGAAGCAAGGCATCCTGTGCATCGGGTCTTAAACTTTACCAAGAGGCCATCAAAGACACAGCAGATGCGCACAGCACGTTCACGCTATCGGGCCAGCACTCTCACGACACGACCCATCACACTGCTGGCATGTCAAAAATCTGGCGTTTCGGAAACTGGCCTTGTGCATCTGAAGCATTGTGAGCACTCGTGAGATGAACACTCCAGCAGGGACGTTCGCGGCACAGGCTCAGCTACTAGTACAAAAATTGACAGCCGAGTCTCTAGTGCCATTCCTGAAAATACTTCAGAAGAAAGGTTACTACCGGCTTCAGGATCGTCAGCTGCCCCTTTCGTTCAGCACGCTTGCTTTAATGGCAGGCCTATATGCCGGCTTTTAAAGAACTGTGGCTGCTTCCGATTTTGTTGCAGCAGTTTTATGTATGCATTTTTGCTACAACGATAACTTCAAGATCAGGTCGGCATGTTTTATGGTACGTGGACATTCCCCCACCCAACCAGCCTACTCTGAAAATCGAGAATCACATGCCGTCTGCTACTGCTACTATTGCTGCTACCGCGACCACTGGTCACCACCGCTATCACCGACGACGACGACGAGGACCACGAACCGACATTTTTTGCAGATGGCAGGCGCTGGGTGCCCTGCGCGGCTGGCCGTCGGCAGAGCATTTATAGCTTCTCGCCGAGAGACACGGCCCATCCTGCACAAAAGATGTGTGACCAAGGTTTTGTGTGAACCGCCTTGTTAAAACCTTCAAGAGGCAACGGAGATAAACGAGCCAAGCAGCATCAGTGACGGTTTCGGCTCACAAAGAGCCTCTACGCTTTTTGGTTTAGAGCTTCGTGTTGTCGATATCCTTGCGGTTTCGTCCCAGCAAACAAGTAGGTTCAACGACGACAATGGTAACATTATGACTTTCAGATTTCCCGATTCCGGTCAAAATGAAGGCTGATGTCACATCTTGTCACCTCTTTTCCTCCATTACATGCTTCGCAAGACCTGGCAAAACGCTTAGTAGTGCACATGTTCATGCCAAGTTGCTGTTCCTGGTCAGACTTGAGCTGAGCTGTGATTTGAACCAACTGGGCCTGGAAACCCGGTCGCGGATGCAACCTGATTGAAGCCCCTTCATTATCGTTGCTTTTGGCCTCGATTCACCTACGTAGGCGGTTCCGGCTCCCGTCTGGAAGCGACACGATTTGAGTCAAGAGACCGCGCTCTGTCGAGGTGCAGGCATGACCACAGGCTTTGAGGGGGTTGTTTGTTGTTCTTGGTTTTGCCTGTCAATTTAAGGGGTTTCGTGTGCCCTGTTGGATGCTCGGATCGCCTGTTGTCACCAAAAGGTGGCAGGGACCTGCTTTCCTTCCTCTCGGCAGGTCGAATTTTCACTGGCACAATACATTCTTCGCAGGGACAGAAAGAGGACAAGCACACACCAAAACGTGTGTGTGTGTGTGCATATATATATATATATACATGTTTATGTATACGCCACTTAGAGCTCAGATAAGTATTGACTGCAGCCACACCACACGGTTCTACAGTACGTGTCCATATTTAGCCTCACAGGGCCATACATTATAGGTCTCTAAGCGTTCTGGGGCTGCACACTGTAGGCGTTTAAACTGGAAGTTGCAGGGCCATATGCTGGGTATGTAAACTTGATTTCTGCGCAGCACACAGCAGGCATCTAAAATATCCACGTGTCCAAACGGGTCTCAGGATTCCACAGATGTTGTCCAAACACACCTGATTTTCTTGCCGACATGCGAATCCCCAGCACTCGAAGACCCACCAGGGATAGCAGTAGACCCTGACAAGCGTGGACTCGGAGGGATGAAAGAGGGTTGGCCTCCAATCTGCGCAGGGAGATATCCCTCTCTGAATGGAAAACTGTTGCAAAACATTGCAAAGGGATGGAGGCTTTCTGCAATCTTAGTCTTGCGGTAAGTAAGCACCCTGACACCCTGACAGTCCAAGATGGCGAGTGTGCAGATTTGTCGAGGTCATATCACATACCTTGTTTGAATCGTGGGGCAAAAGTCCTCTGGAGCCATGTCGCCAACCTCTGCGGCACACATTGCACTGGCGCAATGGAAAACTGACAAGGCCGAGTGCACCTCCTCAGACGTTGCCGGGCGAGCTTGCCACAAAGTGGAGACCCCTTAACACGCAAACATGTCCAGGTTCCGTGAGCTCACATTGCATTGCATGATGGCTGCCACGCTTGTCAAAGTCTTCAAATCTCCTCAGTAAGGCCGGGGCTGTTGCCCCACAGCACTCCATGATCGCTGTCGCCTCATTGAGATGCATTCGATTCAGCATTTAAGTACTCACAGTTTCAGAAACCTCTTGCCGAGATGCGTCGCTACCTTCAATTCAATCTCGTCGTCGCCGCCGGTCTTCTCGTCGTCGATGTCGTTCTGACGTTTGGGGGATTTTGGGGGCGAGCACTCCATGGCCAAGCACGGTCAACTCTCCATACTTGGAGAAAGCCTTGAAACAAAAAAAGTCCGAAAAGTCATCTGACAACACAATCTGGTTAGAGGTGCTTCGCCTCGAGGCCGCTCCATCTCGGCAAGGAGGAGGCCGGCATCGTGGGCATCGCAGAGGCCGCAGAGGGCAGAGACGGAAGCCGAGACCTCGGCTCGCTCGAAGCTTTGAGAGATTTTTGAGAGCTTTTTGGAACTTTGCGTTATGGAGAGCGTTGCAGCTTTGCCCTGCTCCGATTTTTCGATTTGTGTACTAACCACTCTAACCGCCCCCCGGCTTATTGGAACCGCTTAGGCAGCAACGGTCATGGTGGTGAAGGCAAGACTTGCTGTGGCCACAGGTGGCCACTAAACAAAAAAAGGCTTGGGAGCCCGAATCTGCTTGGCGCAGGAGCTGCGGTGAACGGATGTGAGTTGTCTCCAGTCAAGGCCTTGGGTAACAAGCAGCTTCTGCATGCAGAATGTCAGCTCTAAGTGTCAAGCAAGTGTGCATATTTGCGCTCAACACGGACGGGCTGGTCACCAGGCTTCTTGCTGGTTTGCTTTGTACAAACAGGAGCAGATGGTATGGCAGAGTCAACCGAACAGACGGCAGCCCAGGACTCACCGCTATTCCTTCTGAGGCTAGTAGCTGAAAGGTGCCCGCGGAGCACATGAGCAGATCCATGCAGGGAAAGATCGGGAACGGGACCAGGTGGATCAGAAATCACGGGAAACCAGAACGGCTGAATCGGAAACCTTTCAACAGCTGACGCCAGAAGCAGGAAACGGCTGAATTTCCCGCCAGGAACACTTTCGAGTCGAAAAAACAAGCAACGCTGGCGGCAGGGATGCTCTGGCAGCATGGACGTAGCAACTGGATGAACATGTGTCCGCACTAAAACAACTGGAGCGAACAACCAATGCCCACTTGTGAGGATTCCGCACGACGATGTGGACAGAGGACTCGTGGAAGACTGTACCAGTCAAATTGACCACGCATAGTCTGGCATCATGGGCGCAATATTTGGCCGCGCATGGATGCTCTGGTAGAATGACCTGATCGTCTGGGCAGGCATGGATGCTCTGGTACCATGAACGCTCTGGTAGCATGGACACTGGTTTCTGCTTCGCAGTTTCTGCTTCGTTCGGGCTGGCTTCTGCTCCGCGCCCATCCTGCTGACTCATGTACGATTCGCGCTGGATTCTGATCTAGCGTGGCAATCGAAATTTGTGATTCGTTGTGTCTGATTCGCGGCCTGCTTTCTGGTCTTTTGAATGCAATATTAATTGAGTGGGAATTTTGGCTGCGACATCTCCTGGGCTGCAGCCGCTCGTCACTTCAGTGATACCTCAGGCCAGCATGGGAGCGAACACAGGGGCTGCTAAGCGGGCACAGGCTGACAACACAGATCCGGATACCTTCTGCATCGGAGGTTAAACTCAGGAGCCACACCATGTACTTCCGGTCAGCTCCCGAGCCATGCTTCTCCACCTCGGGTGCTCAGAAAGAAGAAGAAGAAGAAGAAGGGACGAACAGGGCGTCACAACGCCTTGCAACTTTCAAATTTTTAGGACCCCTGCTTTGAAGAGCTGCGGCCACGTCTGAAGAAATGTCACAAGTAGCTCCTGGCACAAGATTGACTGCACAAAGGATCTCTCGGTCAGCACACACCCTCAAAAACTTGACTGCTTGGCACCTTTATTTGTTGGACACCGACAAGCTTGCACATTGAAGCAAATCATCGTAGCGAGTTAGTACACATCTCTACAGAACTACAAGCAAGGTTATGCCAACACTGGCTTGCAAACTCCCGGGCGGTTCTGCCCCCGATGTGGTTACATAGCCAGAGGAGAAACAATAAAGCAGCAAAGCACTTTTTCTGGCCTACTCCTTGTGATCTAGGCCCAAAACCACGTCAGATGGTTTTAGCGAGTTTGGGGGTTCAAACGAAATCTTAGTCTGCCATGACTTGGTCCCACCTGTTGCTGCCAAGGCCGTGTAGCACCCGTCGCGGCTGTCTCAGCACGGACAATGAAAATGGAACACCGGGCATGGGAAAAAACATTGTCTACCGACGTCCCCCACGAAGAGTGGGACAGCTCGAAGCAGCTCTGGAACCTCGAGTGGACCCGCCGCCTGGCAGTGCGCACAACACTCTTTGCAGGTTCTGCAATTGCACCCAATGTGGCATCCCACCTGTAAAGCTTGACGCAGCCTTTCTTGCCAAGGCCCACTTTCCTACAAGAGCAAATGGCGCGGGAGTCCCACAACTTATGCCACACTCTATATTCCTTTTTTGCCGGCATGAAGCAGCTCTACGCGTCACACTGTTGAGATGTCAGCGAACGCATGTGTGCGTGTGTGTGTGTGTGTGTGTGTGTGTGCGTGTGTGTGGAAGGCTGCTGAACATGCGCTGCTGAACATGCGATGCCAAGTGCTAACGACGGAGTGGAGGGCACGCTGGCGGAGCAACCAACTCGCAAGTGGAGAATTCAGCGCGCGACCGTTCTATGTCCTGCTAGAAGAAGTGCAGTGACCAAGCAGTTTCTTGTGCTGGTTTGCAAGCGCAATGTGTAAAAAGCAGTGTTGAACCGTTTCGTTCTCTCCACCCTCATGGCACGTGTTTTTGTGCTCGCACAAGCATGGTTCATGTTCACATAACATTGCACTCATTTCACACCCTTGCCAGCTCTTCTTCCTTGTACATAAGAAGCTTTGGGCTGCATCCATGCCTAAATTGCTTGCAAGTGTGCGTGTGGGAAGTCAGTGAACATGCGATGAAGACAACAAGCACCATTTCAAAATGGCCCAAGGAAGCTATCCATCATGAGAAGCAGCGATTGGGGATGGGCGTATACCACCAGCCTGGTGATCGTTATGAACATCTTGGAAAAAATTCGCTGTATATGGTACATCCTCGCTGTTGATGAACCAATCTCAAAATCGAGCAACCAATGGATGGCCTACAACAAACACTACCTCCTGTTCATATGACCCATGATCCTCCTCCTCTACTACCTCTTCCACTACTTGTGGTTCCCGAGTACCTATAAGCTGACAACAGCGGCACTCTTTCCCACAATATGACAGTAAGTGTGTCGGATGTTCGGATGTCAGCAAGTTACCCATCCTCCTGCTCTGGGGTCGGCTTGACTGCACCACCGTACTGGTACACCAAAGGGGCCTGTGTTCAGTTGCTACCCCTGGATTAACGGCATACAATCCAAGGGACATCACTGCGCAAAATCCCCCGCTCAGAAATCCCCCGCTCAGCTGTCTGCCGCCAACTTGTCGGCCTTCTGGATGACCTGCCCAACTTACAGCATCGACTTTGCCCCTCAAGCCCTGTAGCGAATCCTCCCGCCCGACAATCCACATTTCTACAAGTCTGCTGGCAACGCCCGATGGCGCCCAACGAAGCCCCAGAAACTGCGATCCCACATCAGCACCAGCCTGGTGGTATGCTAGCGGTTTCTTCTGGTCTCCCCCCTTCACAAGAACACGACACGGATGGCAAACCAGGGAGTTCCGGATAACACATCCACGCAACATTCACTACACTGACATGGCTCAGGGTATTGGGGCATTAAAAACACAGGTACAGCGATGACAGGTGCAGCGCCTGCACTCGGGCTTTGGCCCTAGCCTTCTTCTGATCAGCCACAGCCTCTACCGGCGGCAAACCGGCGGCAAGAGATTGACAACACACATCCTTCACTTTGTTAAACTACACATGCTCAGGTCCTGTGCACCCATGCTTATCCAACAAATTGAGATAGCTCGGGTTCCTCGACTAGCTTGTTTCAGCTCGAATGCAGCATTCGGGCCATCAACGTCTTCACAGCGAGCCCTCCGCAGTGTGGTGGCGCCTGTGTCCTAGCAACGTACATCTCATTGTCCTGGGCTCGAAAGAGGGTAAACACGGTCTCATGCTGTTTCAGCCAGACCTGCCACGCACTCGCACCAGAGCAAAGCAGAAGCTGCACAGACATGGGCTTTTGACTTGCATTCGCCTTGTTCACTGCTGAGATGGGCTTGGGCACCTGCTGGGCCATTACCTGACACAAGACAGGCTCAGAAGAAAACATCGAGTTGAGATCGCTGTTGACGGGATGTCTGCTGCAACTACCACTACACAGTTGAGCAATTCATGACTGAAACGTTAGGTCCGACGTGCTGACGCTTCGACAGTGCACGATAACTTCTAGATGCTACGTGCACATCTTCGGCAACAATCGCCACCCAGCTGACACCTCGAACACGGCACACAGAGTCATTACAGAGACAGGCTAAATTGTGCGGTCTTCGGATATTCTCATGTCGTGCAGGTGGTGTTCAGAGGCGTCTGCCGGTAAGGAAGCTATGGTTGTCGTCATTCGTCGTTTGCTAGGAGCGAGTGGAAGACGTTTCTAGAGTGGGCTTCTCGTTCTCTCGTTCTCTAACTTGTCGCATGCACTACACGCACTCAATAAGGGAGGCAATGACAGTGGGGCGGGAGGAACGAGGGGAACGGGGGAGGGGGGAAGGCCAACCTCCCGAAGATGGCGATCATTGTTGATCTCGTTGATGTGGGCAATGTTGCCTTCCTTTCCTGAAAGAGAAGAGGTGACAAACTAAAGGAGTAGCACTTGCACTTGCACTAGGCCCGCGGCTGTCCAGAAACTCCAAGATCGCCTCCTTGGGTCTGGGCCCAAGGGATCCCAACTCGCACCTTGCTTTGCCTTTGCTTCTCACTCTTTGCTACTTTTATCTGCTTCCTTCTTCAAAGACTTCTCAGCCCAAAAGGCCCAGGATACACCGGGGCTACACGTAGCCAGCCGCTGTACATCTGTACATCAGGACTTGGCTGGGTGCTCAAAGGGCTGACAAGCCTTCAGAAAGGAATGCGATCGGGATGGGTTCATGCAGTCCTGTAAGGTTACAGCGCTTTTGGGCGTTCACCTCAAAGCTTCTTCACGCCAGGTGCCAGAAATCATAATCAGGGACCATCGCGCAGCTTTCAATCCGAATGTCCGTGTAGAGCCAGCATGGGCTCTCGTCCCAGCCAGATCTAACAACAGCACCCTCACAGTCCTGTCGTTGCAAGCATTCTGCTTTGCACTCTTCAATAGGCATAAAATCTGCAATGCTCAGGACAGGTGTGGCGCCGTGGCCATCGTAGCAGTTCAGGCCTGTGGTCAGACTCCATTCCGGGTGATCGGAGTCGAAGCGCCAGCACGTGTGTCCAGCAACCCGCCTGGTCGCACCAATCGGCCGAATCCAAAGCTCGCAACGGCCATGGATGCTGTGCTCAACACCGCTGCAGCTTTCAGTGTCAACACATTTCGCCTTGCACTGGTTGAGATCGTACCTGCCAGATGCAAGAATGTAGTACGTCGCAGAATTATCGCTTGGCGAACTTCCTCTGCATGCACGATCTGTGCCACCATCTACAGGAACAAACGGCAGTGGCGACTGCGTTGTGGTTGGAGCCCCAAGGAATCGCAAGCAGGTAAATCCGCGTAAGGATATAGAGGCTTGGATGCCACCAGGCCGGGTCCACAATTCACATCTGCCAGTGCTGTACTCGATGCCTTGGCACAAGGCATCAATGGCGCAAATTTCTTTGCAGCCTTCCAGTCCGCCAACACCATGCTGAAGGACATAGTAGCTGGGACTATTGTCACCTGGAGATGCTCCACGGCAGGCTCTGCCTACACCTCCGTCTACTCCCTCAAAGTCGGAAGGTGATTCAGTGGTGGTGAATGTGGTGAATGTGGTGGTGGCAGTTGAAGATGATCCCGGCGAGCTTGTCGTTTGCGTCACCACTCTCTTGATCTCCCACAAATCAAAATCAGCATAGTCCCGACATTCATCAAGCACTACGCTCATCCGAAGAAAGCAAGGGCTGCTTCCATCATCCCATCCATGCCGAACAACAGCAGCTTGGCAATTCACGGTCTTTTCGCACTGTCGGCGGCAGCTTTCAACTGTAAACGTGCCCGGAAGTGGGTTTGCCCCGGGCATTGGAAGAGCACCGTGGTTCTCCCAGCAGTTCAGCCCAACGTGCAAGATCCATCCAGAATTGCTGCCACTCAGCGGTGGAAAACTGATTGGCGCAGGCCTTTGGGGTGAACTTGTGGTACTTGGAGCTGGACTCGGGCTCGGCGGGCTCGGCGGGCTCGGCGGGCTCGGCGACGGGCTAGGCGTGGGAATGGGTACCGGCGAGGGTACCGAGCTTCCAGCACACTGCAAGCGTCCCCCAATGATCAGATGCTGATTGGCAGCCGTTTGAAAGTCACATTCCCCTCCAAATTCACCCATGTCGCAAATGTACCTGCGATTGTCGGACTCCTTCAGCTGGCATCGACCTGCACAGGTACAGCTCACATCAACAATCTGCCAGGAGTCCTCACAAACTCAACTGGCTCACCGTGCCTCCCGCTGCGGCAAGGTCGATGGAGGAATCCGTTTCAAAGTACTGGCCCAGAACCGGGTCCGAGAATTCGAGTATCATGTCCGAATTCCATGAAGCGGTCAACATGTATGCCTGCTCTACAAGGACGAGAGCCCCATAACCCATGCGAGCAGAATCAACTGGAATCTCACCAGCGTTGCCTTAGCAGCTGCACTGTCCACTTGGGCAGCATGCGCTACACGTACGGGGGTGGCCCATGACAGTATCTGCTATTCAAAGTCAACCTAGCTAAGCAAAAACGCGACGCGCAAGGTCTCCGCGCAACTGCATCCAAGCTGCGGCCTTCTGTCGGAAAGGACCAGTCCGGAGCGACTTCGTAGCCCGGACCATCAAGCTGCAATCTGGCTTCGCCAAGACCCCAGATGTTCAGCCTACGAACCATCCCGGTACATCCAAGAGCCCCATGCTTTGCCCATGTCGTATCCAGCTCCTGGCACCCTCGTGCGCGAAACCCATCCAGATGTGGGCTGATGATGCTTCGGTAGCCTCCCAATGACCCATCCTTGGCGAGGAAGACAGGCAAAACGGCAGCCTGAGAAGCCTCTGTGTTCGCTCCGAAAGACAGGCGAGGCTGCGAGGCACGCATCCGGGAGAAGTCCACGTTCTCAAGCAGGTACTGCACATTGCACGGCCCAGCACCACCCAGTAAACCGCAGTGCTGGCCAGCTGCCAGCGCAGCTATGCCGGGCGGACTGCTCCCAAGAAATACGCAATTCCTCATGCCAAAGGCGAAAGGGCCCGAAGGACCCAAAAATTGAAGGACTCCGAAGCTGTCATCAGCATCGTTGGCAAAAGTCGAATCCAGCACATGCCATGGCCGCTTGTCAACAAAGTTTTTCCCCTGCTTCCAATACATGGCATGACCATTGTTGATGCTGGTGAAGTTGATGAACCTTGGTGGTTATGCAATGCTATGCAACCCAACGAAAAGCTTCGCGCTACAAGATGCCCTCAGACCCACAAACAGCCTGCTACACAGGGGCTGACCCCGACAACTGCAGATGTAGGAGCTGGATGTCGCCAATAGCATACTGGCCAACATAGGTATTGTGCCAGTTCACTTCATCCCGAATCTCATTGACAACTCCGTTGTCAGAACCATCGAGGGTGAACCATTTGCAGCTGTCTTTGTCAAGCAGAAAGCCATCCTCATCGATCCTGACATTTCTTGGGTACTGGTGATCCAGGTAAAGACCGAATCGGTTGCAATCATGGCACGTGTTGCCTCTCCAGGTTCCAAAAGGGTAAAACTGTGGGCAGACCTTGCCAGTGGCCAGCCCATGCCCTGCACCTCGAAAGGAGCCCGGGGTCCAAATGCCATTCTCGTAGCCGACGATGCGATTCTCCACGATGTGATTCGTCATGCCAATCATAAATATCCCAGCCGTCTGTACTGCAACACCGCTCACCCAATCTACGGCACACCTCCTCAAACTGGTGCAAATTGCAACATTCTCGCGAAGAGTATTGTGTAGCTCGTTGCCATCCTCAATGTACAAGCCATTTGCCTTCGCATCCCAAATGATGTTCTCTTGAACGAGGGAGTTGTGGGTTCCGTGCACAGTGATTCCAACGTGCTCTCCATCAACAACAGCATTTCCCAGGAAGACACAGCGTGGGCATTTTCTCATCAAGTGGAAATGGAGACAATAGCGGCCCATCACAGGCCTTTGGCCACAGTGCTCAACTCGAGCATATCGCATGTCCATGTAACCTGATCCCCCGGCCTGTATGGTGTGCAGGCCTTCCATGGACACTTCGATATCTTCATGGTCACCAGTTATGAGCACAGACCGCTCCAAATTGACCACTTCCGCAGCAAGCTCAAATTGTTTTCCCTCAATTTCCTTGTGCCCGCCCCAATGCTGCTGCTGCACAGGCTCGGCCAGAGTAAGCTGCCCGTATGCAAGCGAAACAATCCGGTGAACAGTGGACTCTCCTCGGCTGGTCGTCGCCAAACCGATTCGGTCCCCTACCTGCCATCCCATGTCGCTGGGGTCGTGCTTTAAGAACAAGACACTCTGCCCGGGTAAGACTGTCTGGCTCAACAGAGTCCATGTTCGCCCCAACCGCCGACCATGGATCTCGATCCGCCCGTAGCCACCGAAGAAACGCCGGCCCAGATCCGGGTGGCTGTTGGGGTCGTTTGTTATGTAAATCGTTGCCGGATGGTTCATCGGCGAGGCTTCTGTGCCCATTAGGAAATGACCACCATCTTCGACAAGTACGTAATTTGCACGGAGTTCGAGATTTGCCCTGCTCACATCCCACCTGAGTGTACCGTGGATGGTGAGGGTCTCAACTGCCAAGGATGCGTCCAAGACCCAGGTCTCGCCTTCAGGAACTACGCAATGAGGCTGTCCTTGGCAGGATGCAGACATTGCCGATGTCGCCTTCGCAGACTCTGAAAGCTCCGCGCGATGCTGCAACAAGTCGGTGCCGGAAGTGCGACAAGACGCGCCCGAGCAGTGGGATGCATTGGCGTGGGCTGCACCCCTCCACGGACTCCACAGCAGGGCACACAAAGTACATCGTGTATACAACGTATACAAGTTCCAGAAGCTCCAAAAGGCCATAGCTCCGGCGATGAGATTGACGTTTGTCACGCTTTGTACCCAAAAGCTGCAGGCCAATAACTTCAATTCTGCTTGCATCACGCTTTCCAGAAGAGACATCGAGACATTGAGAGCGCCTCCAGGGATGGCACCTTGACATCAGGACCTGCCGAGTGGAAAGATGGCTGCATGTCCACAAGAAAGAGAGAGAGAGAGAGAACAAAAAAGAGAGAGAGCAAAAGAAACATAAACCTCCTCATGCCACAGCTGTTGCCTGCAACTGACGGTGTGGCATCAATCTCTGGTGCAGCACGTGGCCTTCAGCTTTTACGCGGCACAGGTGGCAGCACGTTCATGTCATCAAGACATTGCTCATGCGTTGAATACGGAACTTTGCCGGAATGTCAACCACAAGTGTGTCCAGGAATTACAGTTCCACGTCCCCCAATCACTGAGAACTTGGCTTTGGTGCTGGTGCCAGAGATGGAAAAAGAGCCTTCAGGTTCCATCAGCACTTGAAAGCCAAGCAACAGACGCGTGACTGCAGGGTTGAGGGGCTTTTGCTTAACCACGAATGTGCTCCCTTACCTGTTCGAAAGCCGTGGCGGCTGACCTTTTCTACTGCGTATTGGCCATTTCCACCCCGGCCTGAGAATGAGCTTCTGTTATATATATATACTTCGATGACACAACCAAGAAAAGCAGAACTAGAACACCCATAACAAATATCTTGTCAGTTATCATAATAGTACTTCCCCTCGACCCCGGCCGAGAAGCATTTTGAACAAGCAAGCCAAGAATCGCTTGGAAAAACTGCAAAATCTGCAAGCCGACGCTGTGGGGAACAGCCCGCGGGCCCGTCCCACAGACGAGAGAAAGAATCATGCGAACCATTAGGCAAATTGAGAGGTGTGGGCAGCGAAGGGACAACAAGCCGCGGCAAGCCTTCTACTGTTAATCAAGGCAAACAAGTCTGAAGGGGTCCTCCAACAAGCCTACACGCCCTCCAAGTTCACGTACGCTGTTGGTTCAAAGCTTGCCACAAAAGATTCAAAATCGGCCAAACATCAATGCAACAACTGAAGCGTCTCTGTGTGCATGCGGGATGTCTCAGATGGTACCCCCACCAACGTGCAGCAATAAATGCAGACAGCAACTCTGATTGTACAGCTTAAGGTTGCGGAAATCATGAAGTAAGTCAACAGTTCGGCCAAGACAACACGGTCACATGATCGCGCACGCAAGGCGCACGACCCGTTCTCAGGAGTGTGGCAGGGTCACCAAAACAGGCTTCCTTTCTCAGAATGTTTGGGCGTGCGTCATTATGCGAGACCGAGGATTTTTCATCTACGGAATTCGGTTAGCGAGGTTTTCGCATCTAGAGAATTCCTCCACGAAACTTGGGAAGCTTTTGCATGTATGGAAGTCGGGCCTTATGTGCTTTTTGCATCGCGGAATTCCAGTCCCACGGCATGTGTGAGGCTTTCGAACGTCGGGACTTCCAGTCCCATTGCGTGGTGTTGCATGCGCGGAAGTCCGGCATTTGCGAGGTTGTTGCAGCTTCGGTATTTGCGAGGATGCTGCATCTACTAGTTGCGAGGTTTTCAACAATTCGGGTCCCACAGTATTTGCGAGGCTTGTGCAAGCATGGAATTCTATTTGCAAGGAATTTCATGGTAACATGGTACTTACAAGACTTTTCTTTTCCACGCGTGGAAGGTACCGCCAGGGCACTGAAAGCTGCGAAAACGCCTCACAAAGCCGTCAAAAGCTTCCGAGATGCCCCTGAGATCACCTTTCAAGAGAGCTCGGTGCCCAACGGCCCCCGACACGCACACAGAAATCTCCAAAACCTCGCAAGCACCCAAAGCGCATTCGAACGGACATCCGACAAGCACGAAGGAACCTCAATTACAGGCCTCTACAACGCAATCGAAGTGCCTTTAACAGCTCAAAGCGCCAAAGCGGCTCCGAAGCACGCAACAGCGGCGAAGCCAGAAGCGCAGCACGCGCCAACAAAAGCAAGAATCGTAGTCACAATATGTCACAATCGTAAGAGAACTGGCCATAGTAGTAAAAGTAATAATAGCCATCGGAATTGTAGTACAGCAACTGTAGTTGCAGCAATACGAATCAGTGTTGTAGTACATGTTATACTAACAGTTACAAGTGCTAATCGTAGTACATCATACGGTAATAGTACGTTGTCATATTGCAGCGTTAATAGTACTAATACTTGAAATGGAAGTCAAATTGTGCGTGACAACGGTGGTGACTGACCGACCGACCGACCGACCGACCGACCGACCGGCAAACTGACCGACCAATTGACCGACGGAAGCACCAACCAGCCCGCTTCTCACAGAAGAACGAGAGCGAGCGAGAGAGAGAGAGAGCGACAGAGAGAGAGAGAGAGAGAGACACAGCCAGAGCCAGAACCCCCCTAATGACCCCCCCCCACCCCCAAGCCACGCACGAACTGCTCAGCCTGGAGCCTGGTGGTTTTTACGCAGATGTCGGCTCAGGAGCCAGGTTCGGCGTTTTGTTGCGACCAACAAAGAACCACGCACTGCCAGGTCGCTGCTGGGGGTATCGGCTCCCCTACGCGCTCTCCGTCCGCAAAACACACCCCCAACCACTTTTGGCGCCCTCCCGCTGCCCCTTCATGCTAAACCTTGTCCCCCACAAACCCGACCAGCCTTCTTGAGCCCCTCCCGCTGACCCTCGCCCCGCCCCCCCGTGACCCTGCCCCCGCACGATTCGCACGCATTGCAATGACACGGTCGAGCTTCCTTCAGTGTGCTACGCGCCTGGAGCCTGGCGGCTGTTGCGGGTCGGCGGAAGCGGCGTTAGCCCTTGGATAAATGGCCCCGTCGTCATCCAAACATAATTCGAACATCCAGCCACAAGCTATTCCAAAGACTGGATGTTCTGTCCTCATCATGCACATCTTGCTCGAAAGCTTTGATCTTCGACCTGGCAACATCTTGGCAAACCAACGGAGCCCTCGTCTGCATGTGATTCAGTTGGCTGTGCGGATGGTGCGCCTGGCCGCACTCGCTCGACCTTGCATCATGACTCTATGGCCTGTGTGGATTCCGGGGATGGTGCCTAGCGAGGTCTAAGCAAGAAAGAACCTCCTAGTGAAAAGAGGCGGGGCGTGTCAGTCATCTTTAGTGATACAGGACCTCCTTCAGCATTCAACGCGTCTTCGTTCACGGTGCTTTCGTCCTGCTTGCCCCACGGACGAAGAATCCAGCAATGGCATCTCAAAGCCCAGCACAAACCTGACAAACCTGCTGGCCTCGCAGAGCGCGAGCAAGGAGCTCATTTCGGCTGAAGCCTTACAAGGTGAAAGCTCAATGTTGCACAGCTTGCACGGAGGCTGATAGCATGACCAATTTGCAAGTGCTTGCACATGACAAGTCAGAATTCGCCTCGGCTTTGGCCGGTTGGCTTCAGGTTGTCACAGGCACGTTGTGCTTCCCCACCTTTACTCCAACACCTACCGCTTGCCCCACCCCCGTTCGTCTTGAAGATCCTCACCTGTCAGGAGATGCGTGCCCAAGAAAAACCCAGAGACTTTCTAGGGGCCCGACAAGACGCCCCATCTTGAACCCTTGACCGCTACCCACCCCCCCCCCCCCCCCCAAAAAAAAAATTGAGGACCCATGGGGCACCCTTTTGAGACCCGGGACACTTAGGGCCCGGAAGTGCTTACCTCTTCGGGAATCGCCCATTCTCTTTTAGTTGAGAGCATGTCTATGTCAGGGCCCCACCTAGCACCATTGAACTAAACCATGAAGCTATTGAACCAGCAAGTTTTCGCCACATTCATAAGGTGGTTCATGTGATGGCTCAATGATTGTATGGCTCTGTGGACCACCCAAGTGTGGACCACCCAAGCATTGTACAGCGTTTTTTGGTGAAATGAAAGGCTACGTGGCCCATCTAAAAAAACACTATTGATGTTATGGCTTAATGGCCTCACTGAAAGGCCGAAACCTCTTGACTTAATGGTTGGATGCTTTAATTCCCCAAACAGTCTACTGTTGGGGTTGTAAATTCATTTAAGGATTGCCGAATTCTGAGGACTGTTAAACATGGCTCGAAACATTGGATGAGAGGGGCTCACAACCTTCTTTTTCCCCCTACGTGTTGTTGGTTTTCCTAGGTGTGGCGTGGGCCATTTCTTTCCTGGCTGTGGCGGGACGCGATTGTTTCCTAGGTGCGTGGCAGGACTCTTTCCTTTCTTTCGTTTCTCCAGGGTGTGGCGGAACTTTTTTTGGGGCCAGGTGTGGCGTGACCCTGATTTTCTGGGTGTGACGGCCCCCTTGTCCCACGGTTCCTTGGTGCACCCCCCATTGCAAACTTGGTGCTTCCAATGACGGGTTGGAAAGAACTCACATGGGCTTTGGAAGCGCTAAGCTCTCATTTTCTTAACGCAAGCTTACCAAGCACGAGCGCCAGAGGCACAAGACCGGAGACCAGAGGACAAGGACGAGGAGGACCAAGGGACCAGAGGACAGGAGCCAGGGACCGCACCAAGGGGGCCCGCCGTGCCTAGGAAAGACGGTGCCCAGGAAAAAGAAGGGTCCCGCAGAACCAGGGGACACGGGACGACCAAGGGGGCTCGCCACGACATTGAGCAAAACAGTGTGCCAAAATGGCATACCAGCTTAGAGAGATGCAGCGCGCACACATCCCTTAGACCAGAAACACCCACCAGGGCTAACTGACCTTGAGTTGACCTCGATTCCCAGCCTCACCCTCAAGGAGATGGCTGGTGAAACAAACAAGTTTCCAAGCTCGGAACGGCTTCAAACCGACGTTTGATTTCAGCAGCCTGTAGATACCTTCGCAGGAGTTGTTTCAGTGCATCTTGTGCTGGAAAGCGACAACAGTAGCAAGGCTGCGTTTGCCGAGACACTGTTCTTCAGCAATGGCACGCTGCTTTAGCCTCACAGCGAGGACAGTGTCAGATTGCACACTGCAGCGAACTGCACCCCATTGCCAAACAATATTGTCAGACTGTCGTCACCCAGCCCCGAGCCGCTGTAGCTCCTCGCACTCGGAACGGACGGCCTTGGTGCACACGGTCTGCCAGTGATGGAAGTTCCCCCCATGTTTTTGGATGAAGGCCGTCTCTTGCCCTCGGAGACCCTTCGGCCTCGATCTGCTGCTCAAGCTGCCGCTCAGAGCCTTCTGCCAGTGGGCGGAGCCGCCTCACGTGACTGAATTGTAATAACTACTCACGATGTCTTCCGTGCCGAAGTCACCGTCATGCAGAGCTGCTTCAAACAACCCTTCAATGGAGCATCTATCGCTGGTAATCGTTTCAGCCTCCACCCTGTTCCGATAGACGATCTTGGCTCCACACACTGCAAGCCCATCCTCAGGTGAGGGAACGGCCTCGAAAACCTCAGGCAATCACTCACAGCAGCGATACCAACGGAGGTACGTCGAGCTACCTACAATACCCAAGGTAGAGCTGAACTCAGAGGTGCCAAATACTGCCAAGGCACATCCCAGTTCCTTCCGATCCAGGCCTTGTTGATACAAGACAAGTTCTCCTTGTCCAGAAGCCTGAAAGGGAAACTCGAACCTCCCAGAAACAGCCCTGAACATGAAAAATCGCATCCTGAAAGCAAACCTGTCTTCGCCCTTTCGACATGGCAGCATCATTTTGGCACCATGAACGACCCAGAAAGCCTTTGGAGACCTCACTTTGGATCACTTTGGATCTTCAGATTCTGGAATCAATTCCTTCATATGATACCAACCACAAATCTCTCGCACAACGTGAAATGAACAGGAACCATTTCGTGTTTGTTGGTGCTTTTCTGTTGCATACACCTACGGCATCCCGAAGGCCAGCACAACTCCCAAGATCGCCCGGTCCTCTTGAGCTCGGTGTCCGCATTGATCTCGCTGAGAGGTAAGGGCCTCACAGGTCCAAAAGCTGCCGTTTGCCACGTCTTGAAGTAACTGCCCAAGTCGAAGCCAAATATCAAAACCTGATAGCTCTCTCTCTCTCTCTCTCTGTCAGAGAATGCCCGAAGGGTGCGCGAGTCCCAGGTGTCAGTCTGTTGCTTTGCCTACGCTTGTCATGGGGCGTTAGCGTGGTTGATCACTCCCCTGGCCTGTATAAGCTGGTTGTACGAGGGCGATCAGAGCTTGTCGCGATGGTGACTGGCCAAGTGCCACAAGGCTGGGCCCCCCCCCCCCCTCGCATCTGCTTGGTACTTGATCCAAAAACATCTTCTTCCTTCCTTCCTTCCTTCCTTCCTTCCAGCACCCATGGCCCCCCCCCGCGAGGGGGACTCCGTGAACACTCGCCTCCGGACGGCCCGTCAGAATGGCTGTCTCTTCTTTGTTCTTGCTTTCTTTGGGGCATGGCGGAGACCCGCGCCAAGGTGCACCCCAATCCCGCGTCTCCTCTCTCTTCCTTCCTTCCCCAGCACTTAACCTCCTCTCTTTCTTTCTTTCTTTCTGCGCACCTAACCCCCCTCTGGTGAGGAGGGCCGCCCGAAGGCGTGCGTTACAGACCTCCTCTCTCTCTCTCTCTCTCTCTGCTTCTCTCTCCCTCCTTCTAGGCGTCAACTCCCTGCCGAAGTGCAAATGTGACGACAGTTACCTTGTAACTCTCGGCACTTTTGTGGCGTCGAAGTTGGAACATGACGACAGTCACGAGGACGGCGCACACCACGTGTTTCATTCTCCTGACTGTCAGCACCTTACGCTGCAAAAGCGACGACAATCACGAGGATGAAACAGCCCACATCTCGTAGCTGCCGTCACAATTGAAGGTTCGTTCGTTTTTCACGATGAGGCTCGGATGAGGCAGATGGTGCGCGCCGTCCTCGGAACAATCATCACTTCTGCGGCTTGGATTGTTGTTCATATCTCGAAAGTGCTGACAGTTACGAGGATGAGGCATGTGCCTGTCGGCACTTTTGAAGCCTCAACACCGAGCCCACCTTCAAAAGTGCTGCAGCTGCGAAGATTGCACCCCTGCAACTGTCAGTACTTTTGAGACGCGAACAACAGCGGATTCGGGAAAATCTACTCCCCCCACCCCCCCGCCCCCCCCCGCCTGCTACTTGTTGCGCTCTCGTTGAGTAGATCAGGGCATATGAAGGGCATTGCAAGTGATAGGTGGTTCTTGTATTGCCATTTGGGTTGAACTTAACAAGCCATGGATGCATGTGTGCGGACTTGTGGACTGGTGGACTTCTGAACTTCGAACTCACAATCCAATGGAGCCTGTCTGGAAAAAGCACCTTTTAAACTGGCAAACTGGAGTGGACGGATAGAAACACTAGTCAAGGCGTGTGTAGAAACCCGAAGGTACTGGGCACTCGCACACCCACTACACCCTTTCTGTTGGCCTGTTTATAATTTATAACATGAGACTTTGCGAGAAAGCATCCCTGCTGCCCCTGATTTCTGTCTTAGAACAACAAAATCAACCCGGCTTGAATTAAAGGAAACAGAAGAGCTGACCTCCAAGCCTCTGATGCCATTAGCCTACTAGCCTACACTGGTGTCTGTCAAACGTCCCACACCCGTCAAAGTAAGAACACTACCAAACAACCCGCCTCGTAATAATGTTACCGGGACAGTTGCTAGGATGAGTACTCATGCTAGACTAAACAATCAACTATCAAACGCTTGATATGCGACAGCAATTGCACGACCTTTGACGTTGCGATTCAAGCTTGAGCGAAACAGGCTCGGGAAGTTCTACGGTTGGGAAGAGCAAGAGATGCCGTACTTAAAGCTCTGCAAATGAATTTTGACATCCAACTGATACTGCACACATGTCGACGAATGTGCGGCTTAGGCATTCTCTGACGAAGTTTTTGTGCTGTGGTTTCCTATGCGATGCTGCTAACAACACTGTAATTTCCAAACATTGCAGTCTGCGATTCCTGTACAAGGGGTTCAGCAGAGAGTTTCTTCCATGCAATATCATGAAACATGAGACGACGAAGAATGTGTCGAATGTGATCAGAAAGTAGGTGGCCAACTTGGACGATCGCTGCGGGTGCTTGCGTAGCTGAGTGAGCCGAAATTCTTGTTCAGGGCCGGCATTCAAGATTCACGGTGCCCAGAAAAAGTTTTCCGGAGCCTACACGAGGTCGGTCATATTCGGTTTGTTCGTCTTGTTCGGTGAGCGACCTGATGCCCTTACAAGCAGATAAAGCAGAATATGCGAAATATCTTGATCACATCTTACTCGGCTTGTTCGGCCCACATACTAATGTGCTACAAGTACAAACATTTCTATCATCTGCCCCCGTGTCTTGAAAACCTCTAATGTATGCATATATGTGTATCTATGTATCTATGTAACTAAGTTTATACGTTGTATATGTTACAACAAGGACGCAGCAGCGAATGCACCAATAAGGCCCAAGCTGGTCCTTGCCCGTGAGCATGGAAATCAAATGCCGCTGCACCTGTCAATGAACGCTTGAAGCGTGGTGCAATCGCATTGTTTCTGAAAGCCCACTCTTCCTCACAGCTGCTAACATGCTCTTGAAGCCCAAATCTGTCCGAAACGATGCCTCCGTTCCAGGCCGCCAAGCCGTCAGCGGGGGTCGAAAAATCTGAGTGCACGAGAAGCGCAGGGTTGCAACATAGTTGCCACTTGGCATTGCCATGTTCTGGCAAAAGGGCTGCGCCTCTCGCTGCCAAGAGGTCTCGCCAAACCTGAAAGATGATGTCAATGACATCCAGATTATTACTAAGACCCTAGCACCGCCTGTAGAACCTGTAGAACTGTAAAAGCGCTTGAGGGCACTGCAGGATGTCCGAAGACGGCGCCTCCGCATTCGCAGCACCAAGCTTGACCAGTGCTGCCTCCCCAAGGTGTCAGCTTGAGGATCAGCTTGAGTATCAACATTCTAACAATTAAAGGGTCGAGAAATGGATTCCTGAAAGTCCAACGCCTTCAAGTCCGGAGGCAGTGGGCAAACAACTTCTCGCGCTTCGTTCCTGCGTGTGGCAAGGCCGTACCAGAGCGGCATGCAAGCAAAATAACGAAAGCAAAGCTCCTCAAGTCTCTGAAGCACAAGCGGAAGGAGTGCAGAAACAGACGTGGACACCACATTCTGTCCTGACAACGTGATTGCATCGTACACATGACAAGACCTTCATCTGCGAGATGTCGTGGTTGCATCGAATCGCACCCACACTCGTCCTTCTCCAGCTGCCCAGCATGTCCATACTTGTCATCGGACACAAGTGGATGTCCCAAGTGTTGCCTTGACAGAACGAGGCTAAATTTAGCACAATGTGGAACATGAAGTCTGAGCCAACTGCACTCGCAGGTCACGTCAACACACTGAGATTCCCAGCATATGTACACGGATCTGATGCGTCCGACCCGAAGTTATGTCACAGGCCTTCGAGGAGCAAATCGGGCAGCGCTTGAGTTTGGATATCTATCGCACGCAAACCGCCGATGCACTGTCACACGCAGGCTTCGAAGCAGGCTTGTACATCCTCTGAACATTTCTTGAACTCGAACACACCAGATGCTAGGTCAAGTCTACCTCTTGCACATCACGCATCACAGGGCGCACCAGCAGACTGTATTTGCCTGCGCTGCCAGATCCAAACGTCGCCTCAGAAGGCGGCAATCCTCCGATCTGCTGTGCTGGCCGGGAAGACACGTCTCGTGCCAAAACGTGCTTTCACTTGATGCTGCCAACTTGCTATGACCTGGTACTGGGTCTCTGCCCAGTCGCCTCCGGAGTGTGCGTGCCGTGAGGAGCAGGTCACGCATTTTTCGAGGCCGAACGAACGCAGCTGACGTGCCCACGTGCCACCAAGACAAAAGTCAACCCCCAAGCCTGCACTAGAAATCTCTGACCTGGCAGAGCATCTCAGCACCCGTTGACAGCACGGAAGCTTCAAGTGCCTTCAAGTGCCTTTCATTGCGAGATCATGTGAGCCGTGAGATGTTTTTTTTGTCAGCAAATGAGCAACATCAGGTTAAGCTCCTCATCGACAGGCGGACACATCTGTAAGTCCCTGTGCCGGGCAGATCCCGGCGAACTGACGGAGAGGTAAAGGCAAAAGTACAGATGCTGCATTAAAAGGGACGCTGTAGTCCCAGACAAAAGTGAAAGTATTTAGAAGCGTTTGCCGCTCTCTGTGGTGATGCGCCGCCACGGCAGGGTGTCTCACCTTGCGAAGCCGTGAACGCTAGTCGGCCTGTCTCCGGCCCAATTCTCTTCTGCAATCTCAGCTGCAAAGGCCATGCTCTCCATGACACCAGCGACCTCGACATCTGCATGAGTACTCCCTGAGCTCTTCTCCGCGCTCTCTGTGATAGTTTTGCCCTTCCACTGCAGTAGCTCCAAGTAGCCTTCTCCAAGGTCATCCTGTCGTAAATTCCATGAAGCTCTATGAATGGCTTGTGTGAATCGGCCGCGAGAGTCAAAAGTTCTGATAGGACTTCGTCCTTCACCGACCCACCCCCCCGCCCACTCCTTTTCGTTCATGCTGGAGGTTTTTGCCTGCAAGGTGCGCACGCGTTTTGCCCTAGACCTGAGGGACTTCCTTGAGTCCTAAGGACCCTGTAGAGACCCTTGCGGACAGTCTGGGAACCAGCGGAACGTTTCGAGCAAGTCGTACACGAAGGAGAGAGGGACAAACAGAAGCGCAAACTTGTGCATGTTTGAGTTTGGAGTTGTGTATTCTTGTAGGCCTTGGGCACGATTGTTGTGAATGATATGTTCCTTACCTTGGTTTGTGCTGCCCCGGTCTCTCGGCCCAGGCCTCTGCTCTCGTGTTCCCACCCCCAAAAGACCCCGCCGAGCATCACCCCAAAGAATCCCGCGTATAATCCCGCTTGATATCCTGGAGTACACACCATCACCCGCAAACGCATCTCCCTGGACTGCCAACTCTGCAGAGAATGCCGCCAAGTATGGAGGTCCCGTCGAGCATCCACCCCCGGATGTCATCCTGCAGGGGGTCCCGCCGAAACTCCTTGAAGTGCTCCCCACATTCAGGAAAATCAGCAAAGAAACTCGCCGGGTTTGGAGTTTCGGAGAGCCCACCCCAAAGACTTCCGCCAAACCTCTCTGCGCCCACTCCCAACCCAGCACGGCAATGCCGCCACCCCAGAGAATCCCCCAGAAAATGCCGAGCATCCTTGGAGTGCTCACTGAAGAGGTGACAGGCAACAGAGCCATCTGGGGCACACATGTCAAACAGGATCGGGCTAAATCTCCTGGTTCGTGGGAGACGACGGGCCGCAGAGCACATATGATGTCAAACAAACGACCTAGATGCCTTCAACACCCGTGTTTCGAACGTCATTCCCGGCGAGGAAAAAGATGATGATGCTTGTTGTTGCAGAGACTAGGGCGATTATGACTGACCGATGTCTTAAAAAACTGACAAAGGGCAGATGACAATTGCCTTAGATGCCCTCAACTCCCAGGCTTCAAAACACCACCCGGGTGCAGAAAGGAGGCTGCCATGATGCATGGCAAGGGAGGCAGCCATGAGCAAACCCAACTTTGTGTATGCCGTCGGCTACGATGCCCACCCGGTGCTTGACAGCACCAGACCTGAAACTTTTCAACCCGAGACTCGAAACCCGCCATGTGCACCGCCGGAGCACTTGCGGCCGCCCGCAGCACAAGACGTTCAGCTCACTTCTGGACCGCACGACCCGGCCCTCACATGCCCCTTCGACTTCAACGTTGCAAACGGGTGGTCAAGCTGAACGAGGCATCCCCCCCTTTCAGGCTCCGCAGCCTTCTTGTTATGCTACAGTCTTCCGGTCTTCTCGTTTCCGACCCGCTGGTAGCTCACCGGATGATGATGATGATGATGATGATGATGATGATGATGAAAAGAAGAAGATGAATGTGACTTGTGCTGGCAGTGCGGCTTGTGCTGCACCTTTTCCGAGAAGTGGGTGCCATTTTCTTAAGGGCTCAGACACACGAAGCATGTTTCGCAGGATCGGGTGTCGCAAGAACCAAGTTTCTTGCACGTCGACTTAGCAAAGCGTGGTGCTCGTGTCTCGAGGGCCAAAGAAGTGCCAGAGCATGGATTGCAGAACCAACCAGAACTAGAAAAGAAAATCTGCAACAATGCAAACTCCCGGGCCGTGTCCTGCAGAGCATCAGCCAGCGTTTGATCCCAGCTGTCAGCTGATCGTGCCACAAGTACTTGCTGAAGCAATAGTGCAAAGGCCCACTTCATGGCTGAATCGCAACACTGCCAGACATCTAACTACCTCTGACAAACTGGAAAATGGCCGCCAACATGCATGTTCTCATGCCTCGAACAGGGTAAGGCGGTGTTTGAAGCACAAGCTTGCTGCACAAACCGGCGACATGTCCGCAGCAGCAGCGCGCCTAGTCGTGGCATCCGTTCGAAGAGTGCGAATGCTGGCATCCACTGTCCCATCGGGCGAAAGGACATGGCCGTGGACGAGACACGCATAGCGCTTCGAGATCTCAGTTTTGTGAAACCTGCCGGGAGCCAACTCGACATCTACTGAACAGAAAAATCAGCAGCAAGCAAGCTCCCTTGACAAGACCAGCGTGAGAGTTCAGTAAGGAACGCAATGTCTGCAACAATTTCGGTTAAGCTTCCAGCTGAGCGCGCAAGTGCCGTTGAGCCTGTGGCAGCGGTCTAAGAACGAAGCACTACTATCAGCATGTCGCGATCATTGAGTGGTGCTGAAACTTTACGCACGGCCACAGCACCCGCAAGTGCAGCATCTGCACAAAGTGGGTTGGATCTATCGCTGGGATGCCGGCAGCAGCAGTCTTTGCTGCCAGCAACGGCCCGCTCGTCTCCTGTAGTTACTAGCCGAAGCACGCAGAAAGGCTCTGCCTATATAGCTTGCATAATATGGTTGCTAAGCTTCATCAGGCAGTCCCAAGCAGCTTCATGGGAGGGAAGAGCAAGCTGTGGAAAGCTGTGGAGCAGCCGTCCCCATATTGCAAGCGCTGTGAAAGGCACTCGGCAAATTCCTGGTCGATGCGGTGGGACAGAGGGCCAAACCCTGTTCCTGAAAGAGCCGGGTTGGACCTCAGAGAACCATTCTGCAAGTGTTCTGCAAGTGTTCTGCAAGTGTTCTGCAAGCATTTTTGAAGTAAAGAGCTCAGTAAATTCAAAGTACAAAGTTGCTCCTTGGGCGCCGGCTCTTCTTCGAAAAGTTTGGAGTCGATGCTCGAGACCTGCCAAGAAAGTTCAGCAAGCCGGAAACATGTGTTTATACATACACATATACATATATAACGAAATAACGAAAAACACATGTCCAACGCTCCATAGCTCCAGGGGCCTTGTCCTTCAGCCAACTTGGCAGATAGAGGCCTTCCTTTGCACCGGGCTGTTGAACTTTTGCGCGCGAAAACCCGCTAATAGCCGGTTGGCACCTCTGGAGATCCTTTGGGCGGTAGCTCTACCTGCGTAGCATCGGTGTCGTTCAAACAAGAACCCGACGCTTGCAGCAGCATGCTCTGAACGCGCTGCAACGTTTCACCTTCCAGTGCGGAGGCTTGTAGATCACAAGCCTCGAAAGCAGCAGGGATCAATCCAAAAGCAACCTTTACCTGACCGCTGATTCTGATAAATGAGGTCTGTGCACTTGTTCTAGGTCCAGGACGACCTCAGGCCTTGGCCAAAAATGCAGAAGCATTTTTGCAGCATTCATGCACGTTCGGCTGATCCAGGGCCGCTGCCATGGAACTGGAGAGGTCTTGACCTTGCTTGCTGGCATCACGGCCTGCAAAAGAAACAATGATCCGGATATTCCGGCTGATCGCATTCACATCGACAGCACCAGGTCCTCTGTTCGCGAGATTCCAGAATTTACCTGAGGTTAGCCAGAGCACTTCATACAGCTGCAGCTTGACGATGCACGCTGAATCCGGCCGGATTTCGCAGAACTTTCGCTTTGGGTCGCCTCAAGAAGCAGTGCAGGATGTTTCTGAAGTTGATGGTACACAAGTGCAACCGTATGTTGAGGCATCCACGTCGGTGTTGGCTGGCTCTTTCGTGCCTTCCCCAGGTGCTGGAAGGATGCGCTTACAGCAGCAGGGCGAGTAGAGCCCCCTGAGAATGCCCTCAAGCGCGCGAGCTTATTTCCTACTGCGCTACGATTCAAAGATCCGGCCAAACGGAAACTGCGACTTATACTGCTTCGATTGTTGTCTGCCTCGGCGGGGGGCCGGGCCTCTCTCAGCCTCCCATCACAGCTCAAGACCTAACCTAAGGCACATGTTAGAGTGTCACCAAACGCCGCCGAAATCAGGAAACTTGGGGCAGCACCTCCCATAAGCTTAAGCTAGGGAGTTCTGTTTAGCCCCATTCAGCAAAAATTGCTGGGTTCGCCTGCACGCCTTAAACAATGCACCACACAACGCGAAACTGTCCATGGGCGGTGCTGCCCTCGAAGGGCTCCAAAGCACGCACAGCTCCACAGGCACGTTGCATGCTGAAAGGCCCGTGGGAGACAACAACAGGAACAGCCATTGCACTTGGGAGCTGCAAGCTGCAGCCTCTTCCACAAGAAAGCCGCACGCTTCTTGGCACGATCCGCGGCTCTGTACCTGGTACTCATCTCACAAACATGCTCTTGAAGTCTTGCAGATGGCATGAAAAAAAAAACATGCACTGTGAGTGGCTTGGAGAAGTCTGGCACCATTGAACCCGTTCCGGCTGCTTAGCCACATCCGATGGATCCATGAAGTAAGACCTCAGATGGGCAGGGTCAAAGCGTGGCCAACAGTCAAAACAGTAGCATGACGCAAACTTTGGCTAAAGTATTCAGCTCCTGACTCCCCCCACCACAACCTAGAAGTTGCTGCATCAAAGGCGAGGCGGAACCTGCACTTGCAGCCATTTTCTCAAAGAAGGCCGCACAACTGTCGTTGTGCTTCATGAATAGAAGTCGGGGACCTGGACCTCGATGTGCACATTTTGCACAGGCGTTTGAAAAAGCTGGGAACCACGCCTTCTCGTTTCTGCACCATTTTGACGCACACCTGCACGTAAGGATTTCATGCTTTCAACTTCCAACTGACCGTGATGTCCAAACTCTCAGTTCGGGGCACGACCACGACGTGCTGCTGGAAAACTCAAACGAATAGGTCTCATTGAGGTCACTTTCCTTTGCAAGCAGTACGAACCTAGCAAACTAACCACTTCGTACGCAATCATGCGAATGAATTCGCGCATCAGCCGTGCCTTGCCCCAGACAAAATTCAGGCTAGTCTTCACTTCAGCAATCGTAGGCGGCATCGCTCCCTGATACGTGTCTAAAACAACTCATGAATGCAAACAAGACAAAGCAACAACCTCGGCAAACAGCCCTCGCCCGGCAGCAGCAAGCGTGGGCAGTCTCCATGATTGCTGCTAGACAAACATTTAACAACTAGTACTCCACGATTCAACATATTTTTCACGGTCGACGGAGCAAGCATTCCACGTCACTGCACGCCTCGGTCTCTAAATTTTGCAACTGTCAACAACTCTAGCACGATGCAAATTTAAGCAGGTTGCTTTGCGACTCCAAGTGGGTTTGATCCTTGGCAACTGCGTCATCCAAAACATGTGCCATGCAACCAAAAGCCTGACTGCACCACCTCGAAACAAGCATGCATGTTGCTGACTCATGAAGCCACAGCAGTACAGCGGGTGCCCCTGTTGGATGCTGCGGGGTACTATCCTGTGTCATTACAGTATCCAGCAAAGAGAAAGCATTCCAACAAGCCTTTCCGACAATCCAACAAGGTGTAACACAAGCAATTCCAACCAACCTGAATGTTCTTCTTCAGTTAAACTTCAAATTTTCGAAACAGTCAGTGCGCCGCTCTACCGTCATCGACAGGCGACAGTCGCGACAGTCTGGAGTGGCAACAATCCAATTTCCGTAGTGGAGCAAATCGGAGCGGTTTTGACCGACAACAGAATCGGAAAATGGGAATGCACAAGCATACATTTTTTTGGAGCCGGAAATAACACAAAGCCACAGCAAACAAACTGACGGCAGAACAAACACCGCAACAACAAAACAGCCAAACAACGACAAATCAAAACACGTCCTAATCCTAAGGGTAAAACAGGTCCCTCTCAGTTTATGAAAAGACAAAGTAGAGAACCAATGCGTGGCAGGCAAGTGCGTTACAGGTCATGCAGAGAGTGCTCAGTGACAACAGATGAACAGAGGCCTGCAGGCAAAAAACTGGAAATGGCAAAATATCCAAGAACAGAGAGTGCAATGCAACCAAGGCTGTCTTAAGGTTGAATCATGCATCTGGAAAACAGCGTGTAAGGTGGCAACTAGCACACCGCAAACACCACCAATCACAGCTTCAAAAACCCGCAGCAAACCGCCAAAACCAAAGCGCCAAACGTCCAGGTGTCCCCTGCGCTTGGTGCTCTCAAACGTCGCGTGGCGGGAAAGTTGCAAATGACAAAGAAAAGCGTACTGCAAGAAGTGCTACGGACTCCCACCCTTCTACGACGTCCCACGGAAGAATCCACCGGCAATTTCTTTAACAAAATCCAAGCCAGTGGCTGGTCATCTCTAATCTTGCAAATAATCCCTGGATTACCACAGAAAACGCCTTGTTTTCGCACCAAGAAGAGTGAACCAAAATTACTTGGGAAAATCGTAGTTTGAAGGCAGTGCAGAAGTGCTGCCGACAACCTTTTAACAGGCCAGAGACGGAGATACGGCATGGAGAACGAACACTGTGCACGCGTTCCATCGGGCTGTTGGAAAAAAAGGTGAAGGCAAGCATGTCTTACAAGCAGACTCCGAAAACCCAAGAGTATGTCAAAATCATTGGAGAGAATTCTGGTGTTGCTAACTTGGCCAATGGAACCGCCAAAACAAGCCGGTGCAGAAAATCGGTCAGATCAAACTTCAAAAAACCCTTAAAGCTGTTGAAGATTTTGATCTTTAGGGCAAGTTGGTGGTAAGGTCATTCTTTGGAATTGGCTGTAACTGAGAGTTAGAACACCTAGAGGTGCCAGCCCACGTGCACGTTGGCACAATCATTTTTTTTTTGAAAGGGTAAGAGATCACTCCTGTGCACTGTTGGGTGCACCAAGACCAGACGAATGGTGATGACTTGCACCACGATAACAATCCATGATCTGGCAGCTAGAACCGACCAGTGCCTCAATGGGCATTTTATGCCGGTGGCAATGCTAGATTCACGAAGACAAGGCCGCTGGATAGTCGATCAAGACCGTTTGATCAAATGGGAACGTGATTGCAAGTGGATCTCTTTGAAGCAATGCGGATTTAATTTTGCAATGCCATTGGTTATGTGGCAACAGGTGTGGCAAATGCTAACTTGGAATCTAGAAGCAAGCTCTGAAAGCTGGTGAAGAATGCGGTTGCCAGGCCTATTGGGCTGCTGTGTGAAATGCCCTGCAGCCGTGGACATGAAAGCTTCCGCGCCGCCATGGCCCGTCCGCGTTTTTCCATATAAAAGCTTCAGTCAGTGCATGTGTTTTTCGCTTGTTGAAGCGGCACGATGTCTTCTGGTTGCTGCCTGTTTGTCTTTTTGGATCCGTTACGTTGGTGGCTTTACGCCTCGCATTTTGCTGAGAGTTCATGTTAAAGATCCAAAGTCCAAGCACTGCTTGGCACTTTAACACTAAGGGGATGCTCTAGCCATTCTTTTGGTGGGTACTTGCCACCAAAAACAGAACAAAAACACACACACACAAGCCAATCTCTGACATCAAACTCAAACTTACGCAAGCTCCCACCATCAGGCAGGTTGCCCTGGGTCCAACTGGAACCCAAGAGTTCGTTGTCAAAAACACGTAACAAACAAATTCAACTTGCATCCACCTGTTCCAGACAGAGAGGTCTTGGAAAATACCCAAGAGTTCGTTGTGGTGATCCCATTCTCGATGTTTTGCCTTGATGATTTTCCTTGGAAATCAATACACTACTTTTGAGTGAGTGTGCAGAGAGTAGGAACTTTGTTCTGAAACTGAATTTGTTCAGTTTGCGCACTTCGTGACTTTTGGCTCAAGGCTTGCGAGTGAAAAAGTCTGTCCGCACTTGGTTTTGATAGGTTGGGTTCGTGCTTTCAAGGGAAAAGGTACCAGAGGGACCTTCGACTTTTAACGCGGCTGCTGCCTTGTATGGCGCTTCGGTCCAGTGTTGGGTGCATCTTGTGTTTCATGCATCCAAGGAACAAGATTTGTGTTTGTGGGCGTTTGTTGTACTGATATGTGTTGTCATAAGCTCCAGTGAAAGTGTGTTGATGTTTGTCACAAAAGGGAAGAGGTGATCCCAAGTGACAAAAGCGCAAAGTCTTCTGTTCGATCTTTTGTTGGTAGATTCGCCTGAAACTCCCCACTTGTGTGTGGTGTGTGTGTGTGTGTGTGTGTGTGTGTGTGTGTGTGTGTGTGTGTGTGTGTGTGTGTGTGTGTGTGTGTGTGTGTGTGTGTGTGTGTGGGTGTGTGTGTGTGTGTGTGTGTGTGTGTGTGTGTGTGTGTGTGTGTGTGGGTGGGTGTGTGTTATGTGTGTGTGTGTGTGTGTGTGTGTGTGTGTGTGTTGTGTGTGTGGTGTGTGTGTGTGTGTGTGTGTGTGTGTGTGTGGTGTGTGTGTGGGGGTGGTGTGTGTGTGTGGTGTGTGTTGTGTGTGTGTTTGTGTGTGTGTGTGTGTGTGTTTGTGTGGGTGTGTGTGTGTGTGTGTGTGTGTGTGTGTGTGTGTGTGTGTGTGTGTGTGTGTGTGTGTGTGTGTGTGTGTGTGTGTGTGTGTGTGTGTGTGTGTGTGTGTGTGTGTGTGTGTGTGTGGGTGTTATTGTTTTGCGGTATTTTCATGCTTCCAGTTTTCACTCACTGTCAATTCGTCATGTGTTCTTGAGATTGCATTCGCGCCGCTTGAGTCTTTTGATGCATGTTGATTGTGTGTTGGATCAACAAGAAGGTTTCACAATTTTCCAAAGTTTCTGAGCCATCGCGAAAACACTCCTGCTGGAAGGAGGCAAGTTTCTAGATCGAAGATTGCTCGTCAAAGCAAGGAACGACAAGCCTGGAGCTTGTAATACACCTCTTGTGCATCTCAAGCGAAAACCTTGACCACAGCATTCAGATGGAGGTTCATTTTTGCCAGAAGATTAAGAAGAAGAAGTAGAAGAATGGAGGAGAATTCGGGCAAGCAGCAGCAGCCGGCAAGGAACAAGGGCAAGCGGAAGTTCACTGATCCGCGCGCTGAGAGTCCTGGGCGAAAGCAGGGACGTCTGCAGTTTTTTGCTTGCAGTGCAGTTCAAAAATCAAAATCGCTACAGCTTGGATGATTTTGACCAGCAAGCCCACGAGTTTGCAGAAATTGAGGATCGAGAGAGAATTCATGTTTGGTGCGATGCCGCAAGTGCAGACATTCTGAAAGTGTCGTTGCGCAAGACAGAGACTTGTTTTGCAAACGAATTGCTCTTCAATCTGCAGTTGGTTTTTCGTGGCTGATGTGCACTTTGAATTTGTCTCCGGATCATTTTGGACTGGTTTTGGGGTTGGATTCCAGAACGGTTCGAGAGCAGTGGGATGCTTTTCGAAGTTGGCTGGTCCTTTGGTGGAGAAAATGAACGAATACGTGGGTGGGCCCGGCATGGATGTTGAAATTGACGGGATTGCTTTTCGCAGTGCTGGGTTGAACACTTCAGTTCTTTGGCTTCGTTTCATCGGCAGGTCAGGCATGGTCCCTCCAAGATTTACATCGCAAAGCTCCCCTACCGCTTGAGTCAAGGTGGTCAAGGCCAAGGTGGTGGAGGCCCTCTCAGTTTGGAAGAGTTGCGCTCCGCCATGGTCACTTCGACTGGAAAGCCCGGCTTGGAATGTGGCACACCGATTCAGCAAAGGCGTACAAGCAATTGGACCCAGCCAGAGGGGCCCTTGTATGACGGAACCTTGCAAGGGCGGCAGTTCAGCCAGTTCAAGCTAGCTCACACAAATGTTCGCCGCAAGCCCCCGCATCCCGAGTTCACGAAGAATTTCACGGTGAAATTCTGGAATGGACACGAGTGGGACGCCAAAGATGTTGGAGGAACGCAGAAGATGGACGGCTTCTTCAGTTCTTTATGCCGCAAGGTCGGAAGACAGGCCTTCAACACTGTGGCGCCCACGGTGGCAGGTTATTCTTGGCGGCGCAGCTCTTTTTTGAGGGCGCGGCGCCATGCGCGGCGGTCGCCGCCGCGGCTGGGGCCGCGCCTAAAGAAGGAAGAAACATTTTCTTTTCTTTTCTTTCATTTTCACTTGTCACGCCGCGCCCGGCAAAATTTGTATCGGAGCTTTTCCTTGTCAGGTTTCAGAAACACATTAACCTTGAATGTTTGTCAATTCGACGCATCGTGGAAGAACATCTTGTTGCGTTTTTGCCGAATCTCGTATGGTTGGAAGTTTTGTTCTCGAGCGGAAACGGATGAACTTTGCATCCAAGCTCGTGTCCAGCTGCAGCGCGCAGGCTGCAGAGCAAAAGAGAGAAGAATTTGCGTGGACCTTTTGCTGCTCGGTTCAAGCAACGCTAGGGCCGCTGGGCGCTGCAATTTGCGGGCAAGCTCCTGTGTGGCCCGCTAGCAGCCTGGCTCCTTGCAATTCCTGCAGCCTGCAAGCTGCAGCATGCTTGCTGGCCCGGCAGCGTTCCCGCAGGCCGGTGCTCCTGCAGTTTCTGCAGCCAGCCCTGCAAGCTGGGGGAACACTTGCCTCTGCGCGGGAGACCTCTGTCCTTCACACTTGCCGCTCGTTTGGTTGCAGACGGTATTAGCAACCCTGCAGTCTCGCTGCTTCGCCGCACTTTGCCCCGCAAGCTGGCCGAGACCTTTCTTTCACCGGTTTCGCATAAACATACACATTCACACTTCTCTGACCGACCGATTAGCCGCCTGTTTACTGAGTGCAGTGTTTCGTGTTTACCAGACGTGCTTCAGCATTGTTGTGGGTGAACCCACATTGATAGATACCCTGCTGAGCTACTGTAAGGAGACGCCTTCAACACAAACTTAGCTGCTTACCTTTTTATGTGGGCCACAAATTTGAGTGCTGTACTCATTACTGAGGGATGATGCACAGCCTCCCAGCCCACGGTAGAAGAGGAGGTTATCTTCAGAATATTAGGGTGGTTTGCCTTGAAGAATGACTTTACCTGGTTTTCGGAGATTTGGAGCGTTCACTTTCCTGGCAAAAGAGCCCTAGCGACACAAGGGCTGCTTTGAAAACACTGATCCAACTTGCATTGGCAACGATGCCCAGCCCAAGAGGGCATGTGGTCTCACAAACGATTTGCGTTGTCTTCAGGGATGGAGTCGCCGACGTTTTTGCGACTGCTCGGCCTTTGTTTTACTTGTGCACTGGTACTCACAAGCCAGGGGTCAAGAACTAACTTGCAGATGCCTTCAGCAGGGACAGATTGCAGTTTGCTCACGCTTCTTAGAATCAGATTTAGCCTGCTAGACCTCGCCATCTGCGCAGGCCAGATTAGGTTTCTGCCCACTTCGTGTCAGAGAGAGCCCGAGTGAAACAGAGCCTGCAAAGACCGCTGCCTCTGCCTTACTTTGCCGGAAAGTTGCCTACTGTTAAGCATTTGCATGCCGCTCGCGGTGGAAAGGGGAAGGGGGCAACGACTCCTGCCGGTCAGATGTTTGCCTAGGAAAGGCGGTCAGCCTTTGCCGATCCGCCATCTATGCAACACGTTGCGCTCGACACACCAATGACCTCCAGACTGCAGACGAAGAAACGTCAAGAAACCATGGGTCCGAGACTCGCGTTATGATGCTGCAATATGCTGCAATGTGCTGCTTGCTTCACACATGAGAGGGCCAGTGCAAAACCAACGTTCCCACATTCACCGCAGCTGAAATGCCTAGAGCCTCAAAATGTTTCAACCCATTTATTGGAGACGCATAGCAACTTCGAGACACGTTTTCTTGTTGGTAGGCTCCTTTATTCAGCAGATCAAATGCGAAATTGCTTTCCAACAAGCACAGCAGCAACCAACAAGCAAAAGCAACCCCAATAGCAAACGCGAAACAGGAAGTAACCAACGGCGGCATTGTACAAACAGGTAGCACACGGAAGGCTAATCCATTTAGGTGAAACAATTAGTTTGCCCGATCACTCTCAGTATCCCTTGTCATCGACGTGTCATATGTTGTAAGTTGTGTCCCTTTGCGAAAGATTCGTGTGGTGTGTGCAAAGTAAGCGAATGCACCACCGCGAGCACAAAGCCCAGCATAAGTCGCTGACAGAACAGGCCTGTTCCAAACAAAACAAAATCTGCGAAATGGTTCCAAAAGCCATCACCGAGAAAAAATGGGGTTGAGCAAGGCCCTGATGCACGTCGCTCAGACGGTTTCCTCTCGTGAGTGGTGGCGCGGCCCGCTTACTGGAAGCCTTTCTCGCTCCAAGGCACGGGAGGGGTTGGGAGGGGTGCACGGAAGGTCGTGGACTCTGCAGGTCCAGGCGACCACTTCAGCTGCTGGATCGCTTCCTTGGAAGGTATGATTTTGGTCCATGGCTTGATTCTATGATCGAATTGCATTCGGTCATCAAGTTGTGCCTTTGCCTCTTGTAGCATAGCATCTGCCTGTCGCCCGTTTGTATTGTACTCCGACCAATTCAAAAGTTGAGGCCGACGCCACCACTTGCCCAGTCACTCGCGGGTCGTTCGATCTCCATGCCGAAGGGAATGTGCCGAGCCCATGGTAGCGGCTTAGCATGCTGCCTTCCAGGGCCCAGCGGCAAAGGCGGCTGTCCAAGCAATTCCATTCATTCACCAGAGCCACCGTGCCCTCAACTGGCTTTTCGGCGATCAGCTAAGTCCCTCATATGCGAAGCTGGGGACCCGTGGGGAAGGAGAACAAATCAACCACGGCAGGTTCTCTATACTCACGAAACAGCCGCACCAGTCCTGTTTCCTCATCAACCAGCTCCTGTCCCAGTTTAATGAGAACTTCCACATCCTTTCGGCCGGCTCTGGCAGGCGAGGCATCGTGGACATTGGCCGAGAGCAGTCAGGCTTGAGCGGTGGCAGGCATACCTGCCCTTGGACAACTGGCCACTTCAGGCACTTGCTTGCACCCTTGTTGCACCAGCCCTTTCGCAGTAATTGCATTGAGGTAAGTGTAAGGGCTTCAAGCCGGGCATCCGACGCGCCTCAAGGGAGGACTCGCCCTTCCGATTTGCGAGAGAGCACCCACTGTCACGTAGTCGTCAAGTCGCACCTGCCAGGACAGACGGTTGCTGACTGGTTGTCTTCACTGCTAGCGGGTTTGGGTGTTCCTGTGCAGGGTGAACTTGCGGGACTCCTCGTGCTGTACAGCGATAACTCCTGCGACCGGGCTCACATTGACCTGCATGGGCATGCAACTGCTTTCTATGGGTGGCACTGGTACCTCCTCGCCCCTGCCACAAAAATTGCCAGTAGAAGCTTCGAGACATCGAGCAATCGCCAAAGATCAGCCTTTTAAGCCGGGTCCGCGCTGACTGTCGTGACTGCTGCTAGGGTCAAGCACAGTGTTGTGGTTGTTCATCCCAAGATTCTGCAAGGACCGTGGAAAGAGAGAGAGTCATCAAGGGAGCGTTGAGAGTCCAACGCGGGCAGTGAAGAAGTGCTGGATTTGAGCAACGGGCTAGCCAAGCGCGGAACAGTGTTGTTCAGTGTAAGCAGAGTCTTTCGCTAAGTCTGCGTAGGCATCAATTTCTTTCCCAAAAGAGGAGTTTGGATCCTAAGTTGTGCCGAAAATTAATAAGCATTGAGTTCCCAGATCTCATCGGGCTCCTCACACGTTTAGCCTTGTTTGGGATTTTCTTGAGAAGCTGCAAGAGCAGATTTGGGGGTTCATTGCCGTGACAATTTCATCGAATGCCAAAGATGCTGTGGGGTCCAAGGCACGCGGTTTGACAAGAACCCTTACCCCCCAAGCCTCGAATCCTCAACCGCGTGAGCCACCAAAGCAAAAATTTAGACGGCCTGACAGGATTCAAGAACAAAAGCATAGAGGAGAACGGGACGGAACAGCTTGCCAACAGAAACACAAAAGCATCCTATATAAAACCAAAATCGTGGCTTGTCACACCATGCGCAACTGCTGGAATCTTTGCAGTCCGCAGCACCATTTGCAGAAGCCAGATTCCCTGCTTATGACAGGACAAGCTTGCTTTCTAGCTCCATCTGGCGGCATTCAGCTTCTTCAAGATCTGGATGCATGCCGTGTGCTACGTCATTTGTGCAACACATCTGTTGGTAAACAGACAGTGTTGTCAAAGTTGCGCTTCATGGTTTGAGCTGGTGTGGAGCTTGCCATGAGCGAACCTTCCCTCGCGAGGAAAGGACTTTTACATATTTTCCACAAGCGGCGTATGCTGACTTTGATGTTTCGGGACTTCTGCAGGACCTGTGGGGTGCCAGCTCCCCTGTGCCCTTGTGGCAGATCGGCCATGTTGCTGGATTTTGCTTTGTAGCTTCAAGTATTCCCAGGTGCCGGCGCTGTCCAGGAAGTTCTTGTCACTCCAGCAACACATCCTTCTCATGATTCAGGCCGATGCAGATCAAGCACAAGCGCAGGCATTGTAGCAGCAAGGCAATGGTCGCACGTGTAACACTTGGAGGACGCGGCTGATTTGCAACAGCATCTGGACGAGACCTTGGTCAGGACTGCAGTTTTCTACACTGAGTCACGAGTTCACGCAAATGGGTGGTCGAAGAAGCCATGAGAGTGTGTTTTAGAATATTTTCGGCATGCTTGCGTGACAAACAAGGTTGTACAATGGAGAGCCACGGTTATAGTCCTTCGTCAAGTCTTGTCGTGGCGTGGCAAGCTCGTGACAGGATTGAAAGCGATGTCACTTGCATTGTGGCCGCTTAGCTTGCGTTGAGGATGTCATTGTACTTCTTCGTGCTCATGAAAGCAGCCTGAACGACATACATGTTAATAGGTGCGGAGTATCCGAAACTGCAGCTTTTCTGCCGGAGCCCCAGGGACTTTGCATTTCACTCTGGATTGCAGAGTGTGGGAAATTCAGGTGAGCATTGCTGATCCACAGCTCGTTTCCGTCTCAGGAGATGTTGAAGATGCATCGTCATAGCCGTCAATGTTGTTCTGTGACGCGTGCAGTGCATAATCTCGTGTTCTGTGCAGCCCGACTGCCCGCTCATCTCTGTCTCGGAGGCGAATCTGCAATCAATCTTGCAAGTAGAGGGCAGCTGGCAAATTAGGTGCCATGACCACCATGAATTAATCAGCCGTCTAGTCGTCTTGCGCTCAGGGATCCCATCGTTCTTGGAAGCAGCGTGTTGGTTAAGTGCATGTTTGGCCTGGGCATTTCTAGGCTCTGTACGTGTTCGTTCGGAATATACGCTCCTTGCGGCGCAGGGCTTTTGCGAGCTGACGGGCTATGACCGCGAGACCATTCTGGGGACACTCTTCTCAATTGATTTCCGAAGGTGGGGACCGTATCTTGTATTGGGAGTCCTGTCAGGCAGAACTGCCGTTTTCTCAACGACGGATGCGACATGCAGTCACGCCCTCGAAGCTTGAGAGAAGCCGCAGACACGAGCGGACATGTGTATGTCTGTAGCCATGACGTGGCGCGCAACCAGGCCTTCTGACCGGCAAGGTCTTCGTATCTCTGCGCAGCGTGCTCCTGAGCTTCCGCAAGTGCTTCCAGGTGATGTTTCGGTGAAGCCCGAGACGGTGCGGCAGGGCGACAAAACAAACTAGCAAAGCCAACTGCTAGTTTTGCCCATGTTGCGTTTTTGAGGACTGGCAAGCACTTCTGCGGAGTCTTGAAGAACCTCAAGGTGCCCACAATTGCCCACATGTGCTCATGCGTCTTGGATGTTCCGTGTGACGCGTGTTCTGACAGGCAGACGGTACCCCTTTCCTGAACCTGCTGGATATGCCGTTTCTTCAGTGGTGGACGAGTGCAGCAAGTGTTTGGTAACTAATCCTGGGCGCGGTTTTGTCCGCAAAGCGCAAAGTGCATGGGATTTGCTCTCTCACATAAGGCGAGGCCTTTCAGTCGGCAGAACGATAGATGGCGAGGACTGGAGTGCCTCGGTGTTTGGATTGTTTGGGGTCTCACCGATGGGCTTGGTCTTGTTCGTAGCTGCTGTGCGCATGCAGGAGCGCTTTTTCATCGTCGGCATTCAGGTAGAGTCCGCCAATTACTTTGGAAACGTTGCCGGCTTTCAGCGGAAAACTGCGAGAGGCAGACGTGAGCGAGCAGGGATCTGAGGAGTTGCCTTTGGAGCACAAGACCCAGATGCCACAGCCTCAGCTGCACCACTGTCCTGCTATGGCTACGATGCTGTCCGAAGGGTCGATGTGTTAACGAAGCTTTTGGGATTATTCAGGGTTTCCTGAAGCCACGGATCAGTGTTGGGGTGGACCTTTCGGAAGCGAGACATTGTGTCAGCTACAGCAAAGCATTGTTACGCATTTCAGGCAGTACATTGCAGCCTTGGTCCGCGATGCCGAGGGCCAAGAATCCCCTTGCACCTGCCTTGCACCATTCTAGACCATGTGGCAAATGGCACTGAGGAGCTGATCTCGGGCTTGCAGCAAGAAGCCATTGTTGCCGCCAGCCCGGCCTGTGCTCGAGGAATGCATATGATGAACGTGGGAGCTGCCTCGCGCTTCAAGTTCTTGGAAGGCAAGTTCTGGAGACAATGCTTTGAGCCCCTGCCTTTGAAAATTCTGGTCCTTCACCTGCAGAGCTGTGAACTTGGTCACTCCAAGGTGACATCACGCCGTACGAGGAGCCCAGGTGGGTACTTGGAGAGGCAGTGGTGGCAGCTTTTTTTTTCTTTTGGCCACTTTTGTTGCAGTTTTGCAGAGTGCCATCTTTGAAGACGCAGGTGTTCGAAACGCAGGCCCTCGGTGGCTAAGCCCACCAGCCGACTAGCTCCAGCCTTTGCCAAGCACAAAAGGAGTTTGGCCAAGTGTCTTGCAATCTCTGAAATCTCAGCGCGACGGTTCTTGGTGTCTTCCACTTCATGCATTGCGATAATTCGTAGACATTGCATTTCGAGCATGATGTGCCTACCTCCCTCTGGTTCAGTTGTTGAATGTCTGCACATGTATGTACCGAGAGCTCACCTCGGCAACTTGTTAAGTCTTGACAGACAAACGAGGCCATCAACAAGCTAGGTTGCGCCATGACGGAGGGTGCTTCCCTGTGCAAAGCTGGGCAATGTTACCAGGCCAGTCGCAAAGGGTCGTCCTTTTAGTGGGGCAAGTTTTTTCCGAGGGCCTCTGAGTCAGCTGAGCCCTGCGCAATTTGTTTCAGACCTTTTTTCAAGGCTGAAGCTGCCGGAAGCCGGGAGAAGTACTTTCTCCGCCCCTCTGCTTCCTGGGAACACGAGAAGAGCCTCTTAGCCGCTCAGCTCTTTTGAGAAGGAGAGCGGCGGCAAGGAGGGTGGCTTTTGCGGGACGACAAAGCAAGCAACGAATCCACCTCAGAATCCAACCGTGAAGCTTTTGCATACTTCTGCCTTTCTCTGACGGCGGCAATGACAAGATAGATGTTAGGATATGCTAGGGTTGAGCAAGGTGGGCCACAAGCTGCTTTGCTTGTACAGCTGCTCCAGCCATCGCAGTGGCCGCCGAAGCCATCATTGGGACAAGAAAACAGGCTACCCCAAGGTGGCGTCCTTTGCGTGCGAGGGATATGATGGCTCCACAGCAAGAGTATTCCAGGCGTCCCAACACACTCCGAGCCTTCAAGCGGAACGGCTGAGCCGACGGTGGAGAATCTGTCCGCCCAGGGCTATCTTGGGATTCAGGTGGAAACATGCTTGATAAGGCATGGCCCATTGAGCTTTGAACGAGTGGGTGACTGCACGGCTCATGAGCTACTGCACAACCAGTTAACTACTGATCAGTATGTGGTCAAGAAGGTCGTTTTGCAAGAACTGTAAGAACCGTTGTTTTGCCTATTGCGACAACTTCCTCCGTTAACTGTGCATCGGCGGTGAATCAGCATGGAAGGACATGGGGCTACACCAGATACTACAGCAGCGAGATTTTTTCTTTTTCTGCAGCATCTCAAGTTGAATCGCATGCACGGATTTGCCAGTTACCTTCCGGGCTATGAACGGGCCATGCTTTGGGATGCCTTCTGAGGCTGGTGGCTCATGCCTTGAACTTGCACAGCCACGACCCCCCCCCCCCGCTCCCCGATCGTCTCGTGGATGTTTGAGGTGCAACGCTTGGAGCCGAACATCTGCTGTGCTTGTTCATTGGCCCACAGACTTCATGACCGAAGTGAAACTCACAACAAATCACAACATTACCAGACCCATGAGCACCCAGCATCTGCATGCTAGATGTTGCTACGAAAGCCTGATCCTGCTTGCATGTAGGCAAGTGAGCCAAGTTCTTGGTTGCATCCCAAAGTGGAGAGCCATGGCGGAACTGGCGACAGATTCGCTCAGGGGCAAGTATGAAGTTGGCGAACTACTTGGCGAAGGTGACTTGGTGAGCCTCGTTACTCTGACTTTGTCTGTGCACGTTACAACATCTTGCGGCTGTGCTTGGCTGTGCTTGTCTGTTAGGCTTCAGTGGCTTCGTCTACGCTTGCAGGCGACACAATGCCAGCGAAGCTTTGGCTGCCAAGGCCAGCCAATGACCTGGAAGTGGTGGCAGTTGTGGGCTTGGGTTCGCTGTTGTCATTTGTTGTTTTTTGTCAGTTCTGTTTCGCTTCACTGGCACATTGCCAAATGGCATCACTTTTTGCTAACTTAAGACGGTTGGTGCCCTTTGCGGCGGTGGGCCCAGGGCCAGCGAAAGGAGTATTGGATGGGTGGGAAAATGCTGAAAGCGAAAAGCTTGAGAGAGGCCTGTTAAAAGAGAAATGGGGTGCTTGTCTGGTCCAGCTGGGCTCGCTTTGGAAGTTGACGAAGAGTGGGAGAATAGAGTTGCCCTCCAAGGCCTCCCGCCCAACTAGTGGCGCCTGTTGGTTTCCACGTTCATTTTCAACTGCGCATGCGATGTGCGAACTCTGCTGCAAGGGCCAATGCAGCATGCCCACTAGCCATGCTGTGACGATGTGTTTTGTGGTGGAAACCTGTGTGACTGTGTGTCTCTGCGTGTCTCTCTGCGTGTCTCTGCGTGTCTCTCTGCGTGTCTCTCTGCGTGTCTCTGTGTGTCTCTGCGTGTCTCTGCGTCTCTCTCTGCGTGTCTCTGCGTGTCTCTGCGTGTCTCTGCGTGTCTCTGTGTGTCTCTGTGTGTCTCTGTGTGTGTGTGTGTGTGTCTCTCTGTGTGTCTCTGTGTGTCTGTGTGTGTGTGTGTGCAGGCAGGCTCCATTGCTTTGCTTGTAAGAGCTGCTGCTGGTGCCCCACGTTTCATCTGTGGCCGGGGGGGGGGGGAAGGCGGCAGGGGGGCAGGGCGGCAGGGCGGCAGGGTGAGAGACGCGAGCCTCACTGTACGAGATGCTGGAGTGCATCGTACTGGATTGGACTCCGGACATGCTGAGAGCCGAGCTCAAGCAGCTCACTGGCACTTTCAACTTGATCTGTCATGCTGACTGACGTGGCTCCGTCCCGTCCCGAGCCAGGTGTGCACAAATCGACCCGGTTCAGCAGAAGAAACCCGTGATGAAGCCTTGCTGTTGCGTAGCATGTGCCACAGTTCTTGGACAGCAACGGGCTCACTTAGCTTCAGCCAAGTTTGCGATGAGCATGACTTGATCTGTGTTAGACATGATGACATGGATCCAAGGCTCTATAGTGAAGGTTCATGACATTTTTGACAATGGAAAGTCCGTGTACTTCGTCATGGACCGGATGCATCAAGATCTTCTCGATGGACCTTTGTAGCATGATGCTCCGTAGCATGTTGTTTCTTTCCAAAAGCCGCAGCAAGCACTATATCCGTATAAAGATGTGCTAGCTCAGTGCAGGACTACAGAGCTACATCATGAGGCTCGGAGCAATCATGTCGTTAAAGTTGCGGAGTTTCCGAGAGTGTGAAGTTTTCGAAGCGCCGGCCGCCTCAGGGAAAAGTCGCATATGAACGGCTTGGTGCACATCGTTCGGCAGATGGTGGCTGCAGTACAGTATCTTCACACCCTGGCCGTCGTCCATCGCGACCTGGGCAAAACAAGCAGACGATGTGGCTGGCACGTTGCTGGGTGGTGGCAAGTGTCGGCGTGAGTTGTGTGGAGGGCGGGTGGGTGGTGGTGGTGCTGGTGTGTATCCCGGGGCTTCCTCCTCCCTCCAAGGTGACGTTAAGCCGGAGAACTTTTTGATCGATAGCGAGCGGCTAACCGACCCTCGGAAGACAAAACAATCGTGACGTCACCGCTTTGTGTGCGTGCGAGCGTTTTGTTCAGCTTCCCCGTACCTAAGGACCCTTCTTGCAGGGTGGTCCTGGCAAACCTTGCCTGTCATTGAAAGGTCCTTCGAAAACCTCAAGCTTCCAGCTGCATCCAGCACTTGTGCGCCTAGGCCGACCTTGGGTCAGCCTGCAAGCTTGCACAGAATCAGCGCTTGTCCGAACAGGTTGGCAGCAGTTTGCAGCAGGTTGGCCATAGTTTTTTGCCGGCCTTTTTCGGCTGTCGCAGGTTGGAACTACAGTGTACTGGTCTCCGGAGATGTACGCCCGTGACTCGAGCTGGCTCAATATGCTCTCAAAGGGTCGACCCATGTCGAGCCCTCCCCAAACCTTTGCAAAGGACCAGGACTATGGTCTGAAAGTTGACATCTGGGCCTTGGGCATCTGCCTGCATTGCATGGCAACTCGATGTGACATTGGCCATAGGGATTGTCCGAATTACACGAGTTACGTGGGACCCCGAGGCCAGCAACACGTTCCCCTTTGTCGATGAGGACGAGGTTCGCACAAAAACTTTCCGACTCCGTCGTGTCAGCCCATCATGCCTCTTGGACTTACCAGCACGGAAGCTGCTAATGACTCCAAGCGTGCCTCCACGTGCGATTGCTGTGACTGAGGCAACAGATTGATCCACTCAATGCTGAACAAGGCCGCGGAAAATTGTTGAGTTGACCCATGGAGCTGTAGGTTTTCAGGCTTCAAGTGGCAACCTGAGCCCAGCCGTCGAAAGACCGACGCGGGCGCAAGGGCACGGGATGGCACGGGCATGCGTGGGGCATCCAAAGCTCCAACTATCTCTCTAAGTTCATCTAAATCTTCTTATCCTCTGCCTGAACTCGGTACCAAAGCTCAAGAACCCAGCATCTAAACCTTGGCACCCAGACCTGCAAAGAACGTTCTTGCATCTTGTAGCATTGTAGCCATTGTGATTTCAATGTTCATTTCTTGTCATTGCAGGTCCTTGGTTTCGGGAGTGCGATGTAGCTGGACTTCCACTTCTTTGCAACCAGCATTATCACGTGATGGGGACATCAGATCTCTTGTCGCACGAAGGGAAACCTGAAACCCCGCAGAGTAACTAGTGACACCAAGCTTTGCATAGGATCCGACATCAAACTTGGCAGACGCGCATCACATCGCGACGACTCTCCGAAAGAGCGAGTGGAGTTCGGAATGTTCAAAGGTGGAGGCAAAGCGGCCCAATATCGACGAAGTCCAGCAGCACCCGTGGCTGACCGGCAAGGACGATCCAGAGAATCACGAGCAGGCAGGTGGTTCAAGTTCTGCAGACATGGCGCCGCCCTGTGGATGCCTTGTGGCGCTTCTGCAAATCTGAAGCTTTGCTACACAAGGATGAATGCGGCTGGAAGGTCAATGGTTGGCTCAGCGTGCCAGAAGCTTACTTGCTGCGCCTGAGTCTAGTCTCCACATGGGTTCGCTGGCGACATTTTCATTGTCTATGCCGCTTAGGCTCTCGAGACCGGAGAAGCACCAGTGGCCTTCACCACGTAAGTCTCGCAGAGCCTGGCCACGGGCGGCGCTTCCACTTCTCTTCGCCTTCTGCTTGACTGGGCTGGTCTTCAAGCCCCAACGCTCTGGCAGGATGCCTAGATCACAGAATTCACAGAGTGACACACGATCACGCAGGAGCACCATGAGCATACATGGGCAGGCATGCTGACCCTTCACATGACCTTGCACTGTGGGCCTTTGGGCCCAGGCTGGGATGCATCGGCTGCTCGCTGGACACCTTTGGACGGAGCAGCCTCAAACCCACCAGCTTCCCTGAGACACGTAATCCGTGGTTCCTTTTCGAGCTGCGCCCAAGCAGTCTTCAGCATGGCCACGCCGTGATGGTTTTGGACTGTGTGCTGGTGAAACCGCCTCGCAGTCATGCGGCGCAGCATTCGTACAGACAGCTGTGGCAATGCCAGAAGATCAGACTCTGGAATCTCTAGAATCTCGAATCTTTGTCCTTTGTTGATACTCGCATGATCTTTTGGAAGGGATACCGGCAACAGCCGCAGCTGACCAATCCCCGGCGTCTTCCGCACTCTTGTCGTGCTTGAGCACGCCTTAGCCACCCTGTTGGATAGCCTCAGATGCCAGGACCCAAAGGACCCAAGCACTTTGCGTGCTGGATCTGACTTCCAGCTGAATTGTGATTTTGTTTCACAGTGATTCGCAACGGGAATCACGCCGTTCTTTTGACGTCTTGCCATGTATCGGACATGCATGGACCGGCTTCATGGAATCTTGGCTTCTATTCAAGGTTTCAGTTGGTTGGTGTGTGTGTGGCAAGCTGCACTGGCTGGCTTTGCTCACCCACAGACACAGAAGTTACTCCTCAGGAGCTTGGCATTCATTTAGACATATGGTGTTCGAAAGGGCAGCCAAGTGCAAGCTGGTCTGTGGCATGCTGCTTGAACTACTTAAAGCGCACGCCATAGCTAGCCACAAGCTTGGCGACACTGCGTTTGTATGTGCCTCGTACGTGATCGAGATCTGGCTTGGTGGTTCAGAGATTGGTGTCGACCTTGATTGTTTACACGGGGCAGTGTCAAGAAGCACGTTAGCTTCTTGCCAGGCTCGGCTTGGCAAGAAACAATCCCCAAACAGTTCCAAACGGCCTGGTGATTGCTTGGAGGGCAAGGGGTGCACCAGGCCACTCGGAGATTCTGCAAGCTCAAAAAGACTTCGGGCCATTGGGCGCTGGTGGTGCCATGTTGCTGTTGCGATTGCACAGGGTGCATAGTGGGTGCATGAATCTGGGATGTGCCAATTGGGCAGAGACATCATTGCAGGTTTCGGCGATGACCGGAGGTGCCTTGGCTCCACAAGGCGATGGCCCAAGTCATTTGAAGTTTGATGTTTTGGCAGACCAAGAAAGTAAAGTACATGACATATTTGAGATATGAATGTCGAGCTACAGATTTTGAGGTGCCAGATTCTCTGGTTCCCCTGTCATGTCTCGGGTGTCGCAAGTACTGGGAGAACAGGCTCTGGTAGCTCTGCTGTTCTTGGGCCCTCCACTGGGACTTCTGTTATCGCCTTGATGACGCTGGTCCCCTCGGCCTTTACGACTTGCTTGGTTTCAAGATCAACTCGATCTTGTCCTAATCCTTGCTCATTGCCTCGGGCACGACCATTGACTTCGTCCTTCACTTCCTCGATGCGGCTGCAGCCTGCACACGGGCCAATTGTCGCAATGAAGAGTGCGGGTGTTGGCATCTTTGCTTCTTACGTTACCACATTAGTGGGCATCACGCCCATGGCCTTCGCAAAGCTGAGTTCCATCCACGCGCTCTTCATGTCTTATGACATCAGCCTGAACGTCGGAGTCTTCTTTGGCCTAGTGTTCATCCCTCTGGTCTCTGTGTCTGCGGCGTTGACTGTGGGCCACTGCCGAGAAAGCTCATAAGACAAGGAGCTTTGAAGTGCAAGGCCCCAGCTAACAAAAGTGGAGCCGGAAAGGCTCAGCAGAATCTCGAATAGCATCGATGATGGAAGCAGGAGCACTTTTCCCAGTTCCGGACGTATCACCCCCCCTGATCCACTGTGATCCACGGGAATGGCAAGCATTCCAAGATTCTCCAAGCAGCTTCAGGCATGCAAAAGAGGCGTTACAGACAGTCATGCGAGAACACGCTTTTGCAAATGCAAGGAGGGCATCCTTGCGATAAGCCTGTTGTCTCTACACTTCTACTCGAGACACGCTACTCTCTCTGCACACACGACTCTCTCCACTCTCCACTTTCTCCACACACCCCCCTCTCTCCCTCTCTCTCCCGCTCTCCCCCCCTCTCTCCCTCTCTCTCCCTCTGTCTCCCTCTCTCTCCCTCTCTCTCTCTCTGTCTCTCTGTCTCTCTCTCTCTCTCCCCCTCTCTCTCTCTCTCTCTGTTTCTCCTTCTCTCGCGAAGCGTGTTAATGTAGAGTCACACATCACCTCCGAGCCATGGCCCAAACTTCCTCACAGGGTAGATGAATATGGCTTTCCTGCCCTTTGTCCTCATGCAGTCGTCTGAAAGCAGCAGCCTTGGATGCCTTGCTGGTGTGCACTTGCTCCAAGACGTTCTGTCGCGGCGGCTTTGTTTCTTGCATGGCTTCCTCAAGCCGACGAAGTAGCACCTCGTGCAGAGGCAACTCAAGAATCTAATCAGCCCGTGCTTGCTCCTTGCAGCCTGGTAGCATCACAGCGTGTCTGCGGTGGTTGACTGTTGAGGTTCGGCCTAGTTTCCTTCACAGATCCTTCGCATTGAGGCGGACCCATCGATTTTATCAAGTGAGCTAACTCACGGGGTCGCAGCGCGCAGGCCGCATCACGTAGCAGCCCTGATGAGCCTTCTTGCCGAAGAATTCCCGGAGCCGAAGCATGGCCTGAACCCGTCTGCAAATGTCATCAAATGTCTTTGCGTGCGGCAGACCTCCTCTGAAAGCTTAGTGCAGCGCAGGGGGTTTCCTGGATGCCTCTTCCGTCTTGCAGTGACGCAAGCGCTTTAGCATACCCCGGCATCGTCTCAACCCGTAACTTCAAGCATGGTGTAGGGAGGGTTAAGTTCAATCAGCCTCAGCCTCGCAAGCCGCCTCTGAACACGACCTCCCTGCTTGCTCTTTGAGCTGGAAATCCCCGGAACCACGCCCCGGACTCCACAAGATGCCCAAGATTCCTCGTGGCCACTTCGGACGTTGAAGCGTCTGCGATTGCAGGCTCGTCGATCTCGCTCTTGGCGAATCTCACCTTTCAGGCGGCAACGCACATGCTTCGTTGACCTGCCATGAGGAGACACATAACCATAGCTGCGGCACAGCCCTGTCGTGTGTTCTGCTTCCTTGGCTAGCAAATCAGAGCCCATATACGCCTTGGCGAGAATCTTGAGGCCAATGGCGTGTTGGTCCCTCTTCAAAGGCTGCAGCGATAGGCCAGCTGCAGCCCTAAAACGTCCAGAACACTCCAGGAAGCGGTTTCCATGTTGCGGCCGGGACGCCCGACAGCCTGGACAGGGTCCATTCAGCTGTGGGTTGCGCCATGTTGCGCCTCATCTCAGATTCCAAAAGCTCCGTCAAGGGGCGGCTCGCCTCCTCATTGGGCCACAAGTAACCCTGCATGCACCTCACCGCAGCGAAGCAGAATGCATCCCTGTTCGTGTGTGTCGGAGCTTGCTGTGTACTCTGTTCGACCCAATCATCTTGCCTCCGACTGGATACCTGTCATGCTGCATTCTCGCGCAGAGTGGGAGCATGGAGTACACCATGCTTGCCGCAAATGCTCCAGAATCCCTTTTCGGTGGAACCCTCTTCGTCGAAGGGGTTTTTTGGGGTCAGGGTTGACGAAGTTCAACGAAGAAGCTTTGGAGGCGCAGGGTCGCAAACCCCTCTCTTTCCTTCGAGGTCGCCTCCCTTCGCCGAAGTTCGTTTTGGACTTTTTGGGATTGCAAGGTTCCTCCCCGACCATCTGACAGGGCGCCTTTCGATGGGCCGTTTCTGTTTGCCCAATTTGCCCATTATTACTCCAGACGTCACATTGCTCATCTTCACCAGGTTGTAGAACTGTAACCTGCTGGAGCAGTAGAAAGGATCAAAGGGTGTTGCATGGAGATGGGTGTGCACGCTGCAGTCGCAAGTTGGAGCATGGCCATCAGCTGTGGGTTCAGTAGCTGGTTTAAAGTTATGTGCCAAAACGGGCCTGTGTCAGTTCGATGACACGTCCTGAGCACATCGGCACATCTCAAGCACAATGCGGGTATGTCAGGTATGTCTTACAATGACTGCGGCCAAGCCTTGCAGCCTTACAGGGGCATGCGGCAGCATGTTGCCCGTCCGTGGCATCTGCCAGCTGAAGCATATCTTCATGAGACTCTTCTCCAGCAATACGCGCAAAGGATAGTGTTGTTCTGCGTCTTCTGCTGACTGTTGGTTAACTCGAGACAACTGGCGTCCTGCCTCGTTCACCGCCACTGCCTTAGCTGGCAAAGCTACAACGCCATGCAATCACAGCTTCCTCACTCAGTGGAATCTCCATGATGGGGGGGCCTCGGAAGGGTTGAGTTCCATCAGCCTCGACTGCCAGGGCCAAGCGTAGCGGGCCATCAGCTGGCTGGGGCAGGGCAGTTTGTTTGACGTTCACTGGGTTTGCATAACCTCTTTTGCCATGGCAAGGGGTTCACTCAAAGTTGTGCAATCCCGTTTCCCTCCTTTCCCCTTTGGGGAGCTTCGCGCTTCTACACGCGCCTTCGCGCAACCCTTACCAACACTCAGTTTGCCTCCAGTCAGGCCCCTCCTGAACAAGTCTCGCCAGAGCACATACCGAACTTCCACGCATGATGCTCCATGGTGGCTTCCGCGTCGTCGCCAACGAGTTCAGAAGCTCTATGGAACTTTTAGAGACTACTGTTTGCAGGGTGGCCCCTGTGGAAGAGTCGTTACGCGCAGGGAGCCCATGCGCTCTGCTGACATCTGCCATGCGCCTTTCGGGGCATGGCAAGGATTTAATCCTGTGCGGCCAGAGTTTCGGAGCAACAGTTGCCTGGACCCTCGCGATGCGGCTGGCGACTTGCGGCCTCGAAATCCGCGTCATCGTGAGCATGGACTGCAGGAGCATCAGCATCACCTCGCTCGATGTGGCCTTTGCTATCCCACGGAGCCTTTTGGAATCCCTTGCACCTAAGCATGTGCGGCTGGCCCTGGTTGCCAGATGCCTTTGTGCTGGACGAGGCAGCTTCAGGACACTGACCACTTTGGGACATTCGACGCTGCATCCAGCACTGCATCCGCAGGCGCAGGCGTTGCAAGAAGCGGAAGCCGCGTTCGGGGGGTCGAAGTTATATCTGACTGCAAGATACTGCAAGAACCCAAGAGGACCTGAGAAGTGTTCAGCTTTTGGAGCTCCATCCAAACTCCAGCTTCCATCCGCAACGACATGCTTCCGCATCTGCTTCCAACTTTGGGCTCGGAGGTCAAGGATGCCAACGAGCCATGGCGACCTCACTGCAGACACCACTACCTCTTGTTGAAAATGGATCAGCCTGGGACGGAAGCACCACATCGCATCTCGCAATGCTGCGACCAGGGGAAGTCATGTGGAGTGCGCTGATCTCTCCTGCTTTCCTGTACATGCAGGACGGCATGTTGTAGCCACATCGCCCAGGTGTCGGTATCAGCGAGTCCCACGCAAGAGTTCTGTGTGTTCGCGTGTGCACGTTTGTGTGTGTGTGTGTGTGTGTGTGCGCGTTTGCAGTACAGTATGTTCCGAAGCCGGTTGAAAGCCATGAAAAGCTAAGCTTCAGCTTGGCCTCGAGTCGGATGATGGCCGAAGTGTTCCAGAGTTTCAGTCCCGTTCAACGGCCACCCGTGCCTTCGAATCTGAACACGTTCTCTGGTTGTCAATATGTTGGCCCGTCCCTGTTGCAATCCATATCCATCGCTTGTTGCCGAAGCCTTGGCAACGTGGGTCGTTTTGGGGCAACATGATGTTTCGCTACTGTTGCTATCATTCACAGCCCCAAGCAGACCGGCAGGGCCCTTTTCGAGAGTCCGAGTTCAAAACGTGTTCTCAAGTTCGTGGCCCCGAAACTCAGCATGCTTGAAGTCATGCCGAAGGAGTCCTAATTGAAATGCGTGTTCGGAGGCCAGCCATGCCGACCCTTGTGTAGCGTGAAAGGAGACAGCGCCATACAGCGCCAGTGTTGATGCAGTCGTGCTTGCTTCCATGATCGAGCTGCTGGGTCTCTCACTGCAGACACCACAACCGCTGTTTGAGAAAGGACCAGCCTGCACCATCACAGCGTGCTTTCTTTGAGCCATTCTCTCAGAAGCTCGGCATCCCAAGTGAAACTCACTTGCTTACCTTCCCCTGGGCCATTCCCCACAAGAACCCAACACTTTGTCATTGTTTGTGGCATCTGCAAGGTTGTCAAGCCTTTGCTCCGGCTTTAGGGGAGCGCCGCCCTCGCCCCCTGCGCAAGCCGCATCCCCTCGCAGCCCCATGCTCCGATCGTGGGCCGTCGCACAGCAACCTCTTGAACCATGAGCTTGCCCGATCAGGTGTACGCTTGATGCAGTGCTCCTGGCAGTCACGTCTGAGCCCATGCCATCGCACGGAATCGCACGTTGCAATGCTGCGACCAGGGGAGGGCTTTGCATCGTTGTGGTTTGCAATTCTCTGGGTCACAGATGGCCTCGAGGCCTTACTGTACCTGGTTGATGTTTCGAATAAAAGGTACGCGTGGGGGGCCTTTTCCAATTGACCCATGTCCTTCCGAAGTAATCCTAGTGAAAATGAGCGTTCGGCGGCCAACGAGCCATGCCGACCTCGTGTATTGTGAACGAATGACAACGAATGGGAAGTGCCAGCAAGTGTTGCTTCCATTCTGGTGGACTGCCTCAGGCCATCTCAGGCCCCTCTGCCGGCTCTTGCACAGGCACCGTAGCTGCTTTGAATATGTGTCGGCTGCAAGTGCCATCACACCGTCCTTCCCGACTGGTGACAGAATCCTAATTGAACATTGCGTATATGGGTACGTTTTGCGAATTCTGTGTCGGCGCTCGACACACCAATGACCTCCAGACGAAGACACGTGAAGAAGCCGCGGATCCGAGACTTGCGGAAAGATGCTGCAATAGGCTGCTTGCTTCGTTCATGAGAGGGGCAGTGCAAACCAACGTTCCCATATTCACAGATGCTGAAGAGTCGCGAGCCTCTGGCCATTGCGATGATGTTTCACCGCATTTAATGGAGACGCGTGGAATCGAAGAGTCGAAAAGATGGGACGTTTGCCCGATCCTTGAGAAGGCTGACTGGCGCCAGCAGCGATTGGTCAAGCAAAGTGTCAGATCTAGGAATGTATGCAAGCCGAGACAAGTGATGGCAGATGCCCTGCTCCATAGGCGGCCGCAGGTTTGGATTGCCATGGATTGCAATCGTAAGATTCCATATCGTCAAAGTTGTAACCCCCTTCAGGTCCTGCAGCTTTTGCTGGTTTAAGCGTTTGATGGGCTTCCGCACTCGACACTTCAACGTGACGATGTGACATGGTGAAAACGAACTGCCTGGACATCCTCGACTCCAAAATCAAGAGCCGGCCGCTATGGCATCACTGCACCAGAGATTAAGCCATGTCCGTCCTTTTCCACCTGGTAGCACACGCACTGACGTGACAGGAAAGAGTCGGAAAGAGACAGTAAACTTTGAACTCAGCCAAAAAATGGGCATGGTCTTTCTCATCAAGCTGTATCCCTACTCACGGTCTCAGTGCACGCCGCCCTTCATTATATCGCAATGCAGACGAGTCAAAGTGACGCGCTGCTGAAATGCCGGGTTCTTACATGTTGAGCGGTGTGACGGTTTTTCCGTACTGCAGCATTCGAGGGGGTTTGCTCGTGTTGGGCAGAGAAAAGAACACGCCGTAGGCGCTGTGCTGTCCCCGAGATGTTTTTCCCTAGGTCTCCCAAACAGTCGGGCGCTGCTCGATTTCCCTGACCTGAGCTGATCCTGTGTGTTCCCGTGTGTCAAAAGCGTTCTTCTTAGCCAGGATGCGATGGCGATTGCTGCCACCCCTGTAAACTACCCGCGTGGCGAGCCGCCGGATCCTCAAGCTTCCAAGTTCACATGGCACCAGAAAAGGATTTGCTATTCAAGGCTTCTTTCTTCCCAACAATTAGCCATGTTGTGCTGTGCCGACTGGGAGTAACTGATATGCGTGCAAAAAGTCATGTGCCCAAAGAGGCTCCAAGCCAACCAGGATCTTTAGACATCTCCCTGAGGCCGTCGCGATGTGCAGAGCAGCGTCCCGAGATGTCCCGAGCATGAGCTGCCTCTATCAAGAAGGTTGCCAATCCACCGCCGTTTTTTGAACCGTCATCTTGGTTGATGTCCTCAGTATTCTGTAGCGCAACCTCTTGACTTTTCACATTGATCTTGATGCATCAAACAATTCTACTGAAGTTGGCACCTATCCTTGATGCATCTTGCCGCCCTCAGGTGTGGGAATGTTCTTGTGGACGCTCTGGTCCTCTCTTGCGGTCAGGAGCTTAGCTGGACATGCCTTGACTATTAGATTACTAGCTAGAGTAGTCTTTTAGTGACCCCTTTGTTCTGGGGCTCGGCTATTCTGCGCGCGAGGCCACGACCTGTGCCTCGCGTGCGCGGCCAGCGCTCTGCGCCAGACTCGCTCGCTGAGCGGCCGGACGGAGCCCGCCTCGGCCGTGTGGCGATTTGCCAGATTTTGCCAGGGTCGTCGCTTTGGCGGGGTTCGGCGCACTCGCAATTGTACGTTTTTCTAGAATCTGGAAAGACGCTCGGTTCATATGGCACGTCAGCATCATGAAGCTATCCAACTGTCAGGTGCGATGCCTGCTCTGTCCTAGCATCACGGAGCTGTGCGAGGAAGCAGCCGGTCTCTCAGGGACATCGCCTTGCTCGTGCCGCAGATGCCGCAGATTGCCGCAGATTGCAGCACTGAATGAGGGCCAAAGGCAACATCCCAACCTTGTCAGGGACTCGCACACTTGCATATTCCCAGGCTGCAACCCTGACCGCGGAGCAGAAACTTGAGCAGCTGGGCATATCGGAAGCGGTTTTGAGGGACATTGGGGGTGAGGTTGTGACTGGCTTAGGGAGAACGGGTGTCCTGGTACAGAGGATGGTAGAGCTAGCGAACTGGGACCACTTTCCTGAGGTCTCGAGAGGCCTCGACAAGGATATGTGCAATACGCGGGCATACGTTGCACCCTTTAATTTGCACAAGGAAAAAGATGTGGAAATTATTGAATCATAGCTCACGGGGGCACAACACTATTATCTTATAGCTTCCGGAATAATACTATTTGGCTTGTACATTAAATCCCGCACTTCGTTCATAACTTCGCTTATTCTCGCGGGCAATGATCCTTGCAAAGCTACGCTCATTCTATTCACTTCGTTGTTCATTCACGCCCTTTATCTTTTTGTTTTATAGGGGCGTGCTGTTGTGCTTCAAGAAAGGCAAGGTGGCTTTCAGCCGCAGCTGCTCCCACAGCCGCAGGCCGTGCACAAGGAGAGAGACAGAGAGGCGGAGCGAGACGGAGAGAGGGAGAGAGGGAGAGAGGGAGAGAGGGAGAGAAGGAGAGAGGGAGAGGAGAGAGGGAGAGAGGAGAGAGAGAGGGAGAGAGGGGGAGAGAGGGAGAGAGGGAGAGAGGGGAGAGTGGGAGAGAGGGAGAGAGGGAGAGAGGGAGAGAGGGAGAGAGGGAGAGAGGGAGAGTGAGGGAGGGAGAGGGGGAGAGAGGGAGAGAGGGAGAGAGGGAGAGAGGGAGAGAGGAGAGAGGGAGAGAGGGAGAGAGGGAGAGAGGAGAGAGAGGAGGAGAGAGGGGAGAGAGGGAGAGAGGGAGAGAGGGAGAGTGGGAGAGAGGGAGAGAGGGAGAGAGGGAGAGAGGGAGAGAGATCTTTCGAGACAGGCCTGCTCCGCGTGGATACCACCTCCAGGTCCTTGGGATTCGTTGGGGATTGTGTGGGATTCTGGGCTTCGGGACAAACCTCGGTCGTAGGGAGTTGAAAGCCAACGCTTCGACTGGCATCCGAAGGTGCCCGTACCGGCACGGCGCTCTACCCGCCCCGAATCCCCAACGAACGCTGGGGCCTCAGTTTGCAGCGCTGTCAAATGCACCGTAGCTGTCTTACGCTCCCGTGCTTTAGACGGATTTCCTTTTTGCAGACGTTGCAAATCTACCACGTGTTTCAACATGCTGACACTTCGCCAGAATCACACTTGCTTCATCTTACTTCAATGCGGTCATGGGATTCATCATGGGATGTGTGGTTGTGCCCTTTTTTGTGCCTTCAGGCGCAGTGCGTGGGTTGCGGGAGGCCGAGAGCCCTCACAGCCAGGACAGCTGATCTTTCCAAACTTATCATGCGAGCATTGTGATTGCAAGGGGGGGGGGGGGGGCGGGCGTGGCCCTGCGCTTTTCATCCGGCAGAATGCCCCCTGCCAGTTTAAGCCGAGAGTTGCTGCAAATATCCTATGAATCCCCACTACGTCATTGGAAAAACGATTCTGTTCTTGATCCTTTGCTCCTCAGAATCGCAAAGCTCTTTGATACTCAGTCGGCTGGCCTCGGATTTCTTGTGAAGTTGGACCCAGTCATATACTCAAACAAGATGACATCGAAAGCCTTCGCAACAAGACTTGAGAAAGCGTCACAACAGCCCGAGCCCGACCGCAGCGCATCAAGGCAACGATGTGCCCCATGTTCCCAGACTTGAATCATGCTCCAGCGGCTACATGTGGTTGCCCTTCCTTGACTCGTTAAATAGAAGGGCTCTGCTCCAAGTGGAGCCGTGAAGCCCCCGAAGTGCAGGACGGCTCCGTGCCGCGGGCTGCGCTTGCAACGCCGCTCACAGCTGTCAATGCCCTGCGACCCCAGGACGGAGGGTCCCTAAACCCTTAACTCATGAAGGGCCGTTCTGACTACCGCGTTCTCTGATTTATAAAGACTTTGGGACGTTCACATGGGTGATTCGCAACCTTGATGCCGAGCCTTTCAACTTGACGACTTGCTAAGTGGCGCGGTGTGAGCCTTGAGCTGGGTTTTTTTGGGACGGGGTGGGATGGGTGGGGGGGGGGGGGGGGGGTGGTGATATCTTGCAATTTTTTTGTGTGAGCGGGGTCACAGAGGATCAACAAGAGGTGTTGTGCTTGCCAGGGCCTCATGGCCACTCGAGGCATCGACGTCCTCCGTCAGCCCAGTCCAGTGGCAAAGAACCCCGCCTGGGCCGCAGCTGCAGCTTGTCAGGTCCAAGAGGTCAGGGAGTCGGAAGGAGATAGAAGGAGCTTCGAGTTCAAAACTGCGTAGAGAGTCACCTGTGCAAGCTGAAGGCATTTGCTTGGCTTTCACACGAAGCTAAGGGAACCAGTGGTTGTGGAGGAGCCAAGCCGCCCGTCAGGACGAACGGTGCACATCTACAGGCCCAGAAGTTGCCTGAAACATGTCAAATGCGATGCTGTCAATTCGCCCGAACATGTTGTAGTACACCCGACTTTCAAATCAAAGGTGCTGTAATAGCTCGAAATCACGTTCTTGAGTTTCATGGAGCAGCGGCTCCTGACAGTGAGACTGGTATGGGAGGTGTCCAGAGCACCCGGAAGAGCCAGCAACATACTTCTGCCAGAGCCTAAGAAACCGCTTCGCGGCCCTGCATGGCAGAGGCTCCTTGGTGTCTCGAAGCTAAGCGAATTTCCACCCGAAGCGGACTTTCTGTGGTGGCTCGATGGCTTGTGCGTTCGGCCTGCAGCCCAAAACGGACTTTCGTGCCCGTGCCCTCGTTCTTGCCGAGGAGCCCAATTTTTAGTGCGTGTAATCTCACTTCCCCGTTGAGAAGTTTCCCAGGTTCAGGACATTGGGGGGGGTGCAAGGTGCAGGGGATAAACTGCCCTATGGGATCTTCTGATGCCCGCGGCTGAGGCCGCGAGTCTAGCAGTGACACTTGAAGTCCGTACAGAACTGTTCTGAAGCTGAAGCGGCAGCTGATTTGTAGCGATGTGAGCATGTGTTTTTTCTTCAACGTCTGTAAGGTGCAACGTGCGAGTGCCCTTGCATTTGTGCAGCTTCTTGACTGCACTGGCCCTTCCGGTGGACCGCTGACATCAGCTGACTCCGGACTCTTAGATACCGAACTGGCTGGGCGTAACAGAGTAAAGTCAGCCTGCAGGCGGTAAAAGGAAACCAGAGAGGGGTGTAACGACAACTGCTCGTAACTGCCAAGAGGTGGGGGGGGTTTTAGGGTTTAGCGTTCAGAGGTTAGGGTTTCGGGTTTCGGGTTTCGGGTTTAGGGTTAAGACGTAACGCTAACCACTTAACCGTACACTTGGATGCCGAACCCGAACCCCGTTACGGTGGGGTATCTGGTTTCTATTGCACGCCTGCTGGTTGTTGTTACAGTTGTGCTTCTTCTCCTGTTCCACGGTTTCTGTTACGATCCTGGGCGGTTCCCGCTACGGCCCGCGCCCAGATACTCGATGACTAGAGATGAGCGCGTGTGCATGATCTGCGATTGGCGCATGTTGAATCCTTTCCTTTCCAAGCTCGATGGCCACAGCAGTCACCGCAGTCTTTACAGTCGTTGCAGCTGCCCATCTCCAGGAATGTGTGATTCAAAAGAATGGCCGGCACCGCGATCATGAGGTACGGCGAGTGTTCCCGCATGTAGGCATGTGACTGAGCTCCGGCAGTCAGTAGAACCGTCTTGCCAGATCATCCCAGATGACAAGTCCTTTTCGGCAGGTCTTGCGCGTGGGGCGAGCGCATGAGGCACAGTTCCCAGGACGAGCAGTGACACGCATGCAAGCACATGCAAGAATAGGTCCTGGGTTTGCAATCATCAAAGGGGTTAGGGAGGGAATGGGAGGATATGAATCGGATTTGACATGGTATGAATCGGATGAATTTCTGGTGCGAATGCGGGATGTATAGCAAAGCCACGACGGCACGGGGTAGCTTTCTGCAGTTTCTCCCAGAGTCCCACCAGAGTCCCAGAGTAACTCCCAGGTTCTGAAGTCCAGAGCCGGGGCGCTGCTTGATGAGGCGATCGCTCTCGAGGCCCCGTGAGATGTGCCAGGAATCTCCCTTGCCTCAACTGGTGGATACATTCGGATACTGACTTCCACATGTTCCACGAAGTGTCTGAGGATGATTTCTCCATGGTCGGAGACCGGCTCGCTTGGCGAAGAAAGGCCATCGGAAAAAGTACTAGCTTGGCTGTCTTGGTATGCCTCTGTACTGGGAGAAAAAGGGACAAGGCCTTCTTGTGAAGTGCTAGAGTGGGAAGAATTGCACAATCCGCAGAACAACGCTGGACTTGCCTCTGTCTTGTGAATGAAGACAACCTGCAACTTATAGTCTTTCCGAAAATCGCACCATCATGGCAGTTCATCCCAAATTCACAAGATTTCACAAGCCCGGTTTTTCTAGACGTGATGCTGCATCAACTCTCTTGCCCCATCCCACGCCTACACAAGCAAGATATGAAGCAACCCCGCATCCCTGAAGGACATCGAGCGCGCCGCAGCGCGTGGACGCGCGAGTGTGCGCAGTGCCTTTGCTCGAGCCCGGCACTTGAAAGGTGGGCTCAGAGTGGCTAAAGCTTCTGGTAAACAGTTTTTGATTGTCCGGCTTCTGGGCTTCCGGATATTTGTATCTTTGCCTTGGGGGTCGGGCGAGTCATGATCATGCGGGATTCTTATTTGCACCTCCTGTCGCTGCAGCGTTGTCGTACTCGAATCAAGATCTTCTGAAATATACGCTGGCGAACAAGACATACGCCACTAACGGCTTTCAAGCGTGCGCGGCTTTCGAAGAGCGCAAGCGACAACGCTTCCTCTGCAACACCACTCCCTGGGTCCGGGTCCATCAAGCTCCTCTTGGCTACGGCTCATCAACAAGCATGGTGCTGGAGTTCTCGCGGGGACGCCGAAGACCCCTGCAAGTGTCAGGGGGTCGCCCTATGGCCGCGTTGCGGATGTCGGGGTGGACGCATCCTCCATCGCCAGTTTTCGAACATAGGACTCTCAGCAAGGTCAGGCAGGACACGGGGGTATAGCTGTGCCGCGTTCGGGCGTCTTCACCAGTAACGTCGACCAATCATATCACTCAAGTCGAAGTCTGAAGCGTCTGAAGCGAGGTCCGAGCTCAGTTAAACGAAAGAGAAGCCGAACTCTTGGAGCCGCCTGCTCGGTGCGAAGCCTCGAGTTGTGAGAGTTTTTTTTTCTGATTCTCACATTTCATTCTCTCAACCTGTCTCTCGCTCGCTCTCTCTCTCTCTCTCTCTCTGTCTGTGTCCGTCTACAATGCTTGAGCTTTGTAGCGTTGACAAGGCTTGGAGGGTGTCCAGAGCGTGAGGGTGGGTGGTCAAGACGTGCCGCTTGCGGCGACTTAAGCCTTCACACCTTTTCTGAGGTCTCTGGATGCCTACGAGAGCGGCTCCCTTTCAAGCCTTGACACGGGACACTCATAGCTTCATATTTGGCTTTCACGGAGTGAAGTGAAAGCTACGAGCAGACCTTTTCATCAACGGGGTACTGTAGCACTGCCCTGTCACTTTAGACCTTAGAGTGTTCAGTGCACCGCATCCGTACTTCTTCTCAACAGGACACGCCGAATATGGCAGTCGGCTGAGTGAGCTTCGGAAGCTCCAGGCCCTTGCTATCCCTTGCTCAGCCTGCCGATGTTTCTGTGTTTCGCTCTTGACGCCGCGTCTGTACACATGCAGTCCGCTTTTGAGGAGAATCTCCGATCCCGCTGCCGCAACGATGGCGATGCTGTAGAGGCTGTCCCTTTAGGCGTTTTGTTGCTACCCAGTTTGTAGACTGAGAAAACTGCTTCTTCAAGTGTGAGAAGAGGCAGGCCAGGCAGATTTGACCGATCAGCGATGCTATGTAACTCATTTGGTATCAGCCCCCAAACAGGTTCATCTGGCAGTTCCTACATAGTTTAAAGAAAGGGTTTCCGTGACACACTTTTTATTTTTCTGAGAGAGCCTTGTCTCGACGCTGGATGCTCCGGCGTGTCTGAGACTTCTCTTTCACCTGCCTCCCATTTGTCTGCGTTTTAGTTTCCTACAGCCTATGAGATAGTAGACCCTGGATGCTGTTTCGCCCGTCTGGGATTGGTGTTTTTGTCGGCCTGTTATCCGAAGGATGAGAAGAAGTGGTCCTCAATGGCTGCTTCGGGCCAAGGCGAAACCAAAAGAGTCACAACAAGAGTCAAAACAGAGTCAACAAAAGAGGCAAAAAAAGAACCGAGCGATCTTCAGTGAATTTGATTGAACCAACCGCCCAGAGAGAGGCCTTCGAATAGCAGCGTTGACTTCGCGCCTTGCGCTTGTGCCGGGCTTTCTTGAGCCTCGCGGAGTCCCTGAGGCACTGAATACCTTCTCCGCTGCGAAGGCTGCAATCACAAGCCTGAGGGAGGCTTTTCGCCAGGTGCCGGGAGCTTGTGTCCTAAAGAGATCCACAGAGAAGGGAAAGGGGCTGCCACAGTTCAGCTTCGCAGTGCCCCCACGAAGCAAGCCAAGCAAGCTTCCGACAAAGACCGAAAACCATTGGAACACCTGCAAGGAGGAATACAACGCTGCATCTCCGCCAGACGAGTTTGTGGGGCTGGCGGGCAGGCGTGTGTATGAATCATATGCCATGCGAATCGGTGCACACCATAAGCCAAGACATTGCAGCTCTGCGTTGTCTTTCACTTCAAAGAAAGCCCATCACAGCCCTCTGCACTCCGTGGCCCTGCAACCATGAGAAGCCTGTAGTAGTGCTAAACCCGTCCAGTGCCCGGGCTGAGCTGGATCTCCATGCGGAGGGCCTCGCAAGCCTTGAAGAGGCCGATTCGCAAGAACAAACCATGCTTGTCGGTCAGTATGCGTGGGTTAGTTGCTTTAGTTCGCTCATGATGTTTAGGGTAATTTTCCGAACACGCGTAGAGGTTCGTAGGAGAGTCTTTCCGATTCAGAGCCGATCGCTGTTAGCTGTGATCCTCGAAGCAGTCGTGGTTGGGAAACATCGCTGTCTGCAACACCTGTCTCAGGGATCGTGCCTGTCGTGGGCTTTCCAGGAGCTTGTGTGACGGATGCTACAGTTTAGAGGTCGATGGTTTCGGACTTGGTTACGCATAAGTCAATGTCTGCAAACATGAGTTGACAGAGCGAGAAGCCTCTGAGCCCATGAAACATACCCCCTACTTTTTTTTTTTTTAACCTTAAACCGTGCTTTGTGCAGAAGATCATGCCATGAAGAGGACTTGCATTTCAACATGTACGAATCCTTTCCAAACCTGGGGTTTCACAGAGAAATTCTTGCAGTGAATTTGGCACGGCTGACCGTGCCGATCGTTTCTACCTGTGGGAGCTTGTAAATGAACCCCAGCACTGACCATGACTGGCTCACGCCGGCGCTCAGCCTGTAGACTTGAAACTGCGAGCCTTCTTACCAGCACCTGGCCATCCGGCATGCCCGAGCAACTTGCGTGCCTGGTCAGCATGGGAAGTGTGTTGCCAAACTGCAGTTAATCGCAGCCATGCGGCCAGTTGTTGAGGGTCATCTTAATGTTTTCCCGAGGTACCGCATGACCTTCATCTCCGTCCAGGATGCTCACTGCCTCCCGGAATTGCATCTTGAAGAAGGGAGAGTTGCGTAAAGACTCACTGACAGGACGATGACAAGGCCGATGGCGCAGGCCGCCGCACTCGAAGTGTGCCTTCGCGGCTGGAGTTCGATGAAGTGCCTTGGAGAGCTTTAAGCGCACGGCGTTGAAGAGCACGGCTTTTAAGACAGCGCTTTTAGGAGCACCGTAGATGCTGTCGCACGGGCCAAGGAGGAAGGGGCTGAGTCCCGCTATGTGCGCAACCTCCCACACAGGCGCGCCGCATCCTTCCCATCCGTAAATGATTTGGTGAGGGAGCCCTCGGAGAAGCGACCTGGTACGAACGACATGACCGATATGACCGACATGAGTGGCAAGAACAACATGAACGGCATCGGCCTGAACGATGGCAGTCTGGCTCACCCTGAGGCGAGCACCCTGCAAATCTAACCGATATTGGGTTACCCATGGTTACCCATAGTCTGCCCCCGCACGGTGTGCACAGTGTGGGTGTCTTGGTTGGGCCGGCGATTTACATATTTGAAGCCAGAAAGAGGTGTGCAAGCGGCCCTGCGTGCGCTTCCTGCACGGCAACTGCGAGTATGGCGCAGCGTGCGGCTTTTGTCACTTGGAACATGCCAGGCCCTGCGTTGAGGGGCTCCCCTTCATCCCCTTCACTCTCTCTGTCTTCCTCTGCTCTTAGGCAAATTTGCATTCTCGCAATCTCGCGAGGGCCAAGGGCAAGCTGGACAAGCGACAGCGCCAGTGCTTCGACAGCCTCAGCGAGCAGCAGGCCCTGCGAACCCTGATGCAACGAATGCAACGAGCACAGGAACAAAACAGAAAGATAATGGAAGATAGTGAAGGTACTGGCTCTTCTGCTTCCCTACATCACCTCACGCTCTGAGGACCAGGCGTGTGGGGGGGTGGCAGGCAGCCAAATGCAGCCAAAAAGCCAAATGCAGAGCATCATGCAGCATCTGGACCCTGTGCAGGGCATCGCCGAGCCGATGCGAGAGGTGGTGGCCCTGCTCCGCGAGAAGTTGTCGAAGGGCCCTGCAGAGTCCGTGCCGCGCAGCAAGAGTAACTTCCTTCGCATCATCTTGAAAAGGCAGTGACATACAGTGCAATCACTGGCTTTGATCACTAGGTCTGGAGATGTCTAGAGTTTAGGCCTGAGATCCACTCACCCCTGCCAGGCTCACGGTGGCCCGTCTGGTCGAGCTTCTGGGGCCGAGTCTGCAGGTGCTGGGCTCTGCCTGCAATCCCTAGCATGCCACAGCACATAGTGACAGGGTGACTTGAGCATGAGTTCTCACCGGTGTTTCATCTGTCTTCAATGTTTCATTCGTGGGTGCGCGTGCGACAGCAGCGCCAGGCAGATGCAGATTTCGTGCAGCAATTCGAAGAGGCGCTGGCACGTGCACGCGTTGCCGTGAATGCTGTGGCTTCGGGTTGAGTGCACGGTGAGAGGTCAGGGGGTGAGGATGTGGCCGTACAAGTATCGTGCATAGAAGGGCTGAATGGGCCAACTGCAAAAGTACTATAGAGAGTGTGGAGAACCATCCCCTCGGCGCAGAGTCGTAGAATGACGGGGCGATCAGCAAGGTAAGGCAAGTACAGGACCGCTGGCACTAAATAGGCGGTCTCGCCGAACTTGATGCCCCGCTCGAAATAAACTTTTACATGTTTCGTTTCTGATGACACGGCTGAGGAAATCCAAGCAAAAGGCACCGGGCTGTGCTTGAAGCACAGGGCGTTTTCCAATTCAGGGGGCACTGCGAGGTCCACCGCAACCTTTCCTGTTGCCTGCTTGGTTTCCCACCGCGAAATTCGCGAGACCTGGTCTCCGCGCTGCTGAGTATTGCCGACCGAACACGAGGTAACCATCAAGGACAAAGTGTAGCGTTCCATCAAGGTCCACATTGATCTCTATATTGCTTTATGTTAGGACAGCTGTGCATGTCAAGTGGAGCCAGTCCTTTTGCGGCATCTTGGCACATGAAGAGCAAGCACACAGCCGCAGCCAGCTGTACTCTGGTATGGAGCGTGTGTGTCTGGTCAAAAGTAAACTGGCCAGTTTCTTAGTTTGCAGTCTTCCAGACATCTTTGAGGCAGAACAAGTCCTCCCTAGATGTGGGATAGCAAGCCCTTTGAATCCTCGCGTCAACATATGTTAACGACGAGGTGTTTTGAGGCAGCAGGAACTGACAGGAGGCTTCTTGCTGGCTGCAAGAGCGTTTCGGTGGATGTTTCCTGTCAGTCCGAAGATGCCTAGCCGGGCCTAGCCCAGCTGCAGTCAGGATTGGAGATTCTGGCTGTGGCAATAAAGATACTTTCGACTCAGGACACCAAGCACTTGTGAAAGAAAGGCCTCGGCAAAAGCTCGCAGTGTTCTCAGAACACCAGAAGGGATGTATCTTGCTGACCTGCCTTTTTATCTACAGGGTTCTGCTTGTACGGGTCGTCTGCCCTTGATGTTGGTGCTTGCAGACTTGACGTTGAGTTTTGCACCGCACAGAATCCGTGTGCACGTTGCAGGAGTGGCTGGAGTGCTCTTGAATCTGGGAGTACAATCTCACGTGCCACTCCAGAGCGCCAGGCTGTGGCGAGTCTCTGTGAACGTGGGGTGGATCTGCCAAACAAGGCCCTCAGATGGGGCTCGCTGTTGCTGTTGGAGTTCTGAGATGTGCCGGTTCATCACAACCCTAGATGCTCCATCATTGCTGCTACATCCAAAGTCTTCAGGTTCGCGCAACGATCTTTAGTCCCGTCTTTAGAGATGACTTGGATCGTTGCAAGTGGTGAGATCAGATACTGCTTCCATGACCAGGGATGTAACCTAGTCACTAGTCTCTGAGGAGAAGAATGTTCATGAAGTGTTGCATACCTGCCAAGCGCAGCATGACGGCGACCGAACTGCAAGAACGTTTGGGAGCTCACCACATGGTTGGCACGGAGACGTTCCCCTGCCAGGCGTCTGCAACTGCTCCGGCCGTGAGGCGATTGGGGAGGGGAGTCGCAGTAAGGTCCGCATGCATAAGGGCCAAGGTCCTTTCTGTCTCTCTTCATCTCTCGCAGTCTGTGTCTCGCTCATTTCTTAGAAGAAGAGGTCCCAACTCGGGTCATGGAAGTCCAACGTTTGCAGGCCGCTTCCGGGCACCGTGCAACCACAGTTCTCCTTGCAGTCGCTCGGGCCGCACCGAGGAGAGCAAATGGTCCGGCAACCGCTAGGGTTTCAAGATGTTTCAAGGTCCTTGTACACCCCATCCAAACCTTGCCCTGAAGGCAACCCTTCACTGAACAATCCAAACTTGAGCTCCTAGCTCGGGCCCCCCTGAGCCTGTAAACTACAAGAAAAAAGAGAGCGAGAGGCAGAGAGAGCGCGTGAGAGAGAAAGAGTGAGAAAGAGAGCGAGAAAGAGAGTGAGAAAGATTAGGAGAGCGAGAAAGAGAGCGAGAAAGTGAGTAAGAATGAGCGAGAGAGCGAGATACCTTAGTTCGTGTAGGCGCTGTGTGGAAGAATTAGAAGCAGATGTTAGTTGCTAGGCCGAAGCCAGATAGAAGACCCAAGCCCCGGTTCGCGGAGGCCTCGATCTGGAAGTGTCGGATACCCATCGACCGTGAGACAGGGATGAATATGCATCTTTCACAGATGGCATCTGTTCCGCAAGCTCTTGAAGGCTGTCTTAGCATTGTTGCCTGTACTCGTGCTTGTTCGAGATGTGAGAGGCTTTTCAATGACTCTGCAATACCTCTCAGCGGGAATTTCCGCGTTGACTCTGCTTGATGCCATTTGCAGCTGAAATTCACTTGAGCACAATTCGTTTCCGTTTGGTGCGCATGTGCAGGCTTCCGCTCAATTGGCTCAATCCTTCGGAACTAAGAGGAACAAGGGGAACCAACAAAATGGGAATACAACCGGCAGGGTCCAAAGAAGAGAGATGTCACCACACACGCAGGCACGCAGGCACGCAGGCACGAAGGCACAGGGACGCAGGCACGCAGGCAGGCAGGCAGGCAGGCGGGCAAGCACGCAGGCACGCAGGCACACAGGCACGCAGGGCACGCAGGGCACGCAGGCACGCAGGCACGCAGGCACGGAGGCACGCAGACAGGCATGCCCGCACGCGCAACCACACACGCATACACAGAGGTATGGATAGTATCAACGAATTGTTGCAGGTTGGGTGTTGAGGGTTCCGAGTGGGCGCGCTCCTGGACCGGATGCTGCTCCGCTCATGCCTTTGCCCGACGCAGAGCTTCTATGCCTCTGCGTTGCTGCTGAAATCTCTGGTTTGCGTTGGTCATTTTCGGATCTCACCCCGCGGACAACCCTGTTGCTTCAGTTGCATGCAGCTATTCGGTAGGCACTGGGCCGAGCCCACGTCAATGTTGAGGTAGCTTTCTGAGCATCCGACAAGCAAAGGATTCTGGGATGCATCTCTGAATCCAACATCATTTTCAAGGTCTTGTGCCATTATCCCAGAACCCTTTGAGGCAAACTTCGGAAAATTGAAAAGTTGATGACTCGGCACGCTTGGACTTAGGCCTCGGGTCCTCATGATCGCTGCAGTTCCATCCGAATTGCTGCAGCTACGTGAAGTTCTCAAGTGAAGAGCAGAGACCTTGCCCCAAGAAATGAGCGAACATGAAGCCGCCACGACGCTGGCCTTGACTCTTGGGCCATAAAGCAAACACTTGTTGAATGAACCGACCTGTTAGTGTGGGTCTCTGGCAGCCTGGCCTTGCCAGGAGGGGCATTTCCAAGATGTACACGGTCAGAATGGTGCAATACTTCCTGGATGCCGCATGTGGAGACTTTGACCAGAAGCGATACAATTTTCTGTATTTGCCGCGTCGTGGACACTCTCATGCCGGCCTTGCCATAGTCAACTTCATCGACTCGCACAGCTGTGCGGTGTGCAAATCCCGCCTTCGCGTGCTGCAAAGCGCGATGAGTTGCATCAAATCTGTTGGCTTCTCCTACATCCAGGGCTTTGTGCCGTTCGGCCCTTAGCCCCAGTAGCCATTGCTGTGAAATTCCGCGATGTCCTGTGCTCGGTAGACCAGCAAGCAGATTCGGATCGTTTACCAGTAGCAGTAGCTCAAAATAGATCCATGAGAGAGGAGTTGAGGCCTTGACCCGACTAGCCACAGGAACTCCAAGTTTGTTGTCAAACGGAGCTCACCCGAGGGCACCCATTGTTCTTATTACGTCCCCAAGGGCTTGCAGATACTTCCCATCCCCGCCCAGGAACCTGGCATACTATGCAGCGCTTGTGAGCGAAGATGCCCGTGATGCCAGCCACGTGCTTGTGCTGGTGTTGGGCTTAGTGGCTCAGTGTAGTGCTACAGCATGCTTCAGTGGGGACCAGCTGGATTTTACTTCGGTAAACGCTACGGATGACTTGGATCTGTCGACGCGCTGATGCTACTGAGGAGAACGGACAGCCTGCGGACATCAACAGGATGATCCGGCTGTATGTCACCCCGGCAATGATGCAGTGGGCGATGCGGCGGCTTGCATGTGTTCTTCCATGTGTGGTTTCTTTCTCTGGATCAGCCTTCTTTTGCCAAGTCCCAAACCTAACAAACGCCGTAGCTGAACCAAAGCATCTGAGGCAGGCTGAGGCGGGTGGGGTTCAGAGCAGGGCGCTTCGAGAGGGCTTGCAGGTTGCCCAGCATGTGGAATATGTTGGTTATGAGGGTTTGCGGGTCAAGGTGATGATTCGGTGATGAAGTGAGTGGGATTCGTGATATGAGTGTGTGCAGTACAGGAACGTCCGTCGTTTGTACGTATTCAGCAGCGAGCTGCTATCTTGTTCAGGGGAAATCCTCGACCCAACCTTTCAGCTCTTAACTCCCGAGCCGCTCAAGCCGCTCAAGCCTTCGCCGGTAGAGGCTCTGTACCGAAGCGCGGACAAGGGTACGGACCAGGCCTGGTGGATTGTCATCTCGAGCAACGCAAGCCCCCCGCCACTTCAGCAGCACAACGAGCATCCTGCCACCTGGCCCTGCGTTGATGCGGAGTGCCCTCTGGCAGGACTTGAGAACACACGGCGAAGCCTCCGAGGAGCCTGCAACTGTGCTGAAGTTCGCTATTGAATATACTGAATCAATGGCAGTAGGTCTGGCTTTTGGATCATTGGGACACTCTTTGCTTGCTAAGTGGTTAGACCCTGAAGTTCAGTTGCATAGCGAATCTTGATGTTCCAGATGAACTTCGACGAAGCTGACAACTGGCCCCGACTAGTTACGTTGCAAGTATCACAGCATCAGCCTGCTTTGCGGCCTTCTTCTGTTTGCACCACACGTTGTTGTTTAAGGCTGGACCACGCAGTGCAACGAGCGCTGGGACGGCACTCACATGCGGAGGCGCAGTATTGGGATGAGCGTAGTGAAATTGGATTATTGCTTGTGCTTGTGCAGCTTGCGCAGCTTGCGCAGCTTGCGCAGCTTGCGCAGCTTGCGCAGCTTGCGCAGAACATGTGTGCCTTTCATGATTCAGAGTGTATCTACCATAGCTGCGAAGCCATCGAAGCCAAAATGCCACAAGCCAGACTGTAATAGCAGTTTTGCACTATGTTTTGGCGGGTGCCAGGGGTTCATGTAGGGCGCTTGCTTCTGAGCCTTGCAACAGAGGGCTTCTTGAATCAGCAGTTCAGACACGCACTTGCACAAGGTCTTCCACGTGCACGACTCGCATCTGATGAGGAGGCTGAACAGATCCGCCGCTACTTCCGTGTACAAACGGCCGACTTCCTCATTTTTTCATTGTAGTTTGCGAGTGCCGAGCCAGTACCTTCACGAACTCAGGGGTTGTAATGCCCGCCACTTCGCTTTTCATGTAATGAAGAACAGGAGATCAACACAAAACCATGCCATGAGAATACAAGGAGATGAGACTGATGAGGCGAGACTGCGGGAAATTGGATCCTTTTTCAACCCTTCTGAATTGTGAAGTGCGGCTTCACCTCAAGACATGCGGCATGCTGAGGGATGCGCGGTTGTCACATTTTCCAAGCAACGCCGGAACATACCGCTTGCTGTGCTTTGCGGTTCGTTTTGGCTCGCTTCTATTCGTCAACTGGTCAAATGGATCGGGTGGCAGCTTCCTCAGCGATTCTATGCACCGTTTTTTTGGTCTTGTTTCTCGAAGCATTTCCTACGGTGCAGTCCAGTAGCAGTAGCAGTGCGGGGTGTGGACGAGACTGTGTTGTTTTCTTTCTCCGTTCTTCATGCATCCCGAGAGAATGAGGTCAACAATTAGTCACATGTTTCATTTAGTCTTTGCTATAGGACAGTCTGCGCTGAGGGATGTTTGCCTACGTCCCGCATTGCTTGCAATTATTCTTAGACCGAGCGTGGCGGGGTGCATGTGTGCCAGAGTGTGCAATCGTGCGCTTAACGCCAGCTCCCTTTGTGAGAATCATTGTCCTTCTTTTCTTACCAAGTGCTTGCCGAAGTACTCAGAAGGCAGCCAGAAGGCAGCCGAAACTCATTTCAATCAAGTGGTGCTGGAATCATCTGAAGGCTGTTGCGTGCATCAGTCTTGTACTGCGTTCTTTAACTTTCTTTTGTGTTTCTTGGTGGGTTTGAGATGGTACGTTTGACGGCGAGCGGTGGCCTAACCCGACTCGCCGCAAGCAACTGCTTCATCTCACTCGCCAGGGAATAAAATGCATGGGTTGGTACCTGCAACAACTTCGACGTGCAAAGGTTTTCCATGCCGTCGGACACAGGAGGCCAGAGGAAAGATCATCACTGATTATCATGCCTACAGCTTCTTTTCCTGTCAGGTCCTGGAAGTAGGCTTTGTGGCAGAATAGCCATCACCCCAGTTTGCGCCAGACGCCTGGACCAGAGCTGCCCTGCCAAGGCGAAAGCACGTTGCAGCCTGCGAGAGAGATGTGTAAGAACTCTTTGAGGGGAGAGAAGCTGGAGATGCTATGGGTGCTGTGAGTGCTATGGCCATGTGCCTGTCTCAAGCTCTGCGGGAGCTGACAGCAAAGTTCATCAAAGTGAACACAAGCAGGAGACAGAGCAGAGCCGTACTGGCCACAGATGTAGATCTGTGGTCCTTAACTGTTGCCTCTTCGTTCAGGTTGCTAGTCTAGAAGCAGCAGGCTTTGTTCACTTCATCTGTTGTTGACCATGATTACGAAGATTTCGCGCACAGCGCTGCAGATGCTGGATCCTCCGCCGAAATCAAGCCTGCAGCAGCCTAATTGAGCGCATTTGGGAGCCATGCGTGGGCGCCTCGCTTGCATAGCTGAGACCTGTCAAATGCATCAAGTTCAAGATGCCGATGTCTCATCTGAAGAGTTTCAGGCATCAGCGTCCTTTCGTCTTTAAGACCTTAAGAGCCACATTTACCATCACATTTCAGCATGACTATTGTTCATGAAGACCAAACACAGAAAAGGTTGAGACTCAAGATGCTTGAGATCGCAACCGATGTCGGTTGCCGCGCTACTGGTCCATGCTTTCTTTCCTCTCCAACAGTCGGCGACACTGTGAGATCTGGCTTTGGGTTTTTGGGTAAGTTTCCAAAAAGTGCGTTATCGCTGTGAGCATCTGGTGGTCGTGTGTATTAGTTTGGATGCTTAGATTGGCGATTGGCAATAACTCATGGTTGACCGGTTTGCACGCTAATGTTGTGCCTGGTGTTTTATTGTCCGACCAGTTTTGTTGTGCACTCGTGCAAGCTTTCAGCAACAGAGGGTTGGGATGCTGCTTACATGGTGTAAGCAACAGCCTTGCTGGAGAATAAGTGTCTTAATTGGCATGGGTTTTGTGCCACCCGTGTCATTTGACCAAATCATGGATGCGACCAGGTACCAAAACCAAGCCTTTTTCACATTGCAATGTTTTGGGACCAATGTGCGTGCTATTGCACACGCGGCCCAAACTTCATGCTATTAACGAGTCTCTTCATTGGCCGCGGTGCCCTTGCAAGATGATTTAAAGCAGTGAACATGCGTGACGGACGAGTGTTTGCCAAGTCCGTTTCGGCTGTTCACTGGGCATCTCACATATATACTCCCAGCTCGCATCAAAGTCGCAGTCCCAAGCAAGCGTAATTGCAGTGAAGAACTCCCCCGTAGCATGTCGGCATCTTGCCGAGGTTTCGCCTCTTCGGACGTCGCGGGGTGCGATCTCATCGTGTTCAGCATCGCTTATCTCTGACTCGGGGCGCGCTGATGGCAGTGACAAGCTTGATCAGGTACGCTGGCAGCGACATGGCTTGGCAGTTGGATGCGTGGCAGTCGTTCTCCCAGTTCTGGAGTGAGGTAGCTATGAGGGGTGGTATGGCTGTTTAGTTCTGGAGTCTTGTGCTTAGCTTTAGCGCGGCCTATCTTGAGTTCCGCGAGAGGCTACGGTGCTTTGGTACTCCCCCGCACCCTGGAGAGGGAGCCGACACCAGGTGACATCACAACCACTTAGCAGTCTTCCTCGGCTGGTTCTGACAGCATGGCCTGGAGGGAAGCTGCGTACAGCTCCATATTGTCAGTACCCTCCTTGGAGACATTTATTCCCGACCCTTGGTGTGGGGTTGCTAGATCTTCACTCCTCTATTCCTCTCATCCAGGTCTCCCGTACTCAGAGAGAATTTCTCAGTGAACCCTGCGAAAATGCGAAAAACACCACAAGAGACTGCCTGGAGTGCCTCCAGAGAATCCTACACAGAATCCCTGGAACGCTCTCCCAGACAGAGGGTCCTGCAGAGTATCGCTGGAGTGCCCGCTACGGTGCCATAGTTTATGGGACACTTGGGGCATGATTTTGTGGAACCCGCTTAGGCGTTCACACTAGGCATCACTGTATACTTCACTACACTGCATTGATCCCAGAGCGCTTCACTGAGGTGAGCTCGCTCCGACACAGCACTTTGCATGCCGAGGAGACTCTGACTTTGCCGAGAGGGTTGAAGATCAGAACAGGTCTAGGTGTGCATCCGTTTCGAACTTGCTTTTGGCCTCGGTGGGGAGAAGGGAAAATTGCTGCTGAACACAAACTCCGCACTCCACAGCAACAGTTCAGTAGATATTCAAGCTGATGTCAGTCGATAACTTGGGATCACGTTGCCTTCACCTTGTACTTCCGACAGGTTCAGGTGTGTTGCCTGTTTGCCACGACCACGGATGCCTGCAGTCAGATTTGGCTCAGCTGCCGGCAGTGCTGGTAGTGCCAGTGCCGCTTGCGATGGTAGTGCCGTTGCGGTAGCAGGCCGGACAGCCCCGAAAGCACCCAGCGGCTCAATAGCTCAAAAGCCTCCCTTAGCTGCTCCCTTAGCTCTTCCCTTGGCTCTGCGCCCTCAGCTGCCACCTGCCAAGGGATGATGCCGCTGCGCTGCCACGGCCCGGGCCCGGGCCCAGGCTTGGGCCCGGGCTTGGGCCTCCACGGCGCCGTCCGCGGGCACACGGAGGCCAACCCTGAGCCCTGGCATTTTGCAAGCTGGGCAGTCCTGGGAGTGGGCAACAGCCTTGGCATCCTCTGTCCGGTCCCCCTGTAGAATCACAGCCCTGTCCTCATTTCTTGCATCTTCCTGATTACCCGCCGGCTCTCGCTTGCTTGGCATTCTTTCGCAACCGCGACTCTGTAGATTGTGTAGCTCTCTCATGTGTTCGTGAATTCGGCGGCCGCCTTGCTTCCAGTCAGCCACGCCCCAAAGCCAAGCTTGCGTGACCGAACGAACATTGTCGGAAATGCAGATAATGCAGGCGTTGCGCACAGAATGGCAATGAATGCCAGCAATGTGCGCCGCAGCTATGCTGTGACATACCAGCGTCTGTTTCAGTATTTCTCAGTGCACCCTTCCTCCTCTATTGGAACACGGATAAGAAGAAGTCGGCACTAAGTAATCGCCCTGGCGTTTCCTGGAGTGCCTTTGCTGGCCTTTTGGGGGTTGTGCTCTGCCCGTGACTCCTCAGGTGCGTTGCTCTGCACTTTTGCTGCACAGTTTGGGCTATGCTGTCAGGGCGCCCGTAGGCAAACAGAATGCAACAGCACGTGGTCGGGTGGCCACTTCCATCCCGTTCCTGCTTATTGCTACAAGAATCATTGTGATCAGACACGTTTCTGCCAACGAGACACGCGCCCCCTGTGCTTTCTTTACAGGTTTGTAAACAAAGTTCGCGCCTGAGCTCCACACCCATCCATGCCCATTGTCACAGAAGGCTCAGTGTGGTCGACACCTTTTTGCATTTGCAGGCGCCGTGCTGCAATGCCCAGAACCCCTTCTTGCAGCCAAGACATGTGGCCCCAAAAGAAGCTTTCAATAAAAGTGCACACATGGGAGTCATGAATTCTCCTGTCAGGGTCAGCAAGCCTGTACACTCTAGCGATGTTAATGACAGCCCTTGTCGTTTTTCTGGGTTCAAGACGGTCTTGCTAGGTTCCGAAAGGACCCTTGTGTCGCCGAAGCATCGTGATGTCAGTGGTATGTCCATGCCACGATCATTCTTGTTTGTTATTGTTTATCCACGATGCACTGATGATGCTCGGATGTAACAAGCTCTCACCTGGATCTGATGAACTGCGTTTTGATGCGTTCTCCTTCCAAAGTCCGTGTTCCAGGTGTCCATTGATGGCTGAACTCAGAGCCAAGTGCACGCCAATTCACAGACCTTGCCTGTCGGCGTTAGGGGGTGGGGATGGCTGGGCTTGCCATGGCTTGCTCAATGTTGTCATCTGAGGAGTATGTGGCACCTGAAACCGAGACGGATGACCAAGGCAGCTGCGTTGGGTCTCTGTTGAAATACTGCTATCTTGCTCACTATACCTCACTTCGAGTGTCTTTGTAAAGCCATCGTCAAATGTCTGGCCTAGGGCGGCAGGTTGGGCGACCCATGGCACTTTCTCAGTCAGCTTGCAGCAGGTAATGTGACAGTCAGCGCTTGGGCCAGCTTTCTACCGGCCGAGATGTGCCGGACTTGGAACTAGATGAGGGAAGGCTTCAGAAGGCTTCAGAAGGCTTCAGAAGGCTTCGGAGGGCTTCATCACAGTTTCTCCCTTCACTTCGCAGGCCTGTATCATCCTTGTTCACGGGGTGTGCCGTGGTTGGGTTCGTGTGTAAACATGTCCACGATCCAGGAGCGGTGAGCCTACGCGTCCTACACGTTTCTTTTGTTGTTGGTGCGGTGAGTTTCGTGTCGCAGGTCCGGCAGATTTGGGCAAGCCTCGGCCTGGCCTACAGAGGTTCTCTTGCCCAGAAACGGCAACTCGGAGCTTCAGAGTTTCTCGATTCTGTACTCTGACTATCTGAGAATTCCCTGAATCCTGAACCTTTCAGATCGAAGCGTAGCTGGCCGAAAAGCAGCTGTGTGCCTTGTGGGACACTTTCAGAAGGCCTATGCCTATGCTCGATAACAGGGAAAACCTTCAGCTAGCCGACTTGGTTGGTGGATTTTGGCAGGGGTGGCTGAGTGCTTGTGAGATGCGCAAAGGCTTTGGGCTTAGCAGTTCCTTGCAGTACATGTGGTGGTCATTGCAGGCCAGATTCAGATCTTGGAGGCTTGGCCCCGTGGCTGAATCCATGTTGTTGATGTTTTTCTCGGCGGGCCTCAGATCTCTGCAGTTTGACGCTATTCGCGGTTTTGGCGAAAGCTCCTTGTGAGGAGCCTTTTGTTGGGAAGTTAAGCATACGCTGAGAGCCCGCCGTGGGATCCAAACGTCGGGCCAGTGTTGAAGTGTTGAGCCTGCACAGCATGAGGGCAAAGAATGCAATGAGAAGCAAGGAGTAGCAAATGCGAGTCCACGTCGGCCTTTGCAAGTGCTCAGGTACGGCCACCCGTCGGACCCCGGTCGGCGTATCGACGTCGCTGCGCGTGTCAGAGAGTTCTTGCGTGGCCCTGGTGTCGGCGCTGGGCCGCTGGGCTTGTGCGTTGCATTGTATCGTAGGATGTGGCGACAGTTTACGTTGCGAGAGTAACGTCTATATGTGAGACTGTGCTGCATGCTTGTCCAAGGTTAGCGAATCTGGTTCGCGAAGGCTGCTACAGCTCCCCTGCTGAGTGATGGACTGCTTAGGCCTGCCTGACGCATACAGAACAGGATTCAACTACCTGACAGTAGCGGCAATGGAGCGACAAGGAGGAGGAAGTCGAAATGCCGCACTGTGATACCTTGAGTCAAGCTGAGCATCAAGCGGCAGCCGAGGAGGTGACCAGGTCAGGCTGGAAGCCTCTTCCAGTTTCTGGGGCCAGGACCGACCAAAAATCCGAAGCACCCCCGCGTTTTGTGTGTTTACTATTGGTGTGGCTTCCAAGCCCCTTTGCCGGTCAAATGCCGATTGCTTCATGCGAGTCTCGGCATGTTTTGGCTGGCTGCAGCCTCTATCATGCCACCACCTGCCTTTCTCCTCTTTTGGTCAGGACCCAGCACCCTTTGTCTGGAAGAAGCTCACAGTTCGGTACCGACCGCCACGGTGATCTGCCGACGCCGGTCCTCGATCATGTCCAGCAGCAAAGTGCCCTTATGCCCCTGGAGTTCTTGAAGGACCGGATGACCATCTGACCGTGGAGCAGCCTCCGGGGAATGTGCGCTCCGTTGCACTCCTGCAAATCGCGAGCTCACTTCCAGAGACAAGCTTTGCGTGCCTGCAAACGAGAAAAGCAACTCATTTGGGCAGCCTTTGCAGATTCCGAATTTGTTGGAATTCGTTTGTGCACATCATAATGATTGTTCTGCCTATGCGTGCATGTCCAAAGCATCTCTTCTTCCCAAACCCGAAGACTCGTTCAATTCGTTCAGCTCTTGTTCGAGGAGACCGGGCCGAGCTACGCGCATTCCTCAGAGAAGTGCTTCCATTGTTTCCCCAGAGCGTTGCCGCGGGTTGCCGCGGGTTGCCGCTTTGCCTCCCCCCCCCCCACCCATGAATGTCCAGAGCATCCCGAAGCTTAACACACTTCTCGCCCTGTGCAGCTATTCAGTTTGTGCCGATACTAGGAGCACAGATTGCAGCAGACGGTGTTTGTGAACTGGGGACATAGGAAGCACACCAAGCTCCCCAAAGCCAAGAGTCGGAGCTGTCGACACTTTGATTTCCCGTCCAGAGCGCCAGTCTTCGCAAGGTTCCACCGCCTCGCTGGCGGGGTACCTTCGCAAAACTGCCATCCCGACCTCCTGAGGGAGAGGCTTTCGACAACACTGACTTGGAGTTTTTTTTGTCTCCAGCTTGCATGTGACTACGGCAATGCAACAAGTCTGACAGGCTGGGCAGCTTGCATGGGCAGTGAAGCACATGGAGGCACATCCACTGGACGTACTAGAGTTGCACATGATGGCCGAGAGTGGGGTGTTCTTGTCAGGTGGAGAAGGTTCGAAGCATCCTGGAAAAATGGCCACATGGTGCTGCCAGGCCCTTACTCATCCCGTTTTGTGGATGAGCAACTGATGTTCTCACACTGCCCATGGCAAAGCCAATGGTGCCACTTGTGATGCTGTGAGTGCAAGGCTTTAATTGACGATGACAGCCCGCACCTCATGAGGACCCCTTGACCCTTGAGGGTAAGTATGGATGCGTTTGGCGAAGTGCAGAGTTGGGCCACGTCAGAATCGTTGACAGAGCTTGGCAAGCCCAGTAATTATGGCAAGCCGTGGAGCCCAGACTTGAAGCTTCTTAGAGTTACAGTCAAATCTACAAAGCTGTTCTCTGAAGAGAATGTCCGCACGCCAACATCGCACACGTCACCGGAGCTCGAAGCAAGCCTTGAAGAGCATCCAACGTCACGGCGACAGCTGAGATAACACGCTCTTCCACCTCGCAGCCGCGGAGCCTGGAAGAGCAGCGGCGCAGCCTGACAGGGCCAGTGAGGCGTACTGATTGGCGTACTGATTGGCGTATAGTGGAATAGGGGAACTCGCCCAGGTCTTTTGCCTTTGTCCGTCTTTGCTTCTGAGTCATGGGTTCCCTTTCAGCTTGGAGGCATGCAGCTGCGAGGGCTCAGTGTCAAGCATCCTGAAGGAACTCAAAGCCAGATCGCAGGAGGTGCATTCTTCAACCGTTGTCGTTTCACTGTTCCCAACTCGACCACTTCGAGTAACTTTAGCAACTCACTCTTTGTGTCGAGAGTTTCCGCAATGGACCTCTGCCCAGCGCCACGCATCGGCCACCTGCGGAGATGGACATCAGATCCACACTTGCAGGACATCTCTGGTCTCGTTTTTCTGCAGGTTCTGCTAAGCCTGTGATCTCTGAGCCTGAGCCTAGCAAGGGAGCTGTGGCGTCGGCGGCGCCGCGGGCGGCGCCACGGGCGGTGCCGCAGGCAGCGCCGCGACTTCGCAGCCACACCTGGCCAGGTCCCGGCGGATTTTGTGATGTTCCATGGGCCTTTTCATTTCTGCGTAGTGTCTCAGACGTTCCTCTCGTGTCACGCCGCCCTCGCCAGGATGGGCCTTGGTCGCCTTGGCCTGCCGCGCGCACGCCCGGCAGAGTCGGCGATCTCGCTTGAGTCTGAGCATGTCTGAGCTCTGCAAGTCCTGCATCGGTCAAAACCCCCCAAGTGCCCAAGCGGATCCCGCGAAGGGCTTCCTCGTGGCTCCGGGGACATCTCTGCGGAGGAGCTCATTGAGGGCTGGGTGGTCAAGTACCGTCAGTGCCGTGGCTTCAGCTCTGTGGGACTTGTTGATGTTAAACTTTCAGTCACCTGGCCGCAACGTGGAGGGAAGACAGAAGGAGTAGGGAAAGGAAAAGGAAAACGAACAAGACAAGGAAAAAGACAAGGAAAAAAGGAAAAGGAACAGGAAAAGGAAAAGTACAAGGAAAAGGAAAGGGAAGTAAAAGGAAAGGGAAGAGAAGGGAAGGGAAGGCAAGGAAGGAAGGAAGGCAGAAATAAAGAACGAAAGGACGAGAAAAACAGAGAAATAATGCAGCAGAATACAGCATTCAGTTCGTCGGACAACTTATGGTGTATTCGGGTGCACGACTGCATGGAAGGGGTTTCGGTTTTGGCATGTTATGACGTTCATACCCACGGGACAAGATCACAGTCGGCGTGCGCGCTGCACGGAGGGAAGGATGAGGGAAGGTCCTTGGACTTGATCTCCCGCAGCAAGAGATGTTGGCCCAGAAGCTTTTGACGTGCCCGCTTTTGACTCGCTGATAGGTGCTCGGCAGAGCTCCTTGGGCTCGCGGTGGTCGAGGCAGGCGTTCTTTTTTCTTTCTCGTAGACTTGCAGCCATTGGATGACCTGATGGCTGGCGTCTCCCACATCCACCCTGACGACGTTTATATTGAAGCCGTAAACTCGCCGTAGACGAGCGGGCTCAGGCTCCAATATCCACGGAGCCTCTGAGGTCTCATGGGATCGCCTAAGCATCACCTTGACCCAGGCAAACAAGAACCAGAAGGTGCTGCAGCCGCTCTGCACTTGGGAGGACCATGCTTGTCGGGACGCCATGGCTTCGTGCCGCTGCGATCCGTGCGTGGAATGTTATGGCATGACTATGTAGCAAGTGCCGGCTTGTGACAAGTCCAGGATGGCGAACGCACTTTCGTTGTAGATGATACTTGGCTGCAGTCTCTGGTCTATTGCTTGTGTTTTTGCCTTCAGCCTAAGGGTATTCAATCCGTTCCACGCGTGCTTCTGCTGTGCACATGCTGCTGGCTAATCTCGCCTTACTCTGCAGAGCGTGAGTACATGAAAATCACTGTCCCAGGATTCCAAAACGACCTAAACTAGCTCCAGGTGCATGTCGTTGAAAAACCAATATGACAGCGAGGACAGAGGACCAAAATGCCTGACACAAATTTCTGCGCACCCTCTGGAGCCCCCCCCCCACAGTCCTCCGTCTCCCTTGCCTACCTGCACCTCCTGCTCACAAGCCACGGCGCAGCTGCTCGCAAGTGCTCGGGGTCATTTACAACTACTTGCAGTTGCTGTGTGCAAGCTTGCCGAGCCGTGTTGACCTCGAGAAGTGAAGTCCCCTCATCCCGCCACCGAGACTCGGAGATGTCCTACGAGCAGAGCAAGTTGACGAAGCTTCGGCGTTCGGTAAAGCGGGGCAGCTATGACAAAGTGGTCGTCAGCGAGATTCTCGATGCAGCGCTGGTAGCACACGTCGCATATGTGGATGAAGAAGGCCAGGCGAAACTCAGCCCCATGATCTTCGGCAGAGAAGACGAATCACTCTTTCTCCACGGCCACGTTAGCGCCGGTGCGTTACGAAATGGCTCGATTGATGTCTGCTTCTGTGTTACCTTGGAGGATGGCCTTGTTTTGGCCAGGGCCAATATGCATGCCAGCATGAATTACCGCAGCGTCATCGTGCACGGGCAAGCCACAGAAATGCCCGAAGAGGATGCCAAGCGCCATGCCCTCGATGTCATCACCGACCACATGTGCCGAGGCCGCGCCAAGCAGGCCCGACCAATGACTGCCGCCGGGACTGAAAAAGGCAAGGAGGAGTCTCAGGGTACCCACACGATGGGCTCTGTTCGAGGGGCTTTTTGAATGGTTTAGAGGGTTTAGAGGGTTTAGAGGGTTTAGGATGGTTTTGGCATGTTTAGGTTTTGAGTCATGTTTAGGCGGTGAACAGTTTTTTCGGCGCAGAAACCTAGGCTGCGGAGGTGGCCTCCACTCGGGTCCTCAAGCTCAAGTTGGAGGATGGCAAGGCGGGATCCTGTGTGTCTTTCGGATTCCCCCCGTGAATGGCCCCGTAGGCTTTTTGAGCGGATGCTTTTCCTGGCAGTGGAAGGTGAGCGCCAAGATTCGTGCTGAAGGAGCGAACGATGACAAGGAGGACATCGAGCAGTATCCTCACATTTGGGCAGGCGTCATTCCCATCACGCGGGTCTATGGGCCGCCTGAGAACAACCATGACTCAAACGCGACGGCCCCCTCGAATGTCACAAACTACCCCAAGTTCAGGTCCGGTGGAAAGCTTCCGAGTGCTCTGCGGGAGTCTTGGCCCATGTGTTCGCAGCTTTTTCGGAGGCCCCTTTTCCTCTTTACCCTCTTTACTTCTTTTCTCGCTGAAGCGGCAACCGAAGGGGCAACCGAGGAGACCTGGAATGTCACTTCGATTGGGGTTGGGGTGGTGGCCTGCGGACTCGGAGTCCTGCTTGGATGTGCTTTGTCCAGGAGGACTGCCTAGGATGGTGGAGCCATTTACGCGTTGTGAGGTGCGCTTGGACGATGTCTTTTGCTTTGGCTTTCAGGCAAGTGCCTTGTACAGTGTACAGAACGCCCCGAGCTGCCATTGGAAGATTCTGTGACGGACCCTGGAAGCGCAGCTGGCGCTTCTTCGATGAGACTGTGCTTAGAAACGTTGCGTCTCTCCAGGCTTGACAGCTGGAAAAGGCACTAAGGCGGGTACGTAAGTGCACTGCTTTCAGTCTTTCCGAGGAAGATGCGGAGAGCCTTCCGCTGGATGATCGAGTCGTGCCAATCACTCAGATGCGGTCCGAGTCTGGAGCGCGTCCGTTGTTGATCTAAGTGCAAACTTGCACGCTCAGGTATATCCTGGATGATGTTTTTACAAGTCACCGACAAAAGCCGCGGCCAGAAAACCCGCATGGCGAAGAGACGGAGGAGCTGCAGCTTCTTGAGGTTTGGACTTTGACAAAGGTCCTTCCACTTGAGTACAGTATGTTGGGTTCAGGGATGTCTTGGGCTGATGGGGCTACATGCTTAGTGATGCTATAGGCTGTAGCGACTTTGGGCTGGAGCTTTCAAGCTGTAGGGGTTACTGACATCTGGGGTATGGGGCCAAAGAGGGTAGGGGTTGTCGGAGAACTGCGCACAGGTGCTGGTTCCTTATGAGATCCTTGTATGGCACATTGAAATCAGATGGCCTCCGTGGTAGCAGCAGCACTTGGTTACGGCTGCTTATCAAGCCACTCAGTCCCAGTGCCGGTACCTGGGGGACGTCTCCTTTTCCGGAAGTTTGTAGTTGTGAGGACACGTTTCTTCTGGGAGATTCCGAAGATCTTGACGATGTGGAGATCATAATCCGGCCAGAACGGGAGCCTCCGAGCATTTGAGGGCGCTCAGGGGTAGGATGGTAGGGTGGCGCAGGGTGCCGCAGACAGTTGGCAAGACACAGCACATGGAAAGAGTATTCAGAGTACCGGGTTATCGGGGGTAGTTACTTGGTTGAGAGCAGCTAGGATGTGAATGTGGTGATGCCAAAGGCAGAGCACAGGCATCGAGGCACACCGCCTCGCAAAGCGTCGGATTACACGGCCGCGGTTCTGTGGAATCGAGACCCAGAGCTTTCTTGCAAAAAGAGTTGTTAAAGTGGTGCTGCCCCAATGCTCAGCAGTTGAATTTTGTTCGTTTTCGCGGAGAGTTGTCCTAGCTTTGTTGGTTTGGGAGCGGCATTTTTTGGGTGTCTATGACGAGCTGGAAGTAGGGCTGCCTTTTTGGAATCTTCCACCAACCTATCCCATCACTGATCTTCAATGCAGGTCCTGTCCATGCTCCTCCAGAGGGGCTGGCAAGTGGTGGACTGCTCGTGAGTGCAAGCTGTGTGAGGACCCAGAAGTTCAGCGTAAGGACGTCGTAACATTGCGAGGACCAAAAGAATGAAGTTGGTGAACGAGCAGATGTCGTGGCCAACCGTGTGGACCCAAAAGGCCTGAGCGAGACAACGCCTTCTTGCGCAAAGAAGTTCACACGGGTCTCGTGTTGTCAACACCTGCGACCGCTCTCGAACCTCTCAAACCTGGATCCAGGTCTGGTTGGGCGGTTTCTCAGATCAAGGCACGTGACTTAAATGGCTGCAGCATTCAGATTCCCCTCTGACGGTCGGGTCTCTGTTTGTTCCATTTACCTCAGGTCCCTCAGCTTCCATGAGCCTTCCAGGGTCGAGGCATCAGGGCTTTTGCTTTCGGGTCTTTCGGGCCTTTCGGAGTATGTGGACCTGTTGTGCATCCTGCTGATCTTAAACACGTGGAGGCCGAAGGCTTTCAGAGGCGTTCTGAGGCGTTCAAAGGCTTTCAGCATTGCCGCTCTAGAGTTGAGGGCCGGATTCCCAAAGCTCGAGACTTCTGTAGTGCTAGTTGCATTCCAGGCTGTTGCCCTTTGCCCTTCCAGGCCCCGCTGCAACTGATTGGTGAAGCGTGGGCGTCTCAACAGCCTGGGCAGGGCTTTTTGTGTGTTCTCCAAGTACCTACAGTACGCTGGTAGCCCTAGAAGCCAAGGTCGCCGAAACCATGGACCTGGCAGTATCCGGTTCAGGTCCCCTCTCTGAGGGTGCATAAGGCGATTCGGTAAATTGGAGTCTGACCTTACGACCTTACCGTCCTTACTTCCTCCTGCAGTGAGCATGCCTGAGGGCTCGCACCGATTGTCCGACTTGTGTCTTTTCTCCTTGCGTCCCTCGCAAAAGGCTCGCGAGAAGAATGAGCAAAAGCACGCAGATGACATGAGTCCGACAAGTGATAAGTTAATTGAATGCATTCTTCGTGGTTACCAGTAACAGCTAGCCTGCCTCTTGCGAATTTTTATGTTACCGTGCACAACAGTAAAATTCAGCGTAATGTACCATGAGCCCGGCTACTCTTTGAAAGCGAGGCAGGCATGGGACACAACACAAATACACACTGTCACTGATGTGTGACGAATGCGACAAGAAAGGAGGTCTGCAGGGGAGTAGAGACTCTAAGTCGCATTGCCTGTAGTTTTGATGGAGCAGTCAGTGTCAAGGACATCAAGCAGAATAACAAGTCTGAAGAAGGATGCCGAACCTGCAACACATGCCAGGCAAAGGCCGTGCGATGTACCACAAAAACGATATAGACATGTGAGCATAGACATCTACACAAACAGCAGGAACCACATATAGAGAGAGCAAGACAAAGAAGCACACACACACACATTGAAGTATTTGCATGTGCTAATTGCAGCACCTGACAGGTTGAGTTAAACTTCCCATCGGTCAAGTAAACCTTTTTCAGCGGGTGAAGCTAACTTGGCCCAGCACGGATAGGTTGAGCCTTAACTCGGAAATGCTGACATGCAAATCCGGAGGTTGACGAAACAAGCTACCGCTAAATGGCACAACATGCTGCACCGTTGAGAAAGTGGATCCCTGCAAGCGGGATTTGGCCCTCCCACCCGCTGAAACATCACACTTCCCCATTCTTCCCGAAAATGCAAGCAAAAAGTACCGGGAGCCGAAGGTGGCATGACAATCCCGACCTCTCCATCATCTAGCTAACGCACGATTGACTATGTTCATCAACATAACTGGTAAGTATTTCTGAACAAGCCAACGGCCCATCCAAGTTGTTCTACATCAGGATCCCTGCACAGATCCTAGGTCCTAGATACCAATTAAAATCGGGTTCCTTGCGAAGAGTGGTTCCCCAAAGTGGACCTCAATGCAGAGCACCCCTCCCCCCCTCCCCCCGCGCAGGATGAGCAGCGGCGAAGCTTCGCAGGGGTGGCCGCCTCGACGTCGGCCTCCACACTCTATAGGAACTTTCTGCGTGCGCTCTGATGCCACAGGGCTCTGCCGTGGGGTTTGCTAGTTCTTTCGTCTGGGCCTTTGGGTTGCTGGCTCTGATAAACTGTAAAAGGGCTGGCAAGCGGGGATCCTTTGCTGTTTGAAACTCCTGCATTTCAGGGCCTCATGTTTTCAAGGTCAACTTCCGAGCTTTCTCGCAAGAGCAGTGCTCTCGGTGGATGAACTTGCTGCTGGAGGAGGCTGTGGCGGTCCAAGGGTCATGATGGGATTCTTTTGGGCCCCAGCCTCTATCCAGGTCAAGGGCTTCCAAGTTTTCATGGAATGTAGTGTGCCCCCTTGCCTAGACTTTCTTCTTGGCGAAGTGTAGCAATAGCTTGCTCGAAGCAGGATTGCTGGATTCAGCTTCCCGGCGTGCCCCGGAAGGTGATCTGGTATGTTTCAGAGGTCAGAGCGTCAGCCCTGCTCGGAACAGAATAAGTCGCATTGAAACGTGAGAGCCTGCGTTTCGAGGACTTTGCGGACGTTCCGTACCGCTATTCCGGACTGGAGTGGGAAGCCTCTGTGTTTTTAGAGAGCGCCATATGTGGCTCCTCGAGAGCGTAGTCTCAGCCAGACTCTGTTTGAGGTTTCCCGCCACGGTGTATCCGCCGTTTATGAGAGAGATCTGCAAGGATCGGTCAGTTTGCATATGCTGTTGGAATTGGACACCTCATGTCGGTGGTGATATAGCGGACCATCAGACCATCCTGTGTCAGTTGCATGACCTCTCGGGAGGAGCTCTGTGAGCTTTGTGGCATTCCTGAGGACAGGATTTGGTGGTTCCAAGGTTCTCGGTAGCGGCAGCAGGAGGAAGTGGTCAGTGACTAGTGGACTTAGTGACTTCGGGAGTACTTGATTGTAGTCACTTAGTCTGGGTCACTTGAAGTGGAAGTGGTTGTCGACTGCACGGGGGGCTCAAAGTGCCGTTCGATGTCAGAAAGAAACAGTGAGCATTCCACTGGAGCAATGTTTGGGGAAGCTTGTTGTGTACCGTGTACAGCTGGCTTGAGGCAGATCATGCGCACAAACTTCATGAAGCAGTTCAGTAGCTCGAGGGCTTGCATGCAGGTCCTGCACCGCTCGTCTACCCCCCCGTCCCCTCCCCCCCGCCACGGCTCCCCACCTGTCCCCCACAAGCCGTTTCCCCCACAGCGACAGTTCCGGTGACATGTGCACAGATGCAGATGCAGGGCCAAAAGCCCAACTCCTGCAACGTCAATGTCTACGACGATGGCAGTCAGGAGGCTCAAAAGCAGTCACAAGTCAATGGCTACCAGTGACCAAGATAGTTCCAGAGCGACCGGCGCAGGTCATATCCGCTAGCACCCAGTTCACGCTGAGCTCTGTATCCTATAGAGGTTGAGCTACAGGTAGAGGCAACGAGGCGAGACCGACTCTGCCCGAGTTAGACACGAGTCTGTTCCGCAGGTTGGCTGGCACAGTGATGATGAAGTCTTATTTCAGGGGCTGGCCTGCGACACCCGGAGTGGAACTCAGTTTGCATGCCGGTAACGACAGCAAAGGGCTTCCGCGAGCTGTGACGAGCAGAGTGGGTTCGTAGGTGCTGTTTCAATATGAGAGCGATCCCAGGGCGTCTTTCCTGTAGGATCCTGTCGCTCTCGCTGGGTTCGGCGCGAGACTTCAGCTGGAGATTTCAAGGCAGCAGCGTTTTCACTTCGCAGCATTCGCAGCTTAGCAACTCTGCCAACTCTCTGTCTCTTTGTCTGCACGTTCGTATCGCCCCTTCAAGCGCAGTGCGTCCCCCATGCCGCTCTCCGCAACTTAAGTGTTCGCACCAGGCACATCAGAAGTGCTGGGGACCGTTCCGCTCGGCGATGGCGATGTGGCCACGATGGAAGGTGTGGAATGATAGTGATTGAGTTATTGAACGTGCGTGACCGAAGTGAACCGATGTTCTCTAGGAGATATGCTGCGACGGCAGAACAGACAAGCGGGAACGAACCGAGCAAAGGCTTGAGGCTTTACTTCTTCATCAGTCATTTTATCAATAATGTGGGGTGTTTGAAGCTCGTATCTTGAAGCAGAACACGAGGCAAATGAGTGGAGGTGCACCAATTTAACAGAAACTCGGTGGAAGACCCAGACCTAACGTCATGGTAGGTGTTGGAAAGCGTCTTCGAAAGAGGGAGCAGTCAAGGATCTTGGGTGAACAGAGCTCTGAGCAGGTCTCTTTCAGAAGCACTACAAGCACGCCGTGTTGGTCTCAGATCTGGCTCAGAACGGCTCCAGCAGTCATCGTGCACTCTTGGCCATCTTGGCACCTGAAAGGTGCCTGCCACAAGTCAGCCCTGTGGAAAGCGGATAAACCTCACGTTCCGGTGGATCAAGGTTAAGGCTTGCACTATGCTTGCAGCCCGTTTGGGGCCCTCCATTAGGATGATGGACCATGCCTTCGCAGGCCGATGGGGTTGATGCAGGCGTGGCAGCCAAGTGATGCCGGTCTTCGTGTGCTAGAAGTCGAAGATCCCAAGCCCAGTGTGCAGCCCTCGTGGTACGCCGAAGCTAGGCTGGTGTTTCACCAGGCAGCAGTGCGGATTCCACGCAGCAACAGAAGCTGTGGCGGCATGCAGTCAACATGCCCTTACATGGCGGCTTAGCCTGTAGTTGGCGCAGGCACCTGCGCCGATGCCTATGCAGGCTCAGCAAAAAAACAAGCCTCCAATACTCCCCCTATTTCTCTTGCACTCTCATTCTCTCTCTCTCTCTCGCTCTCTTTCCTGTTTTTTGTTTTTTTTTTCTCTCTCTCTCTCTCTCTGCCTCTCTCTCTCTGTCGCTGTGGTCTCTCGCCTTGCTCAATAAATAACATGCCATGTCGGGCTGCCCTTCATGTTGTCAGAGCATTCGCAAGGGTTGATAACCTTCCAGTGATAGCTGTAGCGTACGCCACAACCTTCCTAAGCGTTGAAGTTTAAGAGACAGGCTCGCCCAGACTCAGGACGCCTCGTTTTGCACGTGTGGTTGGACAAGACATGGTTCCGCAATTGAGCGTCTGTAGATCGAATTTCTTTGAATGGTTTGCCTTCCGCCTTTGCTTCAGGCTCAAGTAGCCGTGGTCTCCCCAACTCTTGGGAGACCGAAACCTGTACAGATAGGTGGAGCATCTCCCCAAAACTGGGTGAGCGGACCTAGGCAGGTAGAGACTTCTGCTACTCCAGCCAAGCTCTAGACTCTACCGTCTCTAGAGGATTCACGACTTCACAGCTACCTCAGAACCAAGGAGCATTGTCCTTGACCATTGAGGAGTGCTCACAGCAACGATATTTCATTAACAGCACGTTTAGAGTCCTTTCACTTTGAGCACGCAGCCACCCACAGTTGCGCATGGAGCCATTGCCGGACAGCACACACCCTTTTGCTGAACACAGAGCCAGTACTTTCTCCAAACCCCAACTCAACACATGTCACAAAGGTGTCATAAGGTGCAAGACAAAACAGACACGGAGCCTTTACAATACTCGCTCGTCCAGTAGCTGCGCTGCGCAAAGGCGCCGACCAAGTCTCTTTGGTGCAGTCTTGCAGTGTTGCATGTCGGCAAGAAGGATGGATCAGTGCCTTTGGGCTCCAGACAAGTCAGCAAGTTACTTGCTAGTCTTCTCAGCGTTGGAATGATGAACCCGGTTAGCTCGAAGATGCCTCGGCGACAGTGTTCCTTAGCCTGGGGATGACATGTATCATTCTGACGGCCCTGCGGTTAAGGTACGAGCCTAGGTACAAGTCCCCAAGGATCCCTCGGTTCCACATCGGAGTCCCATACTTTTTTTGCTCCAGGCAGTGGCAGTGTGTAATCCTACGATCCGGACTGTTTGAAGCATCTTCTTCGGCCACTGACATCCGCCCGAAGCCTGGCTGTAGAGGCACGATGCAGTGCAAGATGCGGATGAGTTGAAGCAGGAGCAGTTGATTTGCTTGATCTTTGGACTCTCAAGGGCCCGAGAAAGACTGCCCCACCTGCCTCACAAGACGCTTAGGCCAGTGGCTTTCCGCATCTACAACACGGCTGTTTCACACCGGCATGGCGCGAGGGAGGGTGGGGTTGAAAGGCAGCCTGGGGTCTCGAAGTGAATCGAAGTGCAAAACTTTGCAAATCTTTTGCTAGCCTGAAAGTTTGATCGGGGTGAGGCCTCCTCTCGTAGAGATTGAGCTTCAGAGTATGTACAGTGCGGACGGCATGTGTCTCATCTACACGGAATTGCCACGCTTCAGAATGAGTTCTCGACTGCTGCCAGTCCCTACCCCTTGTGGGTGTGACCAGTGGCATCGACGCCACAGCCATAGGCCATCGACGATTCAGTGATTCCCAGTTCTTGATGTCGTTGAACGGGGTCAAGTGCTTCAGGGGAGAGTTGTGCTAAAGACGGGCGTTTTCACGCGTTTCGGGATGGTTCGGATGGGCTTTTCTTCTGCCCCACGTCCATTTTTGCTCTCAGAGGCGGCCCTGGCCTGACGCTGTCGCGACAGGAGATTCGAGAATGAGAGACATATGGCGAGACATGGAGAGACTCCAAAGCTTTTCAGAGGGGTTGCCCACCTGCCACATCTTGCCACATGAGTTCGGACTCTCCGCACCAAGCTGAAAAAGTTGATGACCGACATCTGCCGATCGAAATATTACAGTAGACCGCAAGGCGCAAGTGGTGTATTACACTTCACGGTTTGTGATGTCGAGGCTGGCAGAGTGTCGCACATATCAATTTGCGTCTTTTGCCGACTGAGTGCTGCATTTAAACATTGTAAGTCTTGTTGGGGCCCTTTCCCGCATCCTTTTCAGCATTCCTGCGAATTCTTCTTGTCTGGCTGCTTTCTCCGAGTTACAAAAGTCCCTGCTGTGTGATCAGGCCCTCAAATCCTGGCAGGAGCTGACTGCATGTTCTGGACCATGTTCTGGTGCCCTTGCTCTTCGTCGAGTGGTGCTGGCATCCGTTTTGTGACTTTAAAGATGTGCCCTCGAGGAAAGACCACCGCAGTTGGTTTCGGAGTGAGGTTGAAGGATATGAAGGATCTGGAAAGAGATACAGGCTTAGGCTTGAGGCTGTTGTACTGAGGGAAGAACATGGATTGCAATTGCAGCTTTTGTGGTGCAGGTTGGTGGGCCCTGTTCAGAGCATAGGCTTAGCACTTCGAAGACGCAGGGTCAGACCAGAATTTCAACCCTAAGCGCTTTAGAGTTCAAGCTGCAAAGGCGTCCGTTCAGGGCCCGCGAGAAGCCGCGGGCACCGCCCGATTGCTTGCGTCATTCTGAAAGCAAGTGGTGCTGGATCCTGCCCCCAGAGCAAGTCACAGCAAGATCGACTTTCTCTGAAGAGATGCTGTTGATGCACACTGAGAACTTCTTTTGCCAGGTGACGACCCTCTTGCAGGGTGCTAAACGAGCAGATGCACAAGGTTCGGCTCCAATGCTGTGTTCTCCACCAACATTGCGGACACAATTCATGAGTTTCATTGCAAGATGTAGCCGGCACCCCGCCATTCAGCTACAAAGCTACCAGATTTGAAAATTCAAACCTGCCCTGTTTTTTCACCTCATTTTTGGCTCGGGGGAAGGTGAACACCAGCAGGCCAAGGAGCTTTATTCAGAAGTGTGGGCCTCGGCATTCTGTGCACCGTGTTTCCTTGAAGCGCAGCCTGTGTATCTCAAGGTACTGAAGGTGCGGAATCCCTCCTCTTGCACCTCAGCATCCATGTGCAGCTGCAGATCTCACCAACTTCGAGCTGTCTAGCCGGACACGGGGATGTTCTACACAGGGCCCCAAGAGATTTGGGCTATCAATGCCTCTGACCCTGTCACAAGTACTTCAATGTCGTGCCTGACCGCCGCTCGCAGCCTTGCACTCAAGTTTCTACAGGTGTATGCAGATCACATGTCGTGAACATGACATCATCAGTAGGATGCAGGGTGTCTGCAGTGTGCCCTCATAATTCTGAGCCCAAGCCGAACTCGATGTTGCTGGCTACTGGAACATAGCTGATATCCCGTGCATGGAGCGTCCCTGAAGAAGAGTCCTCGAAGCATCTTCAGCATCAAACCTCCACTCTTTGCGGGTCCGCGCCATCGGACTTGCTGATTGCCTCAAGCAGGCACCCGGTCCACCCGGTCCCACGGTGCCACCCAGCATGCCTCACATAGCTTTCAGCTGCTCTGGGTTGGCCATACGAGTGCCTTGACAGGCCTCCCCTGTGAAATCGCAGTGTGGTGCCCGGGTGCGTTGTGATGGAGCGCAACAGCTGGACTGTTGACTATCTATTGACTATTGTTCACTGTCCCGGCTATAGCCGATCCTGTGGAAGCCTGAACCTGAACAGTTAGGTGCCAGTCATTCCCTTGTTGCAGCTTGCTGAGGCTAGAAGGTTTAGAAGCACAAGCCACCACCAGAATCCCCAAGCGCGCACCAGCAGCTTCAATAAACCCTCGCTGCAACCTCGAACTCGATTCTGAACCCCGTTCCACCTCCATTTCACCTCACAAAGCCCGCACTCCACTCGACTCAGCAGACTATGACCACGGCACATCCTATGGGTCTGAGAGACCTGCAGTCGGGCAAATGGGCATCCGCCATGGAAGTGGGACTCCTTTGTGACGTGCGCCTTCGCAGGCTGAGTCTGGTATAGTCTGGTGGTGTTCGGGATTGCACGCATCTCAGAGACAGGAGCATTCGCCAGGTCAATAGGCAGATGGCCCGCGGAAAGGCCGTGAAGGTTCACTCCAGGCGCCCTCACCACAACTTGTGTGGCGATCAGAGCATCTCTTGAACTTTGGCCCTGAAGGTTTTACCCGAAGCCGGTGTCGGTTTGGCACATTCAGGGTTCTGCGTTGCATCCCTGGCAGGTCTTCGTCATCACCTGCCAGGAAGCGCAAGTCGAGGCGTTCTTCCATTCTACCCTCATGTCCTCTATAAGCAGGACACGAAGCGTGGACCGTTTGGGCACAATAAATTATCAAACTCAGTGTTGCAACGGAACGACAGTGCATCACAGCAGCGGAAAGGCAGAGAGAAGCTGGGGTGATGTTCAGTCAGATATCGGCTTCATCAGCCTCGCAGAACACAATTGGCCCTAGAACTCAAAAGCGTTGGCGCAAGTTGGTTCACGCCGCTGTTTGTCTGTCTTGGTGCCGGTGACGGTCTGTAGTGCACCTGGAATGCTTGTTTGCTGCGCCGTTGCTTTGTTGGTGCGTGTGTGTTCCTGCTCGGTGCATTGTCGATTCATGCTTTCTGTCGTCGTTGGCTTGCACCAACCGACCTTTAACCCCAAGCCCCAAGCACTTCTGAGTTGCATCCTCGTGAGTCTGTTCACCCTCCGCCTTTGCGCAAGGTCCCGGAATCGTGACAAGACGAAGGTTGTCGGCTCAGGGATGATTCCGCGTATCAAGATACAAAGGAAGGTTGTTCGATTTGCAGAAACTAGGCTTCTGCAGGCAGGGTCGCAGTGGCATGGTCTTCCAACAGCTGACATGCCGTAAGTGAACGCCCTAGAAGTCCAAGGCAAAACGCCGAAAGAAGAAGCACAGGCCTGCACGGGGAAAAGGAACCCTTAAACAGGTCCACATTTCCGAGCGCAGGGTTTGGGGTTTCAGGCTTAGCAACTAGATTCTCAATTGGGGGGTTCTGGATCCCATGAAGTTTCACGCAAGACATCCATGTGGGCCTGCTGCGAAACCATACCAAGTTTCCAGGCTGAGGGCACTAGTGTCAGATACCAAGCTGCTCTCATTTGGCACCCAGCCGAATCCTTTTAGGAAGCACTGAATAGGATTCAGAGCGTCTAGCGCCAGGTCGACTTCGTCCAGTAGCAGGCGCTGTCCAGTTTTACCGTTTGCGGTTGGGGGAGGGCGGAAGCTTCTGGGTTCGTTTGGCCAGGAGCCCAGATTCCTCCAGTGTTGTGGAGGTAAAGGAGGCGAACGCTCTTGTCTCTCATGCTCGTGAGCGGAGCTGTGTGTGGATGCTGGGCTTCCCTGCTGCTTAGATTTCGTAGGACCCTGCACTGGAAGAAGCTCGCAAGCTGGAGGCGACCCCGGTTCCCTGCTGTAGACCGCGGAGCAAAGACCATCAAACAGTCCCAGCAGGCGCAGAAAGAGGAGAAGCTGATAGAAGAGGAGGCTCCCGGATTCTTCTCGGGCTCAGCTTTTGGTACCCCGTGCAGTACTGGTTTCTGACCTTCAACTTGGGTTTGGTTTGACTTGTGAAGACTTCGCGGGAAGGTTGCGACCTGAAATGGCTTCACGCTCTGTAGCCGATTCTAGAAGAGAGCCTCAGGGCACCAAGCGCCCAAACTGCCTAATCGATTGAAAGCCCTCAAACCTCAACGAACGTACTCAAAGGTGGCCCGCCGCTACGATGCGGAGCTGCAGCGGGCCCTTGACTTACAGAGCATGCCGAAAGAGGGCTTGAGCTCAAGGTCTCGCTGAGTCTCGCTTCGTCTCGCTTCTAGCCACAGCTCCATCACATCTTGGAAAACGGTGCTGATGCGCTGAGCTCTTCTCAGCTGTCTCTGGCAAAAACTTGTTTGAAGCCTCCTATTCGGAATGGCTGACGGCTGAAACGGCAGCCAGCATCACAGGAGCTCTGTCCAACTGCCCGGTCCCACTGCCCAGGGACATCTGATGCATGCCCGGGCTGCCCGGGGGCCTAGGTCTTCGAACTCCGCTTGGCGAGCATCGAGCACCGGGAGCTAGTCAGGAACCCAGGGAAACATTGATAAAGACATATGGAGACTCTGGCATGCCACATGAAGTGCTCTTTGAAATTGGCCTAGTGCAGATGGAAACGGGCTTCACCTGGAGCGCTTGCATTCAGCCTTTCGTTTGTGACTTCTCCTCCAGCATGCAAATCGTGACTCCTAGCCGCAACCTACAAAGCAACCTGCCCGCCCCTACTCAGCTCAAGACTTGGCCCGATTCAATTGTTAGACAAACCGATGTTGTTGGGAGCAGCCTGTTGGCGAGGAGGTTGCCAACGATTCTTTCTGTGAAGTCCCTGTAGTAGGGCTCTCGCAAAGGTGAAGGTGAAAGTGGAGGAGGCGCGAATCGATTGCTGGTTTGCATCTGCTACACACAGTTATCGACATTATGCTCGTCGTGAAATGCGCTTTCGTCTGGTGGTACAGAGATGTATCCTGGTATTTCCTGGATTGTTGTGCAGAACACAGGAGAAGACACGTCTGGAAGCGATCATGCTGAAGGAGGTGCCTCTGTGCAGGGACCCCCGATGACCCGGGCATTGAGCCGGCTGTACTGCAATCATTTCATTGCAGGTGGAAGAGACGAAAGCACAAATCTTGGAGGTTCCGTCACGTTCTCAAATTTTTAGGCTCTTGGCCTTGGGCAATCCTTTGCACCAGGAGATTGCTCACAAGAAGCAGGAGGAAGAAGAGAAGGAGCGCTGCGTGTTCCGAATATCTTCCGTGCACGTTGACACACGTTATCACACGTTCGATAGACTTGCCACGCCGCTGGCGCCCATCTGGCGTTGCTACAGCCATAGCGGTGGCATTGAGTTGGCATCCGTTCACAGGAGAAGGCAGTGGCCGAGGAGCGGAAGAAGGAGGCCTGGCTGTTGCAGGTAATGGCAGAGCTACGAGCTGCTAGTATGTACATCTATGTACTGCGCCCATGGCCCTTTGCTCATGTCAAAACCGCACATGCCAGGAGGAGGAGCGAGAAGTCGAGCAGCGACAGCTGCGCCCCCCTCAGCACCGCGGTCACTCAACTGGGCCTCAGACTCACATGGACTCTGGTTCGACCTTGTGCGGAGAGAGCTCTGCAGTGGCTCTGCAGGCTGGCGCTCCGGGCGAAGGTGGATGAGGAGCGGCTCAAGGCCCGCCATGCTTCCGAAAAGCTCGGTGGACCCTCTGCAGCCGGGGTAACCAGTAAGTCAACACACACACACACACGTATAAACGTACTAGCTGAGCTGTGAGCCCACTAGCAAGTTGAGATTGTTGTACATGTCTGCACTGGGATACGGCAATTCTTGATGACTTGAAAGTCCTGGACTCTGCAACTCGCAGCTGATGAAGCTTCAAGGCCTTGATAGGTTTGAAGTTACAACCTCAGTTGAGGTTGTTATGAAATGTTTCCATTGCTGGGGTCAAAAAGTAAGCCTTTCCCATCCAGAGACGCACCTTTGCGTGCTCAGCTGCTCACCGGTGATCGGCATACAGCCCCCATTGGCGAATCGATACACCCGACCCGGGTACCCGGATACCAGAGATAACGAAAGATCCCATGACGAACGCACATTGTAGCAAACCCACAATGCATTGCAACTAGGACCAGCCAGCCCTGATCACCAACCAAATGGTTTCGGCACTGCTGCTTATAGAAAAAAATGCACCTGCTTGGATGCCGATCGGGCCAATGACAGGCCGACTTGTGCAACACACCAACCGGAACAACTACCGATCGGCACATGGCCTGGGAAACCAGCCTGGACAGTAACCACCTGAACCAGACACCGACCACCACGCCGACCATGGCATGTTGACCAGGACGGCGACTGTACAGTCAGAGTCCGAAGTTTGCGCAGTTTCTTGTGATGCATGTGTGCAGAAGAAGGTGGTTGGGTATGGTCATGCGCCATTAAGGGCGAACAGTTCACGAATCTGCAGCAAGCTCCTAGTTGCTCAATATTTGCGCATCTTTGATTCACTGCTTCGTTGCCATGGATCAGCGAAATGCAATATGTGAGTGAACGAAGCAAAAGACGTTTGTTTTTTCACTGGCCTTTGTTCTTTTCGCCTGTGCACTTGTAATAAAATAAATGTGAGTGAGCGTAACAATTTGTGATGAAAAGGACGAAGTGAATGAAACCACAGAGTTCTTAAGCAATTGAACGAAATGTGAGTGCAGTGAATGTAGTGAATGAGTGAGCGCCTTTGCAAGCCCAAAAAATCATGAAAGGCGCGTGCCATTGCATTCCTTGCCGTTTAATACATGTTTTAGTATTCTCTTCACACACGACATGTCAGACCATAAACAAACAAGCAAACATAGTCTCATAGTTGTAAACGCTGCGCGTCACCGCGCGGCCCGGAGTCGAGCGTCGTAGTAGCGCGGACAGCGCGGACCGTGCGAAGAGGGCAACGGAGCGTTCATCAGTCGCCATTTGAGCGCCAAGTCGTTATTTCAGGCATCCCAAGGCATCCGGGGTACCCTGGAAGTTGTCCTCAGTTCTTGGGAGTTCTTCAAAGGATCCTGAGGGGGCTCTCGAATAGCCTTTAGTACACCTTCCAAGAGGGCAGCTGGCAAACTTTCGCTGCCTGGGAGTGCAAGATTCAGTAGAGAGGAAATGGCCATTGTAGGGGCGTGCAGGCTCACAGACTATGATTGTTTCGCCCGAAAACAGGGCTTTTCTCACCCTATCACGAGGAGCCCCGCTTGAGTGGAATAGGGGGCCCGAGGCCAATGCGAAGATTAATCGTGTGGTGTCGTGTGGCACATGTTGTAGTGGCTACAGCAATACACAGCGCATCATATTTCGTGAAACCAAGAAGCCTCTGTGTGCCAGGAGCTTGAGCACCGACAGGAGGCACAGCGAAAAGAGCGGCAGCAGAAAGCCCAGGAGGAACAAAAGAAGGCCATGGAGATACTTTGACTAGTTCTGATGTTGCACTGAGCGCTGGTCAAATGCTGGAGCTCTGGAAGTCGCAGTCCATTAAAGTTTTGCTGGCCCCCTTGTGGTGACCTCAGGCAGCTCAAAGTACAGTGCAGGGTGCTTCACAAGGGTTTGTAGGGGTTCACGGGTTGTAGGGGCTGTATGGGTCTAGCTTGCACACGGGCTTAGCAGTCATTGGGAAGCCTCTGCAGGCTGCAGAGACCTCCCGCCTTCTGAACACCAAAGGGCAGCGTACCGCGCAGTGCTCAGAGCGTAAGTGGTGCTATAGCAGGACATGCCGACCAGTGCTGTATGCCACCAACTAAACAAGCCGCTTAAACTCTAAAACAGCTTAACGAACACTTAAGCAGTCAAACGCAAGGCTGTGGGCTTCAAGCTGAAGCCGAGTGTCCTCTGAGCCGCGTGCACAACTGGTCGTTCGCGGAAATGAAAAAGCTTACCCAGGGCATGCTCTGGCGCTTCCCTTCTGTTGCTCTGCAAGAGTGAGGCGTGAAGAAGCATCTGAGCTTGCTCCAAACACCTTCAACGTTCGTAAACTTTGCTCACGTGCCACCCATAACCATGAACCGGGGCCTGACTCGCTGGCAAAGCTTAGACGCGGCTTAATTGCTTTGCTTCCTTGGTCTGAGGCCCGACGCTGCTGGTTCCGGGCAGGGTGTCCGCAGCACGCTTGGGTCATGGAATGTCGACCCAGAAAGCAGTGCTACTAGGTGGTACTAAGCTGCAAGCCGCTCAAAGAATTCAAGGTCAGGATCCTTGTGCAGTCGTCCTAAAGCCGACTAGCTTTTGAGGATTGCTGTTGAGGTTTTGAGCCACTGAGAGTTCTGACACAGCGGGTGGATGTTCATCATTGTGCCCAGCAGCGGCTTGTCTCGACTTGTCCTGATCCTAGTTGCGGCTAATTGCGGCTGTCGATACGGAGTTCTTGAGCTTCATTGCACGAATCGCAGCTCGCGGAGTGGATCAAGCTCAGAGAAGTGATCGAAGCCTCTCCGAGCATCCAGCTCTTGCAGCGTGCTCAGGTCAAGGGGGGGAGAGTAAGAAACAACTTCCTCACCGGAAATTTGTGAAGTTTCACCTGCTTTCGATGTTCGTCTTGCCGAGGTTTGGGCAACTCGGTCAAGTGACGAAGGCAGGATACGCGAGACGAAAGTCACTGATGTGGGTGCTGTCTGTGCTTATGGAGGCTCCTAGGTCGATCATGGCACAAGTACCTGCTACTGTACTTACTGTACTCGGTCTTGTAACGGGACTGTGGATGATCCGGTGCCGAAGCGCTAGGCAGGCTGCTGCAGCTGGCAGCTAGTTTCAATCCCCGCTTGTGTGTCGCATTTGCACAGGCACACAGAAGACATCTGTCGTAAGCTCAGACACGATGTTCATTGGTGTCTTTATGATTTCGTGTTGAAAGTTGAAGTTGCTAGCATGCACCCCCAGCGCATAATTCATTCCTGCTAGAACTAAGTCCTTCAGACATACGATTGGGGATGAATGACCTCATCCCACGTCGTCGTTCACGCGCGCATACCAATGCTGGCATTTGGGCGTTGTTCTTGGGGCAAGCAGTGCAATCTTGGAGGTTTGTTGCGTGTGGGCCAGTGATCGTGCAAAGTCGCGTAGCAATGTTTGTATTACGGTTTCCCGAGGAACGGCTCGGTTCGGCGACATACAATGACTCGCTTTTGTTTAAGAAGATACCCTGTTGGAAGTCTCAGAGGATGTGAACTGACACCCGTCCCAACTTCTTGGAAACCTGGCGTCTAATGGCGATCGCCAGCCCGCACAGGAAACTTTCATCCGAGACTTGGCCCGCCCAGACTTCAGAGACCCGACCCAGCCAGACGGACAGGGGACTTCTTCGGCTACTCGGGCTATTTTGCAAAGAAACGGGCTTGTCAGTGAGCCGGGCCGTCTCACCCGGGTAGTGTCGCGATACCACGAGATTCTCAGATCCTTCGTAAGCCTGACTGTGCTACTGCACCGAACCGAGGGGATTTCATCACATACGTTCCACGTCACCTTGCCACGGATTTGAGCTCGCCGCGTCGGGGACTCTTTGATGTTGCGTGATGTTTGTTGTCACAGTTGGAGTGTGGCCTTGGGTTGCACAATCCTAGTAGAGCTTTCGCCTTTCATGACGCCTTTCGCGGCAACCTTGTGGCAAGCGGTGCGGAGACAAACGCACTGGTCAATGCACAACACCTTCCATCCTTGCTGTTTCCGTATCAGGTGGTTTGCTGCTTCTTGTTTTTCTCTATGTCGGCATGCCTAGGCTCCCGGGTTTATATAGTCGGCCATGAGAGGCTTCGCAGACTACCAGGGCTCTGTGGGATGTTGTCAGACAGAGTCAGACAAATCTCAGGTGCACGCTGCAATGAGTCAGATGGAGTCCCGCCGCAAGGGCAGCAAAGGAGCCGAGGACCGATCCTCCGCACGGCAAAGATTTGATGCGGTTGATGTTGATGTGCATTTTTGGAATCTGAGACAATCTCAGACCCCAGCTGGAGAGGGTTCTGAGCTGGCAGGCTGGTGATGGCTCAGTCCGCGGTACGCTGAGCCCTCAGCGGTGTCCCTTCGGGCGATTGGGAATGCCAGGTCTTCCCCTTTGTATTGTTTTTTTAAGATAAGCACCGTTGCAGGAAGTAGTATATCACTCATGACGAAAAGGCGATACGAAGATCAGTTCTTCAAGACGAAGCTCTGCATGTTCTGGGAGAAGGCACTGCGCATGCTTGTCTTAGGTTGCAGATTCATGTATGTCTTTGGGGTGGCGGCCGCTGCACATGCTGCACTCACTGAATCGATAGATTGAGTTTAGAATGCGAGTGTCGAGACTCCTCTGTCCCCGCTCCACTTCAAGACCCAATGTTAAAGCTAGGAAATGAGAAGCGCGGCCCTATTGAACTGCTGGAACTCCATGGGGAGTCGCATCCTCCTGCTGCACTTCTTCCCTGAGTTGCATGTGTTGCAGGGAGCCTGCACGCGCGGTACGAACTGCAAGTACGCACACGGTGACAAGGCGTGGGCCACAGGGAGGAGTAGAAGAAGTCTCGAATCAGGGGCTTGAGACAGAGGAGTAATCGTCTGGTGAACCAGTGATGTTTTGAAGCGAGGAGCTGAATGAAATGCCGAACCTGACCAAGACGCCCGGGGCCTGGCACCAGGGGCTAGAGTCGAAGAATTGTTGTGCGGCCTTGCAGTTTTACTAGAGGGTTTGGCTTATGGTGGGGTTGGCTATAGCATGTTTGTCTTGAGTGCATCTCACATTTCCCCCCCCCCCCCCACCCATATCGCCCCAAAACTTGGTTTCTGTAACGGAGGGCAGGGAAAGGGCAGGGACACACTGAGGTGTTGTGGGGAGGGGATTTTCACAGACTGTGAAGCTTCGCTCGAGCTGTCTCAGGTCACTTTGCAAGGATCTACTGACTACTGGCACTTGCACAAGGCGACTGCAAGCTAGGACCTGTCACATGTTTCGTTGCTGTCGGCAAAGGCACGGAGATTGCACCCCTTAAGCCTGCAGGGATGGATGCCTCTTTGCGCACAGTGTGGAGGACCGGATCGTTACACATCGCAAGAGCCCCCAGTCCCCAAACTGATTCCTGGACTTAGGGTATCTTTGAGTGCCCTTAAAATTCATGGGATGAGTCGGGATTCGGAGCCTTGGTGGATGGGTGATGCCGGACGCAGGAGCTCAGGGCCACCAACAAATTTTACAAGACTTCGATGTGCAGCAGCTTGTCTGCACCAGCAGGGGAGATTTCAGTTGACGAGGGGTTTCAATGTGCCAGGGCTGCTTTCATTCATCCATGCAGAACCCGAAACCCTGCGAGAATTGTCCACAGCGAACGTGTCGCGCGCTCAGGCTTCCACCGGGTGGGCCAGTGCAAGCTTGGAACGGCTTGCGGGGCGCTCGATTCTTTGACACATTTTTTGACTCAAGTTTGGCCTTGCATCTTGGCCGGTGTGAGAAGCTCAAGTTGAAAGGAGCCTAGCTGCCAGCTATTTGCCCCTCTTTCCGAACTTGTCCCAAAGTGTTTTGGAGTGTTCTTGGCCGGGGCTTCAAGGTCTTCGCGAAAATCTGGGGGGGGGGAGAGGGGAGGGGCCTCACCTGCTCCGCTTATAGGCATCCTGCGGTTTGATTCGGTTTGACAGACCAAGGGCCATGCCAGGGGGCTGAAGACGGAGTATGTGAAATAGACTGCCAAAGCTGGGTCGGCGAGCTGATTCCTGACAGAGATGCAAACTCGCTGGGCTCTGACTGCACACGCTGTTGAACTGAGTGCAGTTCGTGATGTTTTGGGGGACTGACGGAGGGGGCGTGATGGGTTAGGTTGTTTGGGCATTTGGCTGAGGGCCCTGGGAAGCCATATGACAAGCAATGCTGGCACCCCTAGGCCCTAGGCCCTAAGCCGCTTAGTTGGGGTTTATCAGTCCTACCCTTAGAGCTTAGAGGGGAAAGAGAATGACGGTGTAACTGAACCAGGGCAGTTTGCCAACAGAAAGGAATAGGCACCTCTAGATGGGGCTCTGGTTTTAGGGTTTGCTTCCTCAATTTCGGAGCTGCTTAGGCCGCCATGCACACGACCCAGCTGAGCTCACGGAGATTTCGCGGGTGAAGGCTCTGACCATGGACGACACGGAGGTGGACGCGAATTCGTGATCGGGAACTCGCCCTAACCATGCCAAACCCCATTCTCCAAGCCTAGGTTTATGCTGGTCAACACTCAGGTTGCCAACAGCTGCTCTGCAGTCTCATGTTTTCAATATGATATTGCTTCAAGACCAGCCTGAAACCATTAGACGTTCTTTTTCAGGTGGGCGGAATGGGCCCATCTGGCCGAACAGCTGCTCGTCGTGGTCCTCGCCTAGGGCTCAGCTCTTCCACTTGCGCTCTTGGTAGCCCAATGGTGGGGCGCGTGCTCCTATCCATGTCTTTCCAATCCCCGCAGACCCGAGCTCAAGACACTAATCGAAAGTCCTTCTGCTTACCCCCCCTCAGGTACGAGCCATAAGCCGCTTTGCAGACACCACCGAAATCGAACCAAGACAGCTCAAGAAACCAGCTGCGAACATTCCGAACATCGTGCATCTGCCTGGCGGCTCAATGCAACGGCTTCGGTTCGAGATCGAGGTTCAACAAGAGTGTCAGGCTCTCTCTTGGAAAACCTTCTGAAAACTGTTGGTGCTATTCTTTTTAGAGATGCTTGCTTTGCCCGACATCGCCGCTCGGACCTCTCTGGGGATCCTGCTTCCAGTTCGATTTTTGTTGCATGTGTGTGTGTGTGTGTGTGTGTGTGTGTGTGTGTAAGGTGTGTGTTGGAAGAGCTTTGCAGGAAAGACACGTGCCGAGAAGAGCGCAAAGAAGATAGTGCTGAGCACCGAGGACGAGGAGGAGCACAAGTGATGTAGAGTTGTTCGGCAGTTTGGGCTCCAGGAGGATGACTCTTTTTGTGCGGTTTCCAATGTCGGGCCGATCCCGGTACCCTTTGCGGCCGTCCCCGCAAACCGAAACGAGTCATGCTGAGCTTTCAGTGCTCTTTCAAGATCCAAGACACAAAGACACAGCAGTCGTCCCCCAACCATCCCCAACCCGTCTTTGCTAGAGCTTTCTCGATGGAGGATGACGACTTCCCTGAGACACCGTCAGGGCCTCACGATTCGCTTCCTTTTACCGACACCTTGTAGCCCATGTAGCCGCACCTCCGCCAGAGGGGCTGAGCGTGACTGAGCCTCATGCCTCTCAGATCTTAAGTTGGAGGTGACGACGTGAAGCTTCTCTAAGCACAATCCAAGCATCCATGCCAATCTGCAGGACATGGGAAAGGGTGCCGGCCTGAGCGCTCCAACTCTAGGGGTCAAGTATTGACAGCTATCCGGACCAGATGATACCACATGCCTGTTCACTGCAACATCAAGATAGCACACGCACCTTGGGAATCGGCCCAGATGACAACTTCTCCAGCTACGTTGGGGTGGCTCCCAAACGCCGCTTTCCAGCCACTGTCGCCCGAGGGCGGGAGCCTCGGTATTCTCAAGCATTGGACAGACCGGCGTGAGAGCATGCGCAGCGCATGGTGTTCCACCCGGTGTTCAAACGGGGCACACGACGCTCCGGGATCTGCGAGGCAGGCGAAAGGCGTAAGCTGGTGGCCAACGGTTTCGGGTGACCTTGCAGCTCCGATTGCTGCCAGGATCTTCGGACTGTCAACATTTTGTGCGTGTATCCGACTACTGTAGTTGATTGAGCGGTATTGTAGTTGCAGAACTTATGCGCCCACAACGAACGCCCAAAGCAACCCAGCCACTACCAAGCACAATCGCTGTGAGAAGTGAACGACGCCATAAACTCTTGTGTGATGTCCCGCTTCCGTGTATGGTGCAGCCTGTGACTTCATATTCATGACATTTCATGACTCTCTTTGTGGCTTGTACGATTTGTGCAAATTGACGAACAAACAAGCAGAAGGAGCAGGATGCTGGTGAAATTCCCACAAAAGGGAAGCTACAACGCGACAAAGCAAAGTCCGCTGCCGACAAGGCTTCAATCAAGCACATTAGCGTAGAAGACGAGCTACCGGTGACTGTGCATGGTGCATGAAAGAAATGCCCAAGCAGAAGGTTGACGTAGGCCTCTCTGCGCGCAGGCGTCTGGACTTAGGAAGCAGTTTACATAGGGGCTGTTCCTGTCACTCTGCTGCATCTCTTCAGGTGTCTCAGCTCCCAGCGTCTCGTCCAACTCCACAGCGACTGGCGGGGCTGCGACTGCATCGCAGCACTCGGATGATCAGGAGCCTTTGTGTCGAGTGCTCTTTCCACGCCGTCAAGAGTCAGGAGGTGTAAGTAAGAACGTGCAGTCATGCACTGAGTTGGCAGTTGATGCACCTTGTCTTGCATTTGCAGGATGATGAACTGGACGATGTTGTGGACATGTGGGCAGCGAGCCAAGAGTCATAATCTGATGTGGATGTGGCTGATGGCAGATTGTGAGTCGAGGTATTTGGGTCCTGTCCCATTTTGCCTTCATCGCTACTGAGGCTCGGATGAAGACCGTGCCCGCCCCCACAGCTATTACAAGCTCTCCAATGGACAGCACCTCAGCACCTTACTTTGGTGTCAAGGCAACGGCCTAGGGAGAACTGGCGGTAAAATGCGGTAGAATCCTGAGAGGACACGTGCTTCAGTGCTTCTGAGGCACTTGGCTCACAGCTTTTCAGTCGCGGTAGATTTTCTGCCGAAAGCAAGCACTGGTACTGGACAAGCTCACCCCCTCCACCCCCCCGAAAAAGTATCTCCTGTTGACTCAGATGGGCCCAAAGTGGCACATGTCCGGCGCGCTGCTCTCCTTAGCCTGTGCTGAGGACATTCATGCCTGCCGGAATCCGCTGTTCGAGCAGCATTGGTTCAGCGCCGATGTCCGTGCGAGATCCTTCCGTGAGTTTCCTGAGTTGTCGGAAGAACTGAGACTTTGTCCAGCTTTCAATGGCCAAAAGAACTGTTGCCAGGGAAGCTTGGAACATGAGCAGGCGTTGTACTTTGCATACTGGAGGCAGATTTTCAAGAGCAAGATCACGCGGATTAGGCAGTCGCAGCTGTCAACCCTCGAAGTGCAGAGAGACCCGAAATTTAACAGTGACGATGGTGAGCGGGACCGCGAGCAGTTCTGGTCGGCCATTCAAAAGTACGAGAGGCTCCTTGACCCCAAGGCAGGCCACGCCCGCTGCCTGTCGACACTCCTGACTTACGTGGCGGGGATGATGTGCTTCGGCTGCAACGCAGATTGGAAGCACGAGGTTCACCTTGGGTCCACTGGAAAGCTGCTGAGAGTCCTAATCCCTGAAGGCGACTGCATCGAGCTTTGGACAGAGTGTGCAGAGTTTGGTGCGCAAGCACGTCAGTTGAGGGAAGCGATCTTGGACTCCAGTTTGGCGATGCGAGCGCGGCTGCCGTTTGAATACCTCCAGATGTTCGAGGACCAGCAGCAGCTCTGCGATTGGGCTCACGATGTCATTGCCATGCATCCCTTCACACGGCCCGGCGAAGTAGAGCGGGAAGGCACCCCGCCTGTCCGACAAATTGGCGGCAGACGGCTCGACAACAGCACCAGCTTCTCTGATGTGATCATGGAGTATGATGTCATGAAGCAGGGTCGATCCTCAGGCTTCGACACGTCGTGGGAAGGTATGCAGGCGCGGAGTGCGAGTGGCAGTCTTCATTTCTTTCTCTCAACCTCCTTTGTTGCCTTACTCACCACGTGTCGAAGATGGTAAGCTTGCCTTGTAAAGCAAGCGAGGCTTCGAGAAAAAGTCGCGTGCACACGCTTCGTCGGGGCAGTGGGGCTTAGGACATAGCGGACAGAGCGCCTTCGGCTCCGTACTGGTAGAATCGGATGCAGTAGCCCAGCTGTTGCGACACTCTCATGCCTCCGAGCCTTTAGCGTCAACGTTACCGTGTCAACTTGTCGGGTTGCCGCACATGGGCTGCAAGGTGGCGATGAACCGCGGAGCAATGATGATGGGCCTCGACCTTAATTCAATTTGATTGTCTGACAGGCTTTCAAGAAATGAATCAAGACGCCTTTCCCTTAGGTTCGTCAATGATTCGCAACGAGATGAGGGCCCGGGCCGAGCCTTTTGTGGGAATCTCCGGTGCGCAGCTGAGACATGCAAGCTGATGCTTGCCGTTCATGCAGGCAGTGCCCATGACCGCTGCTGGGCCGCTGCAAATGCCGGCTGCGTCTCCAAACATGTGGGAGACCCATTCTGGGAGCGTATGGGGAGATCACTTGGCGTACTTGTTAGAGTACTGCGCTGGTGCTGCCTCACCCAACTGATCCAACTCCCTCGAAAACGTTTCGTCCATGGTTGTCTCGACTTTCTGCTTGAGGTGGTCGAGGCAGACAAGCGGAGGCATGATCATTCAGCAGGCGCTCGGGAGTGGGCAGCGCCTGGTGTGTCGGGCGGTGTGGTGAGTAAGTCAAATGAACCCATCTCTTGATGGAAAGTGAGATGTTGAGTCTGAGACGCTTCTTAGACAAGTCGTTACAGTCTGCCTGGCGCCCTTGACAGGTTGACCAGCTACCCGGCGTCCAGCTGAACGCAGGACTCCATCAGTTTGAGCCAGTTTTCACGAATGCCACATGTTTCACAGGGTGCCATGCTGTGCATTGCAATGATGTCCTATATCCATACGCTGTCTGCTGTTCCAGGAGTTCGGGGTGACATGCAGCAGATGGTCATGGTGCAGGCAATGCCAACAGTTCAGGCTGTGCCGGCCGTTCAGGCCGTGCCGGCCGTTCAGGCCGTCCCGGCCGTTCAGGCTGTGCCAGCCGGTCAGGCTGTGCCGGCCGTTCAGGGTGTGCAAACGGTCCAGGCCATGCAAGGCGTGCAGGCCGTGCAGGGCGTGCAGGCTGTGCCAGGCGTGCAAGCTCTGCAAGTTACCTGACAGAAATAGCCACCGATAAACGGTGTTTGCTGCCAAAGTTGTTGCCCCCAGCTACTTTTTCTTGTCAAAGCCTACGGCTGCGCGTAGCTGAGCTGATGGGATCTGAGATGGGCAGATGCAGTGTGGTCATAGCTAGGCCGTTAAGGTTTGCAAGCCGATCCAAAACTCGGACGAATGCTGAAGTATGCTGAAGTATGCTGAAGTTTTCCTGAAGACTTCCAAGGTTCCTTGCGTCTTCATGCCAGTTCCGGTGCCACAACAGGTTCCCCAGAAAAGAGGCGGGGCCCAAGCTGTCCAGTCTCAGTGTCGCATGGCATCGCAACTTCCCAATGCTCTCTGCTGCCTAGCTCCAAGGCAGGCCCAGTGTGTCAGGAATAGGTATATTCAGGTATATTATCCCACAGCTCCATGCCGGGTAAAGGCTCTCTGACTTCCGGATGTGCAGTTGAGTTCATACGCGCTACGCGCTTCGGCTTTGTGTATGGCGCCGATTGCAACGAGCTGTACATGAACTCATGTTGTCAAGTTGTTCAATGCATTGTCGAGCAACTGGGTTCTCGGTGTCGGTGAGCCCAACGCAGCGCGGGAATCGGCAAACTCATGAGACCACTACACGTCAAGTCTGGCAAAAGCCATATAGGCAGGTTGGCAGGGCAACACAGCGCAGGGTCCTCTGCTCAGAAGCTTTGAGGCCCAAGAAGGGAGTTCAGCTGCTCCAACTTTTCTCATGACCTTAGCCCTTGAACCCTGCGCCATCCATTGCAGTTGTGGTAGCAGCTGTCATGTGCGTTCCACTTGAGCCGCAGGCGGCTATATGGACATGAATGCCGGCATTGCTGCACCTTGTGGCATGGACATCCACAAGGCGGGGGCCTTGCTCTTTCTCATTTAGAAAGATGCTCCTGACCCGCCGAACTTGTGCAATGGCATTGGCGCGCTGCCAACATGTCATAGGAACGATCATATCCCTGGATCTAAACTTGTTTGTCAGATGGCGCCCGAGATGGAGGCCAGGGACGGCCTGAGCACTTCTTCCGTCAGCTCTCATCATGAGTTGTAGCGCAGCAGCATAACTTGAAGCATAGCCCACTGGAGGATTGCAAGCACTCAGCAATCATTGGGAGGTGGTCAAGATCAAAACACACCGGTGTCGATATTCAATACGTATTCGGACGAGACTTTAACATGCCACAAGGCCTCTTGCAAACGAGCCTCGCACTGACTAGGGCCCTCCGTGGCCCAGCCCCAAACTCCAAGCACAAGCCTTCAGGCCCCGGGTAGATTCACGTTCATCACGTCGCCGTGGCCGTGGCTTACAGCAGACAGTGTGTAGACTTCCAGCTTTCAGCAGGTGATGCAAGTGGGGACACGGAGAAAGGATGTTCACCTAACTGACCGAACTTCCTGGCTTCGAGGGAGTCGGGGTTCCGAATCCTTCGAGGAAGGTTCTGGGCTTAAACGCCGTTCTTGGCAATGGGCCGGGAAGAGAGATTTCCCTCGACTGGGCGTGTGCCGGCCGGGGCCTGCTGGACCTGCGTCTTTGCGAGGGAAGTTGTCGACCATACCGGTGGTTTTATTGTTGTCAGCATCCTCCAATCTTTCCGAGTCGCCATTCGGATTGGTGGGGCGTCTAGAAGAGCAGAGTGTTCAGCCCAGTCTCTTGCAAACCTCTTAGGACCTTAGGATCTGCAACCGGATCTGCAACAATCCAGTACAAGGAGTCTGTTGGGTTAAGCATGTCAGCTATTGTCAGCTTCCAGGCTATGTGCTCGTGTCCGTGGGATGCTTTGGCACCATCCACTTGCAACTTTGTGCGACTCCATGGCATGATGGTTTGCTGGCCGCGCTCTGTACCACCTTTGTGGTCTTCTTCTTTTCCTTGGCTTTCCGAAACACCAGCGGCTTGGCTGATGCTGCCGTCGCGGTGTTTTTTTCATGGCTCTATGACTCTGCTGTGATGCAAAGTGCAAGATCTCAGGCGTCTATGACCCGTACTGGTGTTGGTTCCCATCGTGCGCTAGCATCTGCTGGATGACAGCAAACTTGCATCAGATTTCTGCGCGTGGCTTGTACACGCTTGCTCTCCTTGGCTGCTGGTTTGCACGGTACAGCTGGCAGTGGCCTTGGGAAGGACTGTCGTGTGGCAAGCTGAGAAGCCTTTGGACCACTCATGGATACTCATGGCGTTGTGGGCTTTAGTTGCGCCAGGATGGACCAAGGGACTCTCCACAGAGGACTGGCGATATCCTCTGATGGCCCGGAGCCTGGGCATTCATGATAGCTGTGGACCATTATACTGGCTTGTCGTGAGCCTACTTGGCTCGCACCTGGTGCCTACAATGCTGGTTTGGTGGGTCCTTGGACCTGTACACAAGATCTGGACAGGCGACTCAACACCTGCCTTGGGCGTCCTGGACGTCTTAGCCGTTTGCGTTTCTGTGGCAGGCATCGCCTTGCAGTTTCTGTCAGACGCTCGGAGCCTTAGAGTTCTTCCCTCAAGCCAGTCGGCAAACGATTCAACCTACCTGGAATTCTTCATCGAGTCCTGTGGCCTTGAGGACCGCACCTTGCACCAGTTCCGCCGCAAGCACGTGGATTTGACGAGCCACCGAGCCTTCGAGTCTCAAAGTTGCGAGGCAGGCATCCATTCAGCACCCTCAAGATCTCCCAGGTCCAGAATCCATGCCCTGCCCTCCCCGCAGTAGCTTGTGGCACTTGGATCATCCACATCCTGAATTTAGCACCGCAACTCAATCTGTAGGTTCGCTGCCATTGCATGACAACGGCTTGAGCTTTCCGTTGGTGCAAGTCATGGCGCACTGCGTGAGGGTTCGGCCCAGCGAATGCAACATTACTGTCTGTCTCCGGGGCTGAAAAGAAGATTAGGACATAAACCTACTTAGACTTCAACTTACATGCTTTCTCAGGCGGAGCGGGGTGTACTTTTGGGCACACAACTGGCCATCAAGTAAACGGGCCGTACGTCGGGATCCATGGCTGCCCGTTTGGCATCAGCGTGCTTTTGTTGAAGCCGCACTCCGGTACCCCCTACCCCCCCCCCCCTTCTCCCCCCAGAAACACCTCCTTTTTGGCTTCCAATAGCATCCTGGCACCGTTGCGTGCCTTTGTCGATGACGCGGATGTCTGTATGCTTTCTCGGCCAAGGCCATGTGTCGGGCCGTAGCAAAAGCATGTCGTTAGGTGGGGCAGCATCTTTTTGGGCATGTTCGGGTTTTGGGGCGACTTCAAACCCAGAACCAGAACCTTGCCGAAGTGCTCCAAGGTTTGCTTTAGTCGGTCGGTAGCTAAGAGTTCGGCATTCGGCAACCTTGATCCGATCGCTGTTGGGGAGCTTGACACCAAGGTTGCCCAGCCATCTGTTGCGAGGGCCCTTGGAGTTTCAGCCGCCACCCGAACTACGCTGGGGAGGTGCTATTCTGGGCAGGCAGACTGGATTTTGGGTAATTTGGCTTGTTCTGAAGACACACCCATTGCATCTTGCACAGGTCTTTACTGGGCTTTGGGTGTTGAATGGGTTGGCTCTTGGCAGTTGGCAGTCTACACTATGGATATGACGTGCTGTTTTTTCACTTTCGCAAGGACTACCCTTGTTTGGAACGGGAGGATGTTCAGTGTTCCATTGCATTCGAGCCATTGGGCCGTCTCGGGGGGGCAGTGGCCCGGCCCCAATTTGTTCAAATCAAAAACGATTTCCGGTGGTTGCCCAGCCAGGGATGAATCTGGCTACCATGGCAGATGACTCTTCTGACTGGCTCTGGTCGCTCGGGGGACTGCTCCACTATGCCACAGGCTTGAATTTTGTTTGGTTGCGACAAGACATCGTTAATGCGTTCCAATGTATTTCATGTAGTTTGCGTATCCTCGACCGCTGATAGTTGAGTGTTGAGGCAGTCCCCTTAGATGGACATTGGTTTCAAACCTCTTGTTAACAGCTACACCGGTACACAGCTGTCCACCTTCCCCCCACCCTCCCAAACACGATCCATCCTCTCCCAACCCAAACGTGTGCGTACCTGTTGGGCAGCTGCGTTGGCTCCTGGCCACATCAGCTCGTCAAGGGGCTAAACGAGGGACCCTTATAAGGGAGCTTAGGGGGCTACATTGGGACTACTTGGGTGTATAGGGACATTGGCGCTACTTGACGTAGGTATATACTGTGTAAGGTTGTGTCGGGGAATAAGCTTGAGGGTCCCTTGCCAGCTGCCTCAATCCGCTCTGCAGCCGAGGCATGCTTCTTCAGAGTCTCGGCGTCCTTAATGGACCAGAGGAGTCTGGCACATCGGCCCGGCTTTGAACAGGCTGCGCCGTACTATTCGGAAGGACTTTCGCGATTTGCCCTGGTTTTGCCAGGTTTTGCCTACAATCATGGTGTACGCTGCAATGAAAGGTCCGTTTGTATTTCCTTTTTCTGGTTTCGGTTGATGTCAACCTTGGCTTTTCTGCTTTCAAGCCAAATCTGTTCGACTTCGCATCAGTGCTGTCAGGTTATGTTGGAGGTAAATGCTCTGTTTCCAGCTCCTCTGGTCATTGACAGAGCCGTTGATCGGCTCCTTATTCCTACGATGCGCTCCAAATGCTCCTGACTGTCACGAGGCTTCTTCTGGCACACCCGACAGCACGACAGTCTTGTTCAGATCAGTCCTCTTTCAGATCATGCACTCCAGGACTCAATGGATCAAGCTTGCAGAATTACTTGGCTTTGGCTTCTGAGCGTACATGACGGCCACAAACGGAGACAGCGGAGGGTGATTTGCACCTGAGTCGTGAGGTGGAAGGGGTGCTTGCACAACGGCCGTGCTCAGATGAGGCGAATGAGTAGCAGCAGCCACTTCCAGGCCCAAATTGTAGGGCCAGGCCGGTCAGTCAGATTTGATTAGCAAGCGTGTATTGTTACAGTCGGACCGAAGCCCTTGGCGAGTGGCAACATGACGTGCCGCGATTTGCCGCATCCAGCTGAAAACATGTGTCTTGCGTTTCGCCTCAAGCAAGAATCAACTTGCAAACCTGGTGGTGCTGCACCGAGGTACTAGCTACTGTAGACACCAGTTGCCAGTTGCCTTTGCACAACCCATACTGTTTGCAAAGGGCCTTGTGTGCATCTACCCTCCGACATTCTCATCCGACCTCTGCAGGTGCGACTCCTTGAGAGTGCCATGCCAGAGGTGTATGAGGACTAGAGAGCCAATCAGGACTGAATCAGTGCCCTTGGCTGCAACGGCATAGGCGGTGCCAAGAAAATGAACATGCAGATGACCGTAAGAGAAAAAGCTGGTTCCAAGAATGGAGTTGACCTCGGCCCTTCATGTGAGTACACTGACAATACGTCACATTCGCTGCGACTGGCATCCAGAACATGCAGAACGTAGGGCTTGCTAAATGGCTGCCTTCTTCTTAGATGGAGCTGCGCCCAGGCCAGTTGCGTTGCACGTTGCGAAAAATTCCCAGCTTGCTGGCACCGTTGGCAACGTGAACATGCTCTGAGTCATGTGAATTTTCTCTTCGTCACTAGACCCTAAGACTGTCAACTTGCTGTGCTCGATGTACAGCAAGTTCCTGCATAGCTGTCTTTCTTCTGCCATGTACGTAGCAATTTTCAGCGGGCATGATGCCTGCGGTTCAGCAAGGGCGGCTGTGTTTGCAGGCGTTTGCTAGGAAAACACATTCGCATCAGTTTAAGTGGTGACCAACATAAAAGACGACAATGCCCCTCGTCAACGCATGGACAGCCGCCTTTGTCTTTAACAGTTCTTGTCGCCATACTTGCTTGCTGCGACCGCAAGATCGCAGTTGCAGGTGAAGCAGGGAACGATGGGCTCGGAAGTTTGGTTGTACGAGCTTGGTTGAGACTAAGATTCGGCACTGTCGCTGGTACATCTGAATCAATGTTTTGACAAAAGTCGTGGTTGCTGCTTGTAGCACATTGAAGGTCTCTTGATGGCTCCTTCTGAATCGACCGGAATCCCCAAACAAGTGCTAGCAAGTCGAAACAACGGAATAATGAATCGTGGCAGTGGCTTGTTAGTGTTTATGTCATTGTGTGGTATGGGCTGCAGACTCAAGCTCTTCAGTTCCACGGCCCTTCGACCGGCTTGCCTGAGTGATCTGCCTTCATCGACACAGATGTCAGCGAATCGCTCATCGATGGAACCTGCTTGCAGCTGCAGATGCTCACATAGCTTTTGGTCCAAGGATCCTTCTAGCCAAGCCACTCCAAACCAACCTAGAATTAATCCTTTGGTAGGACCGATGTGCAAGCTGACCATGCAGGAATCAGAATCATTCCAGTGTCGAAAGGCGATTTCTTTCCTGCCCGCACGGAAGCTGGAGAGCAGGGAACCAGCAATTCTTTGCAGAGTGAAAGCGGTCTTCGGGCCGGGAGGCAGCACACAGTCGAAGTGATTTACATACTTCATTTATTGTGAGGGCTTCCTTGATTCTCAACAGAGACGCCGCAAGTTTGCAGTGGCCCTTGTGAAAGCCACAGGAACGCCCGCATTCCCGGCCATCGTGATGTCACAGCTGTATCAGCTGCCACCGCTTCACTTGATTTAGAAGCAACGTTTGACTTAATCGTTCCTTGGGCGTAGAGTTTCGCAAGCTTGTGAAGTCCAAGCACACGTCAGGATCTGCAGTTAGCGTGAAGCAACACATGGGTTTGTATGTATGCAGCGACCCAGGGGAGAGGAGATCTTTCTACGAGTCTCACATGGACATCGTTGGCTTCTGCTAGCGCGGGCCTTAGCCGTCACCACCAAAGACTCATACAATCAAGCCCGTTGTGAAGCAAGTGCGGAGAAGAGCGCATCAATTCACGTCTTGAACTCTTGCCCGCGCAGGAGCAGAAAACCATCTATGCCGGCTATGGCGAGACCTGCCAACTGGCGCCTCAAGCGTGCCGACATGGGCGTTCACAAGACTTCGAAAATACGAAACATCAGACTGACAGTTCAAGAAAAAAACTCGAAGTTTCGAACGCTGTCGCCAACTTCAGATGACAGCAGAAACGTCATCCAGTTTCACCAAGCGTGGGCAAAGGCTTGCTACCTGTGTCTACATTCCGAAGCAGGATGAGCATGTTTGTCTTGTGTATGGGCTTCCGCCTACTTTGGTCAGCCAGCGCCCTGTTTACTTTACTCGTGCATTCTCAGGCCAAACTGTTTGACCAAATCCTTGGAGACTTGTCAAGCGCCTTGAGTAAGAAGCATGTACTGTCATATACATGGTATGTTTAGATTGTAAACGAATACATGCGCACATACAGACATACATACACATACATGTACGCATATATCTATCTCTACTATACATATATGGTGGAGATTCAGCAGCAATAGACCGTGAAGGACCGTTTGCTCCATTGGAAAAATACACTGGACACTTTCGCAGGCCTCTGGCCTCTCGAGGTACTCTAATCTCGTCATCTTTGCTTGGGGGAAGTGTGGTGAAAAACATTTTATTTTTAAACAGAGTTCCTATCCTGATGGTTAGAAGGTCATTGAGTATTGAAAGATGTTGGACTTGTTTCACTGGTGCACAGCCCTCATCGTTGATGTGCCATTCACTTTCCACAGACCTGTTGGGAGCCCATCTGCTCTCGCTAGAAGAAATATACATATAAAAAAGCATATATGCTCAGTTTTTCTCCGGAGGGGTGCAGCAGTTTCCAGCTGTCAAGTAATGGAGCGTAGGCCCAAAAAAAATGGAAGCCATGCTTAATTGAACTAACATGAATTTTGATTAGAGATGTTTCTTTAGAACCCGAAGAGAATTTTCAGGGTTATGCCTTGTACTAGCTACGCATTCGCCCCAAGTTCAAGAGCTGGGGAGGGCGACGCTGTGGACGCTTGTCTGTTTGGGAGTTGATCTTGAAGATTTATGTTTTCGATGCAAAGTGATGAGGGGTTCTCAGAAACAAGCTTCCACAGCGTCCTTTCTGAAAAGTGTAACAATTGATGTAAACTATGATTCGTGTAAAAGGCCGGGAATATCGAAAGAGAATAAATAGGAGCTTGCAATTTCCGTGTTTTTGATTAAGCTGCCGGCTATCGGCTAATCGTATAAGTAGCTTAGTACGTATCACGGACGTCCGCTTTTGCAAAGGAAATTGGCTAGCTTGGAAGATATTGGAGGACAGACAGCGACTGGGACAACCGATGTGCCAACAACAATAACCATTGTAATGGGGGCTAGCGGCAGGTAGCCTTTTGTTTAGAAATTAGGGCTAGCTACAATCGTTGAATTATAACAAGGGCTGGAAATTTTAAGCGACGACCTCGTTTTTAGAGGAACGTATAGGATTATACCGCTACTAGTTAGACATTGGTTCCCCATGTTAAATTTTTTGAACATGTGAACTTGGTTGGACAGTATACTCGGAGTCACTTTTACTTCCGAAAAAGCTTCTACTTAAACAGGTCCTGAATTTACAGTCCCCGAAGTTGAAATGCAAATAGTTCGGATAATTCGGTTGACATAGTTGGAGGTAAACCTTGAAATGGCTTTGAAATGGAAGAGGCTGAACCGAAGGACAGCTACTGAGACAAACGATGCGCCAACAGAAACGACTAGTAGAACCGAGGCGAGTTTTTCATTTTTTTCGGGCTAGTTATAATCCTTGAACACCTCTCTTCGACAGGCTAGTTGTTTTTTGATGGGGCTAGCTATATTCTCGGAAGTACAATAACAACGACAGCAATATTTCGGGCAACGAAGCTCAATTGACCATCGGTTGTCCCAATAGCTGTCCTTTAGCAATCAAAAACCTTCAGCCCAAAACGAATTCTGAGATTCTCCCTGGAGGTTTGGTTGTTCGGTTCTTGGCTTTGGGGCTGCTTGCAAACTCCGTTGCTTCGTCTTTCCCTCGAGCAGTCTTGGTTTTTTTTTTGGTTTTGGTCGAACGTGCCGAGGGCAAACTCCCGAGACGCAAAAAACAGCAAAAACGGGGATGGAACGCACAGCAAAGAGCTAAGCAACCAAACCCAATTCTGAGAGTTTTCTTACCATGATTCATGATGCAGTGACTCAGTCCATCCGCTGTAAAGCCGGTGCTATGTGCTGTTGACTGTTTACTGTGCAAATTTCCCACCTCTGCAGGTCATAGCTTGCTTCTGGTATATAGATATGAATTTTGTTCAGCGTTCTGCTAGAGTTGGTTCTCGAAGAAAGCGTGATTTGGTCATCCGGACCCTGGCCAGACTCACAGCGGCCACGAGGCTGTTGCAGCGTAGAACAAAAGGCTTCGCTCTTGATTTGAGGGAAGTAGAAGTGGATGGTTTCTGGGTTTTGCATCTAGCAACTTCATGAATTCCAGGGGGTCATCAGGAGGAGCGAATGGATTCGGGTGAGGAAACGTTCGATTCGGGCTGAGGATCGTCTCGAGTTTGTTGAAGACACTCACCATATGTTTCTCCACCTCATCTTTAGGTACTACCTCTTCTCGCTGTGGCTACTGAATTCTTTCTAATCACCACAGCAACAGTCCGAATGCCATTTAGAAAAATGCAAGTAGTTGTGGTTGTGCGTTCTGGGTACGCTGTTTCACTTGATTGCTGCCAGAAAGCCTCAACCGGTTCCACACTGCTTGAATCTCCATGGCAGAAGTACTGGTCGTAGATGACACAGTAAAGGGGGAAGGCGAAAGTGAGGCGCCAGGCGATGTTCTCTGTTTGGAGGGCATTCTTGTGGTCAGCGTTCATTCCCCATCTTCCAGTCTCCTTGCCTGCGTGTCTCTCCGAAGCCAGGTTCGCAACATGGCGTTTGCCCGAAGCTTCTGCCTGGTGACTGAGTCTTTGCCAATCTGGGGGCACCATGATATATTGTAACAGCCAGCACTGTGAGTATTTGTGCATCAGCAGTCTGCGCATGATTGCAAAAAGTGAGACAGCTTGGGGTGGTATCGTGATCGAGCTGGGCTTTCTGCAACTAACATGAAATGACTGCAGCCTCGCAAGTTGATGAAACGTGTCTGGAGCAGTGCGCCCCCCCCCGCAGGTGCAAAAAAGCCTTGCTCGAGCACCCATGGGTAGCTTCGGCAAATCCCTCAGGGATGTTGCCAACAATGTGGAGGCCCCAGGGCCTTGGTCTACTGACTGCTATTGGCCACATCCGTGTGGGATGCAGAAGACTGCTCATGGAAGTGAGGGTTCAACATGGCTTGCCAACCCGCGGCCCCTTGGCAAAAAGGGTCAGCTTGCAACCACCTGTATTCACCAGTTCACGTGAAGTCTTGGGTCATAGTGGTGTCATGTGGCAGGAACGCCTCACTCAGCTGAAGCAAGAGATCCAGGAGGACGAAGGTGGCTGCAGGTGCGAACTTCCAAGCCGGAGATGCTGAATCCCACAAAAGCCTGGGTCTGCCTCCGTGTTAGGGTCGAATTCCTCTTCAGGAACTTGTCTAGATGCACCAAGCTTACACCCAGCACATGCCACGTGCAAGGTAGGATTATGAAGGGCTGTTTGTCCTGGTGCAGGTGTGTGAGGGCTCTCCATGCTAGCACATCGACTACATCAGCCCATGCAAAATGATAGGCCTTGCCACAGCCAGCCACAGTAGAGGAAACTTCCATTGTTTTCAGAAGAAGAACATCGGCATCCAAACAAGCTTCAGCCCCATGTAAACTCAAGCCCCCCAGACGCGCCTTTCAACATCGTGCAGCTGTCAATCTCAAGATTTACCAGAACACAAGCCACAAAAGCGCCTGCTCTCCAGTTCCGGTGGCCCGGGGGCTTCTCTCACGCGGCCCACTGCACAACTGCCTGCAAGAGGAGGAGGTGGCTGCCTGCCAGGGAGTCGCCAGACCATGGCACAGCAATAGCAGCAGTGCGTTCCAGATGTCACCGGCCACTTCTTGTCCTTGCACAGAGCACCTAGCAGAGATGGTTCCATTGCTTACTTCAGCTGTTTCTGTACCCTCGTCAATTGTCTTCAGCTCATGTCTTCAACTGCCACGTAAGATGCCTCTCCTGGTTCAAGAGGGTTCAATGTTGTCGGAGTCGGGGACCTCTGCCCCGGCCGCGGTTAACGAAACATGGTGGTCGGGGCCCTGGGTCGGGCTTGCATTGGCAAAGTGTACTGTCAGCGAGGCTCCGTGAGGCTGCCAGGGCTTTGGGATGGATCCCTTTAAGGTGCGGCGCCTGACGGCCCGATTTGCAGCTGCCATGGAGTGGTGGGAGGAGCTGGACGAGGCAGAAAAGCGCCCGCGCCTCAGGTTTTAAAGGGTGATACTTTCAGCAGGGTTCAGAGATATGGGCCCATAGGAAGAAGTGGCGTGCCAAGATGGTACCTACACAGGCCTCCTTAAGTTGGTTGGATCCTGAACTCGCATCCAGTGTCAGGCGTTCCTTGAGTGAAGCCCCCCCCCCCCCCCTCTGCATCTCCTTGGACCTGAAACAGGCGCCAGTGCAGAGAACCACACGGCAAAGAACTTAAGCCTTCAAATCCGACAGAGAGGTCAAACGGCGTGCTTACCCGAGAACTTGCTGTTCCTCCGTGAACCGTCAACCTTTAAGCCACGCCATCTTGTCATCGAGTATCATCGTGTATCAGTCAAAAAGGTGAGCCTGGTGAGCTCTTACTTTCCCTTTGCCCAGTCCTGGCATGGATGGCCACTGGAATGTACTGGGGCACCTTCTATGGGACCTATGTCCGCCGCGGCAAGGCTTGGGGGGGGAGAGGAGAGTCTGGAGCTCTGTTACTCCTCTCTGCCAGACTGCGTAGTCGCTGCACTTGTGTTTTTTTTGCTTCGCGCTGCAGTTGGCAATCCCAGAGTCGGACTATCTTGCGCGAGCCTGAATCGACTTGCAAGCATGGGAAGCCTGAATCACTCGTTGGCAGAAGCTCGCAAGCTTCACAATTGTTGTTAAGTTTATGGATGCGATCCCTTCTCACAGGCACATCAGGTCAGGCAGGCTGCTGAGCTTGAGTTGTCTGCATCGGCCCAGTTGACGTCCATCTACGAGGTGCCCCAGGCGAAGAAGAAAGCTTTCGAGGCCCGACAAAACATTTGCACAGTCGAAAACAAGGTACCCAAGCACTGGTTGCAAGTGATAGCTCACCGGGCCTCGCATGCAGTTCTCAACTGCGCCGGCCAAGCCACCAAAGCAACCCTGCAAGGCACAGACAGGAGAAAAACACACACACACACACAGACACAGAGACAGACGCAGAGTTCCTCAAGCTCTTAGGGTAAGTAGCACAAGCAGGCCAACTGGAGCGACCAAGCGCGACTGGCTCAGCGGCAGCCAGGTTATGAGTGGACGCGAACCTATAAGGCGCGCATCTGCGTGTTTGATCGTGTTGGGGCAGGTCTGGCTGCAAGAAGTGTTTGGGAAGAAGTGCTATGCAGGCCATCGACTGGGCTGAAGCGCCCTTCCAGTACATCTCCTTCCGTATGTGGGACCAAGCAGGAAGCTACTACAGGCCAGGCCCTTGGAGACCAGCACAAGGGTCCATTTCGGAGTGGGGTTTGACAATTTGAGGCAATGAGATACTCATATCGTCAGTCTTCCCCTAACATTGCATCGCCGAACCGACCTTGATACATGGGCGCTCTCAGCGCGGGGAGGGCATACGCCTGGCCGCTTGACCATCATGCCGCGAAGACGAGGATGAGAGGGAGGGGGCCGGAGGGGGGGGAGGGGGAGGGGACAGGAGGGGGCGGGGGGAGGGGCCTGAATCGGCTCACATGGACTTTGGACTGCGGGTAAGCCTGCCGCGTTCGGCCTGACCCCTACGTCCGGCAGAGCAAGAATAGAGAAAGAAAGACAAAGAGAGAGCGAGAGAGAGAGAGAGAGAGAGAGAGAGAGAGAGAGAGAGAAAGAGAGAGAAAGAGAGAGACAGAGTCAACATCTCCGAGCTTTTCCTTCCCACTCCGAAAGCTGGGGCGAGGGGCAGACCCCCGAAAGAAAGAAAGAAAGAAAGGAAGGAAGAAGGAAGGGAGGAAAGAGAAGGGCAGCCAAGATCCAACCATGTCTTGCACAAGAGCGAGCCAAGATTTGGCATGAGCGGGGGGAAGTCCGCCATGTCGCCCTCTCCCCGTCTTGAGTCTCGACACCTCGCCATTCCATCAAAGGAAAGCCACTCGACTCCCAGTCCTTAGGAACCTTGGTTGACGCGCTGACGCGCTGACGCGCTGTGTACATCATAGCCGTCATAGCCTCATGGATATGTGCCTCGGATGCCCCACCCCGCTTCCTCTCACTCGTGATGCACCAAGTGGCTCTAGGATCCCCTCAGTTTTGTGGGGGTCTGGAATGGTGACCCTTGACACCCTTGAGGGTCAGGAACTCAGAGGTCTGAAATGGGGTTAGGGGACCATTTTAGACCCTTCCCAGCTTACCCATTTCACGTCAACCCCTCGCTGAAGGGTCTCACGACCTTTCCGTTGTGGTCTAGAGAACCAAACCATAGCCAATACCGACAAGTCCATAACCAACAAAGGGGTCTGAAATGGGCTTTTTCAAATTATACCCAGCTCCCGGGAAAAAAAACCACAGTTGGGGGTCTATAATGGGGCCCCAACCCCACCCCTCACAAACTGAGGGTGTGCTCTACGCTCTAGGTTCATGCAAGTGGCTTCCCATGCTTGCCACAAATATCTTTGTCACCCAGGATGGTCCAGTTTGACTCTACGTGGAAGGAGCTGACGAAGCGCGTGGCAGAGACCTGCGCCAGCCAGAAGGACCAATTGCTGCCGAAAATACTGCGTGAAGCTGTAGATGTTGGACAACTGCTAATCGCACTTTGAGCAGTGATTGCGAAGGACACTGTCTACAGAATACTGGTGGACGACTCTGTGAAGCGAATTATTGAATGACACAGTCTTCATCATTGCCCAGGTGTTGATGTTGTACAGCCCAGATGTTTCGTCATGGTGCAAGAATGTTACCATTGACAGCGCTCTGCTTACTGTGAGGGTCTTGCTCAGCTCCCGGTAGGTTGTGGCCACGGAGCCAAAGAGCTGGTTGTGTCAAGCAGAGCAGTTCACTGGAAAGTTCACTGTAAACAGAGCGGAGTTGCAATTTTCGACAGCGCCGGAGCATGCAATATTATGCCATGAAACCCCGTCTCTGGACGAAAGGAAAGACTTTACCTCAGCACCTTAACCCATTCCAACCTGAACCACTTTGACGAGTCGCTGGATCCACGCAGAAGCTGGCGTGATATTCGCCGATTAACCGCAGCAGCTGACTTGCATCATCGAATCATTGTGAGAAAGGCATGTGTAGCCTTGCAGATCGTCGCTTCTCACCCAACCATCGTGCCTCGTCTCGCACCCAACGCAGATAAAATGTATTCTGGCGTGCGTCGCTAAACTGTCTTTGCTGGAGCACCAAGCCTGAATAGTGCCTGAATTTTGTTAGCTCTGCAGGGGACGACACATCCTCCTCACTGAAGGCCCGGAGGGATCTGAGCACAGAAGTGAGTCGGTTTTAGGATGCCTGTGTTGTGTTTGTCTCCTAAAAGCTTTGCCAGTAGCACATATTTTAACAAGCGCAGCCCAAGCCCGAGCATGTCAGGCCACGGGCTCCAGAAACTGGGAAGCCGCTCTAAAATGCGTGGGGCCCAAGGGCAGCAAACAAGAAGGCGATCAGATTGGGTTCTGAGGTTTTCTCAAACTCATCCACGTGTGCTGTGTTGGCACAGTTTTTAATAACTGAGCAGAGTTGACGTCTCAGGCTGCCGTACTTGTTTTGGCGACTCGAGGCTTTCGTGGGATGTTTCGATACTTCGCACGATAACCCAATTCGACGGCACTGCTGTTGCCTTTTCGAATCACCTGATCACCCGTTGTCTCAACAATAAAAACGTTCACGTCGTAGACACCGAATCAGCAACGGAGTGAGGTCCACTGAGCGCAAGGGATGGCTACGATCGGCCCGCCACGCGAGATGGTGCGGGCCTTTGGGTTGAGCCAACCGCGACTCCACCTCGAGCCTATTTGGATTCTAAGTTCTGACTTAGGGAAATGTAGGGTTGTAGCTGGAGGGGCCTCAGCACCTTGTCAGAGTCACTGTGAGGCTTCCATCCTACACCTAAGTGTTCACCTTTGCTGTAAGCTGCAAGGTGTTCGGCCGTGCACACAGGATGGCGGCAGCAGATGGCGCGGGGCTTTGGGTGTCCAGCCGTCCTGCGGAAGCGCGGGCAGGTTAGTGCAGTTTGCTTCGTTCCTAGAACTGGGAAGTTCTTGGCGTGTGTACGCAGGGATGCGGGCCGTGGCGTCATGTACGTCCCAGAAGGGGTTGAAGCGGGGTATACGCTATGCTATCATACAGCTCTCTCAGGCGCGGCGGCAGCAATTTGGACAGCAGTCGCCCGGTGACTCGAGACGGTCCTGTATTGGAACACTCTCGACAAACACTGGACGGCCGTTGCCTTAGTCGGACGCAGGATGGCCTGCCTTGTTTGCTCGACAGTCATGTGCAGGCACTGAGGCATGTTTTCGTACATGCCCAGGTAGAGGATTATGTTGAAGCAGACACCCTGAGCTCCCTTTTTGTTACAAGGCGTTCGGCCTAGCACGAGAGATGGAGCGAGGCTGCAACAGGCCGCCTTTGCTCGAGGGTGGGTTTTGGCTGAACATGACTGGATGGGTTTATTCTAGGGCGACCATGACTGCCAGTTCGAGCACCTATTCACAGATCGACATGGCGTTCTTGCAGTACACGCTCTTAGCATGTGGCCGCGTACGGGCTTTGAAAGTTGTACTTTGCCGACAATGACGAATGGTTAAACAAGGGCATGGGAAAGTGCTCTGCCATCCTTTCTTAGTGTATCCTCGATCCTTCGCCAAAGCATCTGACAGATGATTGATGGGAATCGTCGATCAGCTGAAGCTGGAGCTCGACCTGGGACCAGGCCATGAACTGAAAGCACGGATTCGTGCTGATGAGCACTAAGTACTGATAAGTGTCTCCCAACTCCCAATGCATCCCCCAACCTCTGTCGCAGGGACGGGCGCGCCTCCAGGTCTCGCAGCCAAGTTGGGGATATTAGGGGGCCTCCCTCAAGTCTGGGAGGGTTTGAGGGTTGGGAACGTTGAACATGTCGGGCTTCAGCTTTCGGGCTTGGGGATGCTTGGGGATGCTTGAATCGCTTGTCGTGCTTCCACACAGCCTCCCCGAGCTTGACTGCTACATCTTCTTCGGAGTCGGCATCAACCCGACTTATTGTGTTTGCTTAATGCAATCACAAAGAAGAGGAATGGAAAGTCTTCAATGCCTCAGTAATGCATGTACCTGACTCTTCGCGGCAGACACCCTCTCTACAATTTCTAAGATGATCTGAGATGTGAGCCTTGGCAGGGGGGGTACTGCCGAACGCCGTGGCCATGACACATCCATGCGTCAGGACCCGGATTTTGCGCTGATGTCAAGATGTTGTTGGCGGGAGTTGCTGTGCTGAGTAGCTGGTTGTCCTGGAGTTTCGGCTCGGCTGTGGAGAGACTGTTACAGCTACCTGGAGAAGCGTGGTCAGAACTAGAATGCAAACATAAGATCCAAGCTGCTGCAATGAGAACTCGCAGGGGTGGTGCTTTCATTCCGCATGTGGAACGATCATGCAAGTGAATTCGGCTGTGAAAGATTTTGGGGTCCGGGGTCCAGAGTGTCAGGACTTCCGGGTAAGGGGATGGGGGGGGGGTGGGCGTGTTCCTGTGGGTTGCCGTGGCATCCGAGAACTTGCAGGCGACCGGCAGAAGCAAGAAGCGCCATCCCTCCCAGCACGTGTGGAGCTGAGGAAGCTGCGGCCCAATGTGACCCATAGGAAATCTTGGAGAGGGGCAACCCACTTTAGATCCAAAAACTCAACTTGTCCCTTCAGTCCCTGCTCGCTAGGGCTGCGAGGGTCGTGAGGGGTGCGATTGTTCTAGGAGCTCCTTCTCTTGGTTTCTTGGAAACTCTTCGAATCGCGGAAGCCGCTTAGGCTTTAGGAACCGGATGTCGGGAGAGCACTTTTCTCCATCCCAGGCGCCTGAGGTCTTAAGCCTGGACAACAACAGCTCCAGTCCCGAGGTGGGGTTCTGAAGTTCCACATGTGTTCCACATGTGTATGTTGGGATGCCATCTTGCCCATCTGTGCGGCCCGCCTGTAAAGGTGGCGTTTAAATGTCGCGCTCGCGACCCCTCTCTCAGATCTGAAGCTCGCAAGAATTTGCCAGGTTCAGATTCAACCTCAGCAATCTCAACCTCTACAGTTGCTTCTGATGGAAGACTCCCGGCAGAATCGCGCTCCTTTCGGCGTGCTGGCACCTGAGTGCCTCAGCCCCTGCATGGACGCCGACGAAAGTGCCGGGAACCTATCCGATGGACTCGAGCTGATTGGTTGTTCCATGTTGTTCCTTTGCCAGCATCTTCGTGTGGCAGCGCCACTTAGGCCGAGCTGCTTGAGTGACGTGGAGAACATTGATTTTTGCCATTGAGCTTGATGGCTGCCAAGACTGTGATGGCAGACGGTAGCAGTTGAAGAGTCTGAATCTTACATTGCCATGGCAGCTTGTCAAGCTGTGCCGCAGAGTTTATCTTCAAACACGGTCCGCGTTTCTACTTTTTGACCTCCAACGACGACGCTGTCATACTCCGTCTTTTTTTTCAAGTTTGCAGGGACGACTGCAAGTCATCCGGAGGTCCTGAGATGTGCTGCAGATGTGCTGCGGATGTGCAGTTCCGGATCGCAGACTCGGCGTACAAGGCGAGTTGTACCAACAAATCGCAGGAGAAGGGCCGAGGCCTTTGGGTGTGGGGCCTCCGCGGCTTCTTGCCGAACAGCGGCAACCGCCGTGGTGTATCGATCTTGTGAGGGATAGGTCGGATAAGTCATATGGCAGTACCCAGCATCTGTACTTGCCTCCACGCGAACAAGAAACCCAAGGGAAGAGCGGAGGCATCACAGCGCATACACACAGAACTGCCGTCCGCTCCTGCGTAATATTGTGTGACTGCGCTCGGCTCCATGTCAAACCGACAACTGGGCGGAGCGCATGCATGAGCACGATGGTTCAGGACGGGAAGAACCAAAGTGCGATCCGTTGTGTTAATAGTGCAGAGGCCAAATTAGGTGGAACGCTCTCCTTTGACAGGCAGCAGCGCCATGTGCGCGAATCTACCTCTGTCCTACTGTAAACACCCTTTTCCACCTTCTTTGCGGCGTTTTTTTGCAAGGCATGTTGCACCCCAATTCAACAACTTACCCTTTGGCGTTTCACTTCGTATTATTTTCAACACCATCTTTGCAGGCTCAGCCGTGGACGGTGCCAAGTGCAGAGAGCAAGTCAAACACCATTGACAAGCCAGAAAGTTTGGGCTCATCTTGTGTGGAGGTTTGGCAGGTTAGGCATCGCTCCAGCTGCCTTAGCCCTACTAGCTCGCTCTGTGACCTCAGGGTGTTCTCGCCCTCGCGTGGACAGGTTGTTGCTTGTCGCAGGCTGGGCCACGCCCAGACTTCAGGGCGAGCCACGCCAAGGTTTAAGGCAGAGGGTGTCGACCTTTGGGACTAGCACCGACTCGCATCATCATGCAGTAGCCTCCATGATGCAGGGCATGATTGTTCCAGCATAGGATTCGGGATTATGTTGCAGCACCTTCACCGAACAGAGAACTCTTGCAAGCACCTGACCGCGAACAGTGCCTGACAAAAAAGCCATGCCTGGATCGAAGGCTCAGGATGGGTCAGATTCGTCCCGGCCTCCAGACATGATAGTTTGTGCAGGACGGTGGCCTGTTGTCTGCGCTTGGGAAGACCCTTCCTTTCTGCCGTGCAACATTTGGACCTCAGTCAAGCGCTTAGATCTTAGATTTGGTGACTGCGTTTCCAGCCAATAGGCAACACATCGCCGCCAATTTTCTACACAAAACGAGCAGCTGATGACTATCGCAAGGCGCCCATCTAGTCAGCGAGCGGCAGCAACCTCCTACCTCTTCTCCAGCACACACAGCGCACAAGCCCTCAAGCAGACTGCCTCGTTTCTGAGCACTGGGACTGGCCGTCTTTCGACTCTGTCCCGGCCTTGGTGCTGCCAAGCTGTGTAAGCCGCATATGCTGTGTGGGGGAGTCCGCGGGGGATCCAGATCCCAAGTTGAGCTCCAAAAAGCGTGATTAAATGATTAGGTGATGGGCAAGACCAAAGGTTCGAAGTCCAAGAAGGACAAGGCGCCGAGCATGCCGAGCACGGAAATTCACGGTACGTCGACGAAAACCTGCCATGCGACCTGACAGGCCCAGAAACGGAGTAAGGACAATGAGGCGCGCACCAAGCCCCCGTTGTGTCCCTTCCATGTGTCTACGCAGAGCAATCTTCGGCCCAGATTGGGCCAGCCGAACCTTGGTTATGGAAATGTTTAGCAGCCTAAATCACAGTGGACTCGCAACTCAGAAGCTCTCCCACTCCGTTCTCAGCTCCCCTGAGCATGACCCCTGGCCTCAAAAAGAATTCTTCGTTGCAAATTCCGTTGAGGCCCTGGATGCCGAGATTGCGGGCCAGGCAACACACCGGGCCCAGAGGGGTTCTCAACATGTCGAGCTGTTGGGGGTTGTTAGCAGGGTTTGGGGTTTGTTGCTTTTTCGGGGATTTAGGGAGAGAGAGCTTTGGGTTTTGAACCCCTGGTTGTCAGGTCAAGGAAGTCGAAGAGCGACTGCAGGCGGTCCTGCGGTTTTCTGTGAGGTCACCTGAAGCTGAGATAAGCTGAGCTGTTGGGCCCAACCCGGTGCCAAATATTGTGGTACATGACTCGCAGTGTGGAGCGTCTCCCGCTTCAGACGAGGTTCTACTGAGTCTGTTGCAAGAGTCGAACGTAGACAAGGCCGATCCCTGCTAGGCGCTCACCGTCGAGATGAAGCAAGTGGAGGCACTGCAGTAGAGTCGGTAGAGAGCGACTTCCTGCGGCTTCCGACCCACACGACAAAAGCGTGCAACAACACTTCTCTGCGAGCCGCGCAATTTCTTGGAACTTGCAACATTGTTTACATGATATGACATGACTTTCCATGCTTTGCTCCCGCCGGCTCATCCGACTCTCACGACTGCCAGGGGAAGATCAAGCATTGTTTACTAGAGGCCAAGAGGGCTGAGCTGACTGAGAAGGCGCAGTTGTGCCAATTGCAGGGCATCCGTCCTGTTCTGAGCAGTACAACCATTCATCCGCACAAGGAGCTGCAGCCCCTGCCGGAAGACCTAAAAGTCTACAGACAGGCGCGGCCCATGCTGGACATGCCATTGAGAGTTCCTCTGCTGTTCTAGTTACTAGACGAGCTGCCTTGACCAGTTTCAACAGCTCGTGGTTGGGAATGATCGAGTAGGACCCGAGCAGTGCAGCGGCTCAAGAAGTCGGCGTGCGAAGGAGAGACACAAAAACTAGGACATGCACCCTTTTGAGGTATCTCTACTACAGGGCCGCATGGTTTCAGGAGGTACCCGTGATGGCCCCCCCTTGTAGTAACAACCAAGCACACTGGTGGATAATTCAAATCCTGACCCCGACCCCAGGATGATGTAGTTGCGTGCAGGTGGGCAAGATGTTCATCCTGCAGCCCAAGCCCGATCTGGCCAGGCCTGCTGCTCCGCGTAGTTTCTGGAATAGGGACGGGCTCTGCGACTCTGAAACTCCCCCTTCATCTTCATTCTGGATTTTTCTCCCTGTGACCCATCCAAGGCCAAGGCCAGAGGGGAGTGAACCGTGAAGCCGTGAGGTCTATCGAGAGAAAGCGGCAAGAACAGATAAGTCGTATGCAGCATTCTTCTGCTGAGCACATCTAGAGCTCGTCTGGATTCGAAAGAAGAAGGCTGCACGTACTTGCACCCCGTGGAATTGGTCATCGGTGAGATTCCTCCGAAGACTGGAAGAGGACAGTGTCCGGCCAGTCGGCCCATAGTCCCAGATTACAGAAAACCAAATTATCTTACGCAAAAAGAAAGGTCGTAAGAGCATCCGTGGAGAGGGACCCATCCACGCATCCCTCCCCGCCAGATCCCACAACAGATCACTCTCCACCTCAAAACGAAAGCCGAGTCTATTTCAGAGAGAGCCAACCCTAACAACGACAGCTCAATCAGCGTAAAGATCGGGTGAAACATATACCCCTCGAAAGAAGTCAGACAACCTCAACCTATCTTGCAATGCCACGGACGGTCTTTGGAACAGTATGCTTGCTTCAACCTTAAACAACGAAGTTATAAGAGCATCCACCACAGATGAAACTCATCTTCATGGTCTTAATGCTCTTAATGCTTTGAATGCTCTTGGTGTAGCAGTAGCATTCGCGGCAGTCGGGCCCCTTGCGCAGGTCCCTCAAGGCTCAAGTGGCAGTGAAAACTTTGGAGAGTCAGTCCTTGAAGCAGGCGTGGCTGGAAGCACCATGCCCCACTTTGTAGGGTTGGGGCTTGCTGTAGCGACGTTGTGAGTTCAGCTGTGTTTTTTCGGAGAGTTTGGGCTTTGTTCTGTGGTTCGGGGCTGTGCAGGTTGCGGGGTTGCGGAGTTGCGGAAGGGTGGCTGCTGGCCTTTGCAGAGAATGTTAGACAGCAAGCTCTCTTCTGCCATTCAAGTTGAGCGTTCAAGTTGAACGTGGCTCGTGGTCCTTCGCGGTCCCACACAGGCTCATCACAAGATCCAGGAGAAGGTCAAGAGCGAAGCTGGGGACTGAAAACTACTGCCAATTCGGTTTCTTGTCTTTTCCACCCTTTTCCACGGGTACCGTATTTTTTTTGTGATTTTTTCTGTTTTTTTTTTTCCTTTTGTTTTTTCCTGTTTTTTGTCAAATTTAAGGCACGAAAGAAAGGAAGGAAGGCAGGAAGGCAGGAAGGCAGGAAGACGGGAAGAAAGAAACAAAGAAAGACAGAAAGGAAGGAAGCAAGAGGAAGAAAAAATAAGGAAAGAAAGAAAGGCAGGAATAGAAAGAAAGACTGCAAGAAAGAAAGAAACACAGGCAGGAATAGAAAGAAAGATAGAAAGAAATACAGAAAGAAAGAAAGGCATGAATAAAAAGAAAGACAGAAAATCAAGAAAGAAAGAAAGGCAGGACTAGAAAGAAAGACAGAAAGAAAGAAAGAAATACAACAAATAAAGAAAGAGAGAAAGCAAACAGGAAAGGCAGGAATGGAGGAAGAAATAAATGAATAAAGAAAAACACAAGAAAGAAAGAGAGAAACAACGACAGCAAGAAAGCAAGAAAGAAAAAAACAAAGGAAGGAACAGAGGAATAAAGGAAAGAAAGAAACACAGCAAGACAGAATAATAAAATAAATAAAGAAATAAAGGAAGGAAGTGAGGAAGAAAGAAAGGTACAAAGAAAGAAAGAACGAGAGAAAGAAATAAAGAGAGCAAGAAAGCAATAAATACAGAAAAACACGAACGAAATACATAAAACAAAAAAAGAAAGAAAGGAAGAAAGGAAGGATGGAATGAATTTAGGGTTCCGCTCGCTTCGCACGTTCTTGGTTGACCCTAAAGACCCTACGCCTTAAACCATAAACCCTAGACCCCCAAAACCCGTATGTGGAACCTGTGAGGATACAACAAACGCCCTTCGGCACAGCGGCCGGGCAGTAGTAAACCCGAAGGATTTAGGTTTGTAATTAGGGTTTAGGGTTTGAGTGTTTGAGGTAAGGGATTACGGCTCTAGCCGGGGTCCGGTGTTGGTTTTTGCCTAGCTGTTAGATCAAACAAATCCCATTTGAAAACTATTGTGTTTGCAAATGGCGGGGGGCTGCGCCCCCCCCAACCCCCCCGCTTTTTTATAAGGCGCCCAAGCGTGCTTCTGGTTCACACGAATCCCTTGCAAAACTCATCTTGCGGGATTGTGTTTGCAAATTGGGGGGGGGGGGGGAATTCCCGGTGTGCAAGCGTGCTTTTAGTCTTTAGTTCAACGAATCGCTCCCAAAACTCATTTTGCGAACATCGCTTTGCAAATGGAGGGGGGGGGAGTGGGGGGCCCCAAACCCCCCCGGCTTTTTGAAGGCGCGCAAGCTTGCTTTAAGACAATAAGAATCCCGTCCAAACCCATCATGCGAGCACCATGTTTGCATTATTTTTTTTGGGGGGGGCGGGGTTGCTACCCCAAGGGTCATTAGATGTGGTCAGGTTCCGGACATGCGGTACCGCTGAGGAGCCTGCGGAAGCTGAAAACCAGCAAAATTCACCAAAAAAACCAGGAAAATACACAGAAAAAAATCCCAACCAGAGGAGGAGGATAGGCAGAACCAGAGGGCATGTTCAGAAAACCAAAAGAAAAGCAAGGAAAAACAAAAAAAATCACAAACAACCCAGAAAAATTGACAAAAAAAATCCTCGCTCCCTTTTCCAGCTGCAGTCGCTGCCAGGGGACGTTGCATGTGTAGGCTCGAGGTCGAATGCTGGTGATCGGCTCGTTTATCAGCAAACAGATCGCGGGCTTTGTCCGGCCTTGTTGCGGCTTTTCCAGATGTGGCTTGCTAATGCTCGCAATGTTTTGCGACCCTTGTTCTGTTCCCTGCTGTCCGGTTCGCGCTCCAGACGTCCACTTTTTGCAGATGTGGATGAGCTGTCTTGGTGCCCCTTCTTGTCTTGCTACATCTTGCTACGCACCTTGCTGCACGGTACCATCTTGCCCAGGCTGATGGCCTTAAGGAGCTGATCGGCCCAGAGAGGACCGCGTGCTCTCGTGAGCAGCTCAAGCAGCTCATTCTCAGGTGACTTTCTTCCGAGCCTTTGAAGGGTTGGACAGCTCTTCAAAGTTCCGTTTGCATCGGCAATGCCGCAATTTCGGCGGGTTGGATGACGCCTTCATGGGATGCCGTCGCGGTGCTGCCAGAGCAAGTCCCCGTAGCTTGAATGCAGGTTTGGGTTTTTGTGGTCATCTTTGATACGAAAGCCTCGCAGGATGAAGCAGCTTTTCCAGTCCGGAGGCCTCGGCTCGCGAGCACCTCTTGAATTCTGCCAGATTAAGGAAGTTTGGCCCAGATTTGGTTTTTTCATGTTCTGCATCTTTATCAGAAGTCCTCGTAAGAAATCTCAAGGAACAACGGGCACGAGCCTGCTTTTCAGGCTCCACAGGCCCTGCTGCGGAAGGCGCGGTGTGGCATTTGCGGGCTTCGGACATGTCGCAACGTCTTCCAGGATGCAACTAAAATAATTAGCTTAGTCAACTAAGTTTCTGGTCGCACAAGTATCAGTCCAAGTGCCAGCCACGAGTTCCGTGAACACAGCCGCAGGCCCAGTTCAATCCGAGGATGCCATGATGCCTCTGTTTGGAAAGGCAGAGTCCAAGCCGGAATCGAAGGCTTGGGCTATCAGAGACCGGGGGGGGGGGGGGGAAGGGCAGATTTCAGATCTTTCGTGCTCGAAGCAAAAATGAAGAAAACACCTTTGAGCTTGTGGACATGTTTCTGTGCATAAGTCTGCATGACATGTGCATGGCCTTCAGTACTGCACTGTACTTCTAGGAAGCATCCTTGCAAACAAGAAGCTTTGCGATTGCCTGCAGAATATCTCCGCTCCCTGTGAAACATGCTGAAGATGCTGGTCATAAGAGCGTTTCGTGCTACTCAGCACTCGTCGAATGCCAGCATCGTAGCAATCAGAGACTCGGGGGCTTTTGGCAGATCAGCTTTATTGTCAAAAGCAGACGGCAGTAAAGAAGGAGTCTGCTCCCTTAGTTCCTTCCTCTTGTAGTGCGCGGGTCTTGCGCAGAGGGCAGGATTGCTTCGCCGATGGTTCGTTCCGAGGGTCTTGGCAACGAAGACGTGACTAGTTAATGTTAACGCATAGCGCTGCCGTGCACAGTGACTGAGTGCAGCTGCTTGAAATTGAAAGCCTTGCTCCGGCAGCATTGGGATAATTCGGGGATCCTGGTCTGTGCAAGAGGGACCTGCAGAGGCTGCGCACGCAACACGAGCCTTCAAGCGGGACTGCTGTGTTTGAAGAGCCTCGAGCAAGACATTGTGCAACAAAAACAAGACAAAGGGACAAGGCAGAGCATAAGACAGAGCAGGGCTCTAGAGGGGCCGATCTCCTGTGCTGTGGAGGCCGAGCCTTCAGCCGGCGACAAGCCTGGGGCAGCAGGACTACTTGGACGCCTTTGTTGCAGAAGCGATCAGGTGTGAATTTGTCGAACGCTCACAGCATCTCTGGGGGAGGGGCTGAGCAGTGAGATTGCTGTCTACTCAAGTCTAGCCCACTTTACAGGCCTGCTATCCACAACAAATCACGAGCATCACAAGGAGACTTTGTAGGGCACCGCAGCCAATGGTAGAGTGCACCAGGGAACTTCGGGCAACATGCCGTTCAATTTGAGAACATCTAAGAAAGGCAAATTTCAAGCTCTTCTGACGAGCTGCGTGCAACGCGCTGCTACGAAAAGGGTAGATGGACGTAGATGGCCGCGCTTCTCGTTTAACCTTCTACAGGAAAAGAAAGCAAGCCAAGCGAGACAAAGAAGGCCGGGCGTGAGACATCCTCTGTTTCCTCATGTCAAGTCCGACATTCAGAAATCGTCTGAAATCGTGGACGGAACTCAATACATGAGACTCACTAGTCTAGGCTCGGCACCAGCATAGGCTCCCGCAACGGTGGAGGTGTGAGTCTACCATCTCGTGCCCAGCTCAGTGGTCAACACAGGCAATGAAGGGATTTCATGGCCAGGAAAACGCATCTGGGGTCCGGCAGCAGCGCCAAGGTTGTTCGGCTCGGCGGCGGCTGCAAGCCTACCACGAAGCACCTCACGGGAACACAAGCAACAAAACATTCACCAACTGTTGACATGCGGTTTTGTTGTTGTCTGTTTTCACAGCTAGACGTGTGAACTGAAGATTTTGTAGCCACTGTCATTGATCAGGACTCTGCGCATGACAAGACTGGAGGTAGATAAGCCGTGATATCACACTGATTCAGTGTCAAGCAACGTTTGGTATGAATTCAACGCCGAAAGCGGAGGCTGCATGTTGTGCAACAGAAAGGTCAACTTTGGCTTGGACATTGTTTGGTTTCTGCTACCAGCAACATGTGCCTGTGCGCCTTCTTATCGATGATGAACGCATTCCTGCTCAGCCTGATTTTCAAAGCTTCGGCCATTGGCCACAGCTCACGCAGACAAACCGCAGAAGCAAGCCGCAGAAGCTGTGGCTGCATAGGCTCCAAGACCATCACAGTACAGCGTTTTGGCTAGGCCTTGGCTCATGAGGTCTTGAGGACAGCCTACTTAACTGTTACTTAACCATAGCTGCTCAGCCGGCATGAGCACTAGAAGCGTATCGGCCTGGACCATGAATGAACACATATGAACACCTTCGGAAAGAGCCAGCTAAGTAGAGATTGTATCGATCTCCCCCCTTGAGTTGCCCTTTTGCTGTAGCCTTGCTGTCTCCCATATCATGGCGGAGCAAGGCAGGGCCGATGTCTTGTGGATTCTTCTGCACCTCTGCCTTTTACCTGCCTCTGCCTCCTTCTCTCACTCTGCGCCAGGGTCTACGGATGTTGGGCTTGCTGCGCTCAGCGTGGCCTTCCTATTTGGCGTTTTAGGATTGTCAGTGGCCCAGGATGACCATTGATGTGAGGGAGAAGCCAGTCGTAGAATCGTTGTAGATGTGAAGAATTGGGATCCTCCGGGCCCCCGACGGCTATCAAGGTTTGCCTTTTTCGCGCTTCGTGCGAAGGCAGCGGCCGAGGAGGCCGGAGCCGGTCTTGCTTGCTCAGATCCCGCTTTCGCTGACTGTTGGTTCTGTGTTACAATCATCCATGCACATAACACCGTGTTTACCGTGAGTATTGATTCTTGCATGGCGGCTATGCAGGAGGAGAAGCAGCAGCAAGAGCAGCCTGGAAGCTCAGCTTTTCAACTGCCAAGCCGCTGGAAAGTGCTCGACATGTGCCACATGTCATCACGGAGGCGTGGGCAAGGGGTGCCTGCCACAACGCCACTAAGTCAAGTCTCTGCAGTTCAGTTCGTCTGAGTAGGTGCATCAAGTGTAGAACTTCGAAAGCCAGATGGGACAGTTGTCCCAGAAGTACCTGGGAACCAATAGCACTGACGGGTGTTGGTAATGCGCAGCTTTCAGGGTCTAGTCGCAGCTCACCATGGTGACATCGCTGCAACTGTGAGCTTTTCTGCACCGGGGAGCCACACTACGACCGTGGCGGATTCTAGATGCTGGGAGACCTTGGGAGGCAGGATGTGCAATTTCAGAGAGCATGTGGCAAGGAGAACATGACAATAAATCCGGAGCTCGCCGAAGATAACATTGCTGGCGACGACAGCAAAGGCATTTCTCTCTGAGACACTTCTCTCTTAGAAGTCCAGGCTGCACATTTTGCGATTTAGCGGTCCTGTCGTAGGTGTCAGCTGCAGGAACAGTGATTGCAGCGATGCTGTATGATTCCGCAATTCTGGGAGGCTTGCGATGTTTCGACTTCTGAATCTCCAGTGCTGGTGCTTTGCTCACCGCTGCACCACCGAGGCAAGCTACGGGAGGTCAAAGGCCAGCTGTTCGAGTTGCAAGCGCTCTGGAAGGTAAACGTCGCCTTTCCAACCTAGGACATAGCCGCTACAGCCTCTAGCTTCTTCAACTGTCCACGAACTGGGGTGCTGCAAGAGCACGTCGCTATCGAGCTCCTCCGACTTTTGTGGGCAGGCGGCGGGGTGCTCTGGATCGCATGCAGCGCGGCACCTCGTGCAGCATTTGGTGGGGAAGGCTTGCTCACAATCTGAATGGTAATTAGGCTATTGGCCGGGGTTGAGATTGCGAAAAACAATATCCCTTGTTTGATTGAGGTGTGACATATGTCGAAGACTCCATAGCCATGAAGCATCTTCCGGGCCGATTTTGTCCTGGAGGGAGGGGGTTCCAAAGATTGTTTTTGAAGATTCGGTCAAAGTCGAGCCTGCAAATTTATGGGCGGGAATTGGTGTGCTTCGCCGCGGGCCAATTTGGAACTCAACGGCTCACGAGAAGTTTGAAGATTCAACAAACGTACACTGAAAGAAAGGCGATCGCGAGAAACGCAAGTGGGCCGAAAAGTCTGAGGAGTTTTTTCGGAGCAAGCCCCTATTCTTTATCAGTTTTGCGATTTGCGCTCTCAGACTGCAGAGTTCCTCAGTTGGATTGCGCCCTATCTGCATTGAGGTGCAGCACGTGCTGCTGGCAGTGGAGAAGCTGCTGGCGAGGCAGTGCCGCTGAAACTGATTTGGGGTTGGCGAGTCGCAGGGTTTGTCTGAAAGATGTTGACAAGGGTGGCTTAGGACTGTGAGCTTGGGCATGATTGGGCTGATGTTCGAGATAGTCGGTTTGCTGTGATTTGGATTTGGTGATGTCATAAAATCCTGTCCCCTCAGGGCAAGGATGGCGAACCCAAATGCTGTTCTGGTTTTCATTGGCAGCGTTCTGCTGTGCCGGCTGAAGGGCCTAGGGAGAAAATATGGCACATACATGCACGTACGGTTCGGTGCTTCTTTCTTGCAATGTCCGAGGAGCCAGAGAACCAGGCCGGCAACAAGAAAGTGAACGCCGCCAAAGAGCTAAAAAAGCAGGCCCATCCAAATGTTCTCAACACGCTTGTCGATCTCCAGACCAGCAGCAATGGCACAGGAGAAAAGAGCGCAGCAGCAAGCCGACCGAGAGGCCCTCACTGACATGACTGACATGACTGACATGACTAACTACTGCTACGGTCTTGAGAACTCAGCGTTGAGAGCGCAGCTGCACTTTGGACTTTGGCCTTTGGGCTAAGGCATATCAGCACAAGCAGGAGAAGAATGCAAAGTGCGCCTATAGTCGACCGGCTTGAATGTAGGGCTCTGGATCATGAGAGGTATGCTCAAAGGCAGAAGGAGCGGGAGGCGGAACGGGAGCGACGCGACGCAGAAGACGAGCAGGACTGCATGCGGTTGGCAGGAAGCAGTTGCGCCGGCGGACATGACCATGATTCAGGTTGAGCTGTCAAGGTACAAAAGTACCTGGACTGTAGATGTGGGCCAACGCTGCATGCTGCTGGTCGAATGAAGGCCAGGAAAGAGAAGGAGAAGCAGGAACGAGAAGAACTCAAAAAGTGCGCTGCCTACAGCATCCTGATGTTCTCTGTGAATGCGGGTCAAGCCCGCAGCAAGCACGAGCTTTACCTTATACAGGCAGAGTCCTGGTTCTCGCGCAGGTTGGCTACTCTAGTCACTGCTTTGGGTTAGGGCGTCAAGATGTGACTAGCCAGTTGCTGATGTCGTGCTCCTACCGCATGTTTTGATTGTTCTCATGCACGCTATGGCATGCGTGGCTGTCGAGCAATGCTTTTGGACTTCTTTGGCTTTGAGGTGGAAGGAAGAGTTCGAAATCGAGGATGAGGGAGAGGACTGCATGATGCCCGGGCACTCACGGGCAGACTCAGTCAGATTCCTTCTTCGAGTCTTTTGGAGTCTTTTTGGCAAGAGCAACATGCTGAAAGTATAGCCTCAAAGTAAAGTTGTGCTTTTACTGTGCTCTTCACTTAAATTGCGCGTTTCACATCGTGGAGAGGACCTTGTCACAGCTGGTGGGGAGTCAGCCAGAGGCTCAGAGGCTCAGTGCACTCCTTCGCCTTGAGGAAGGTTCAATTTGGACCTGGCGTAAAATTGTATTACGATGCTTTTGGAGAAGCCCAAACAAATTCCGTGGAAATGTTTCCATGTGTGTTTCCGTGTGGTGCTCCGAGGCTCTGGAGCAGTGCCTCTGATGAATTCAGTACGATTTGCGCTTTCCCGTGCGCCTTCGAGGCGGAGACGCGACCAGATCCGAGGTATTCAATCTGTTCTTATGAACTGCTTTTGGTTCAGGGCGCGGGGTACTCTGGTACTCGAGCGGGATGGCAACACAAAGGTGTCCCATTCAAGTTTATCAAACTCATCGCATAGAGAAATGTGAATGAGATGTAGTTAAGGCTAGCAGGCGCTGAAAATGACCCGAACATACTTCTGGTTGAAAGGTTCATTGACTACGTCAAGCTTCGAAAAGTGGTGAACCTGGAGGCCGGTGTGAGCTTAGCGGCTAGGAGCACCCGTCGATCATTGCTTCGCTTGAAGTTCGGCCATTTGCCGTAGACCCTGGAGCCAGAAAGCACCTAGGAGGCAATCTTTGCAGGTACAACAGCCGAATCTCTAGTCTCACCGGGCCGAAACATATCACAACACACAGGCACACCCATCATTCTCATCATCTGCAGCAGCTTCAAGAGTGGCAACAATGGCAGTAATCGTGGCATGAGTCAACTAGCGATATCACTGACAATAGTAGCAATAGCTAGCAATGGTACATGAATAATAGGTACAATGGCACTATGTGTAATCATAGTAAAATTTTTCTTAGCACTATCAGTTATATCATAATATCGCTAAGAAGAGCTAGGACAGAAAGAGTAGCAAGAACAATCGCAACAATAGCAGTGCTAGTAACACAGTACCATCGTCGAAGGAGCAATCATGGTAACACTAGTATCGGCCACAAAGAACTACAAACACTGCACTGGGAGTCCGGCACTTGGAAGTTCTTGGCCAGGACCTTGCTGCCGTGTTCCGCATGAAGACGGTTGTCGCCATCAACCGGTGGCTCGGCAGCTGCTGTAGCCCGAAAGTCCCGCAAGTTTCCAGGATGTTCTTAGGATCCATATGCGCTTCAGAAGCCACTTGGATGTGACCCCAGGCTCGAGGAGCTGGAAAAGATGGGTCTGGAGCCTCAACAGCGTTTGACAGATACAGCAGGTCAAGCCCGAGGCTCCCTCAGAGACCACAGACTGAGGTCGACTAAGCGGCATCTTCGACGACCGCGGCAAGTACATCTACATCACAGCTGAGGCATGCCGGAAGACTTTCATCGTAATGAAGGACATGTACCTGGGTCACGCCCTTGCTGAACGGAGTCGGAAACCTTTTATGGGCTGCTTCCTGGCCTTGATCCTAGGCCCTTTGACTCCAGACCTGAACCCAAGAAGGGACGGCCCGCCTGGAACGAGTTGTAGGTTTCTTGCGCAATGAGCTGAATCTCCTGCCACTTCCCCTGACGAGTCAGGAATCTACAAAAGCATGACTCATCTTGTGTTCTTGGTCTGATGGACTCTGTGCAACACTTGCTTCATGTTGACCTTCGTGTGCAGGAGATGGAGGCAGTGGCCTCCTGGCTCAAGCGCAAGGGCCGCATCAACCGGGCCGTGCCAGAGCCACGAGTTTTGCAGATCGGGAAATCGGGTTTGTCAGCTGCCGAATCACTTGAATCGAGGTGTGCTTCGAAGTGAGAGTGGTGATGTAAGGTACATGCCTGCTGAGCAGGACTAAGCGGTTTCTGAGTTTTCCTCGCCGTTTCCCGGCCAGGATTTGATTGCCGGCTGCAACAAGCTCATCCGGCTAAACCCAACAGCGGAGGACAAGGTGCGCGGACTCGTGTTGCAGATGTGTGGAGGAGATCATACTCCGTGTTGCTCTTGTTTCTCGAGAACGGCAACACCCACAACTGCTGCCAATGGAAGCGAGACCCCCTGACTCCTCAGCTATTGCTGGCCCTTTGTCCAGGAGAAGCTTGAAGCTGAGGCAAGGACTGCTGAAGAGGAATTGGGAGGCACGAGGGGGTGGACACCAAACACACTCGGCGACTTCTCAACAACCCTCTGGCACACTAGAATCACTAGAAGGAATCTTCAGACCTGTTTGCGCACATTCTCTCACTCTCGCTCCATGGCTAGGCGAGGCGGAGGAGGTCGCCCAGTGAACGTCGAAGAAAAAGGGAGCCGTTTTGGATTTGCCAATCAATGCCGCAAGTGCGAGCCACTGACTCTAAGAGTTGCGTTCACCATGACATGGGCCAACTGTTGCACTCCCTACGCAATGGTACCGTCTCGGAGCCTGCAGTGTTGCATGGCCCCCATAAGGCTAGCCGTCGAACCTCGTCTGACCTCTGATTTTGCACAGTTTTAAGCACATTCTTGCACAGTTTGTCACGAAACTCCGGCCTTCACGTGGACCTGCAGGGTCTCGAAAAGCACGCAACATGTGTGGACTCCCAAGAAACTGTTGGAATGGCCTGCATTGGCTTAGCTGGCTCGGAAACAGGCCTCGGGCCGTAGGTGTTCGGTTTGGGGAACAGGCGCCCCTCTCCCCAAAGCCACATGTCGACCCTCCTGTTTCTTATCCCTTCCCTTCCCCCCCCCCCCCCCCCCCCCCCCCCCCCCCCCCCCCCACCCCACAGCGCCCTACCCCCCCCCGCCATCCCGACCTCCCAGCCACGAAGCCTGTTCATGGTGCCACGAAGCCTCTTGGAAGTGGGAAGCACACGGCCATCGGCACAGACCCGGGCACACCCAGATTATCTCACATTCCATGATTGCACTACCTGCCGACCTTTGATCACTGGAAATCTCAGTGCCGAGAAGAGCAATGGAGGGGGGGAAAGCAATCGAGGGCACCTAGCAGTCGATTGAATTTAGTGTTTGTTTGGCGCTGTCCGTTGCTTGTTGCGTATGGCAACTTGCTTTCGTTTGGCCACCTTTCCGACGTGTGTCGCTCTCAGAGCAGTCTGACTTGTAGCCGCTCTTCAAACACAAAATGCTCCACGTGGAGTGCTCGACTTCGCCGCTTTCTGTTGTCTCAGAGTTTGTAGCAACCAGCGGCCGCATTTTTAGCTTTCGGCCCCAGCCTCGGAGCACAAAAGCACAGCACACAGCGCAGCTTTGACCGTTTTGTATCGTTTTGCGGATCTTGTGAGGCCTCCAGTTCATGATGTACAGGCTCGCCTCGACTTCGGAGAGCGTTGGCCGTTGGCAGATGCCTTGCTGTAGATGTCTGTCCTTTATGTATCCCTTGCGTCCCTTTAGTACGACTAATCTGTTCGCTTGCCATGTTTGGGTCTTGCCGTCTTGCTGTTCCTGCAAGACAGCTCTTGTAGCGTGCGAGCATGTTTGGCAGGACCAAGCCAGCTGCCATGAGCTCATCTATGCGACGACGTCGCCCCTTGTGGCCAAGTTCTCGGAAGTTGTGGTGGTGGGGGAGAGCACACAACGGATGCTGGCTGTTTCATCCATCTTGCTTGCGACGCGAGGTTGGCCGTAGTGGCAGCCGTGCTGCTAAGCAGTTGGCAAGGCTTCGCCGCATCACGCGCCCGAAGCGCCAATTCGGTTTGGCTAACGGTCGCTGCCAAGACACTAGGACTCAGACTCTATCCATGTCCGTACTCTCATTCCTTCTTATGCAGATGAAGCATTCAACCTTAAAAGGATGGCTTGTGCACTCTTTTGGTGCGTTTGAGCTGAGCTCAAGCCCGCAGGTTTCTCTTTCCTCGGATCCATGGGACGCCAGGCCGGGCAAGAGAATCGCTGTGACCTTTCATGAGGTCAGAGCACTTGACAGCTCTTTTTGTGTTTCTGTGATTCTGAGATGTCCCCAGTTTACTTTGCTGCAGCCTAGGCCCAGGCTCCGCACAAGACGGCTCGACAAGCCTCCGTGGTTGATGGCCTTAAGAACCCGGTCTGGGCCAGAGATGTGTAGATCGTCTTCCAGGCCCCGGTGGAATCCGGCGGGCCTGGACCAGTCTTTCGTTTCTTCCGCACATAAGATTCTGCTGACCATGCTGAAGTGCCCGGTAGATTCTAGATGGCATCCTGCTGGAAAGCAAGTTCAACCCGCAAACCAAGCCGGTTTTGCAATGAGGTCAAAACAGTGTCTGAGAGCATTGACGACTTCTACAAGGTCACCGGTAGTGACCCGGTAGTGGTTTCCGGTGTTGACTACGCCTACAGTACAGGTTCAACAGGCAAAACATTGCTTTTCGCGCCACGGCGTTTGAGATGATTTGGTCCTGTTTTGTCAGGCCTACCCGAAGCCGCCTGTGCTCCCGATGAGCCTTCGATGCATTGGAATAAGCCGAAAAGGATCCATGGTGGGAAAGCTAGTGGATGTCGGCAGCCCTGACCCAGGTACAGGAGCTTTCTGGTTGACTTCATCACTCAAGTGGTCAGCTTTCCATGTTTTGTGAGGAATTGCGGGGCGATTCGTATGCTGCCCAAGATGTCGTTTCACGTGCCAGCACCTGACTATGGTGGACTCTCGGTTCAAGTATGACGCGATCTTTGCGCTCGGGATGAGGCCTTCGGTCGCTGGGGCCGCTGGGGTGACTGCTTCTGAAACTAGACGACCGGGGCATGACATGAATATCCACAGTCCCATAACTAATTGTACTGAGCTACGTAATTAGTCCTCGCCCTTCAGCTGTTATGTCCGAGTCACACACCCTATCTATGTTCGTCTTGTCTGGATCACAATTCCAGCGTAGCATACATGCCCTCGGAGGCACTTCTACACTGGACTCATGGGCAACTATGACAAGCTTGTCATGAGTCCGGGGCTTTTGCGGGAGTTTTGTGCGTCTCTGTGTGTGTGTGTGTGTGTGTGTGTGTGTCTCTGTGTGTGAGAACAAGAGAGAGAGGGTTGGCCTGGGTTGCCGTGGACTAGGCGTACGTAGGGTTAACGGAGGGAACTAGCAGGGCCGACCGTCTCAAGTCCAGGAAGTGAGGCCGGAGTCAAGGGACCCGCATACTCATGAAAGGTGTGAGTCCTCGGGGGAGTTGAGTTTTTTGGGTTTCAAAGTGCTATGATAATTGTAAACGCTTGCGCGCGCCGCCTCGGCAGCCGGGCCGGCCCCAGGACAGGAAAGGAGGAAAGAGGGTTTCGCAAAAGGAAGGGCAGAGAGGTTAAAGGGGGGGGGGGGGTGGGGGGGTGCCTTGGACGCTTAGCGTCTATTCTGCGCGTGCTCTTTGTTTTCTTGGATTCTTCCCGAAAACCAATTCTGTTCTTGGGTTCTCGTTTGGCGCTTCAACGCGGAAGGCGTTCTACCGGATCGCTTTTTGGCGAAAGAGGCCACGAAGAGGAGACGGTCAACATTTTGACGGGAGGCCGCGGAGACGACACGGGAGAGGGGTGGTGTGGGGAGGCGTGGACCATGCCTGGAGGTTGACGGACGGGTTCGGGGGGGGAGCACGGATGGGGAGCGTGACATTCCGTTGACGGGCAAGGGAGTGGGGACACGTGGACGCCCTCCGCCCGCGCCCTCGCGCCCTCCGCGCCCTCCGCGCCCTCTGCGCCCTCCGCGCCCTCCGCGCCCTCCGCACCCTCCGCACCTCCGCGCCCTCCGCGCCCTCCGCGCCCTCCCGCCCTCCGCGCCCTCCCGCCCTCCGCGCCCTCCGCGCCCTCCGCGCCCCTCCGCGCCCTCCGCGCCCTCCGCGCCCTCCGCGCCCTCCGCGCCCTCCGCGCCCTCCGCGCCCTCCGCGCCCTCCGCACTCCGCCCTCCGCACCCTCCGCGCCCTCCGCGCCCTCCCTCCGCGCCCTCCGCGCCCTCCGCGCCCTCCGCCCCCTTTGCGCCCTTTGCACCCTCCGCGCCCTCCGCGCCCTCCGCGCCCTCCGCGCCCTCCGCGCCCTCCGCGCCCCCGCCCGGGACACAGTGTGCTGATGCTAAGGGCGCATTGCGTCTATTCTGCGGGCGCGTTGCTCCCTCCGCGCCCTCCGCGCCCTCCGCGCCCTCCGCCCCCTTTGCGCCCTTTGCACCCTCCGCGCCCTCCGCGCCCTCCGCGCCCTCCGCGCCCTCCGCGCCCTCCGCGCCCCCGCCCGGGACACAGTGTGCTGATGCTAAGGGCGCATTGCGTCTATTCTGCGGGCGCGTTGCGTCTATTCTGCGGGTGTTTTCTTTGTAAAGTATTTGTTTACAAGGCACACACGTGCAGCATAGCCTTTAAGTGTCCATCTTACGGGGGAGGAGGGGGGGGGGGGGGGGGGGGGGGGGGGGGGGGGGGGGGTGGTGGGGGGGGGTGGGTGTTTTTGCGGCACTCCCCTGTAGGAGGCACCGACAGGCGGGACCCTCCACGGCATCGGTTTGCAGCTCCTCCAAGCGGTTGGGGGGGGTCCCACAGGGCGGGGGGGGCGGGGGGGGGTGGCGTCAGAAAATTTGGCATGCGAAGGAGGCCCGAAAGCCGAGGCGAATATGGTAGGTTTGGGCACGCGGAGGGTTTTTTCAGGGGGCCCTTCAAGCCCAGCAGAAGAAGAGGGTGTCCCTCCCAAGCCCAAACAAAAGAAACTTTTAGAGGGAACGACAGAAAGAAAGAGAGAGAGAGAGAGCGAGACTTTTCGACCAATGGACGCAACCTGGGCGCGCCCAGTGCGCGGGGGGGTTCTCCCCCTCATGCCCCGTAGAAGAAGAAGAGAAGTCGTGCAGACCAGGTAGAATGGGTAGTAGACGTAATGCTTTGTGTGTGTATATATATATATATATGCATTTGTGTGTGTGTGTGTGTGTCTGTTGTGCCGGGGCCTCAGAGCAGCTTCACGAGACGGTTCAGGGGATGATGCCGGCAGCCTGCATACGTCCTTAGGTAGCAGGGCTGCCTTAGCTTGAGCTGTGAATTGGGGTGCTGGACTGGACCGGAAACTCATCTGGTTTGAGATGACTGAGACGAGTGGGGGGCGGGACCAGCGACAGCAGTGGGGCTCTTGTTTGCAGGGTGTATGTTGGGGTTCCGCGCCTTGCTTGTGGCAATTTTGAAAACCTCGAATATCGGGGCGGGCCGTACTGCCTGGGAATCTACCATGCCCCAAGAAAGAAGGAAAGAAAGACAGAAAAGTCAGAGACATAGAGGCGAAAAGAAAATAAATATATCCAATGAAATAAAAACGGAGAGTGAGAGAACGAACCTTCCAGGAGAGGTGAATACTGTGGCATTCGCCTCGGGCGTCTCCAGCTGTTTTCCGACCCTGCCGCTTTAGGGTGGCCTTCCTTCCTCTCACATGCCCACTATGTCAGTGCGGCCTTGCAACGCCTCACAAGTCTGGAGCTTCCTTGGCTGAACACCAACTTCGCCTTCCAGGGAGCTCCCCGGATCCGGGGCGAGCCAGGTGCGGGCCTTGAAGTTTTTTGGGGGCTGGCCTGCCGCTGCAGGGTCGTTGCAGCGCAAGGCCAGGGTCGATTGGGTCTAATCGCTGGGGAATTTTCTCTGGACCGGCTCCTATGTAGAGACAACGAGATTCTGGCATGGGCCATAAACGAATTGGCATTAATACGTGACCCACGGCGCCCGCAATGACCTGCTGCTCCTCGCTTGCGACTGTTTTTATTGGGGTACCGACGTGTTTGCGGGGTCAGGGCGGTTGACGGCGCCATGCCCTGCGCCCCGTCTGCCACCTCTCCTGTTTGCGGCAGTTGGCAATGTGCCACTTTGAGAATCGGGATGGGGTTAGCCAATGATGACGAAGACATGAAGCATGCAACTACATGCTGATGACCCGAAGCAACAAGTGCTACAGCTGCTACATCGTAAACTGCAGAAAGGGGGGGTTTGAGTTCCACATGCATAGCAACGGCATACACTACGCGCAGCAGCCGTGGTCAACACCCGCTCAGGCGAGGAGTCTGAGAAGATTTGGAAGGCTTTGACTTCCGCCATGGGAATGAAGGCTGACCAGGCGCCTGGCCACGCTTCAGCTGCTTGATCATCAGGGAAGAACCGTTCTTTAAAGGCCATTCAGGGCCTTTGAAGTCGAAATCCTTCCTTGTTTGATGCGGAAGTCGAGGCACCTCAGGCCACGATGAACCGTCCATTCAGTCTCCTCCATGCCAGAGGTCACCGCCGATGCGGAGGCGGCTGCCAAGTATGCCAGCCGCGGCCAGAGATTTCACACACAATACACACAGTTCGCGACAGGTTTGCCAGCTTTGCGCGGGTGCGTTCACTGCGTCCTTGAAGCTTAGTGGGTCGCCCAGGCTCCACTTCACCGGCCGAGATCCTGCAGCACATGGAGGCCCGCTGCAGCCTGACAATGACGACGTACTGGTCTTGCTGCTTTGACAGGGTGCGGCAAAGCCTTCCGAAGGAAAGATCGCCACGGCTTTCCAGCAGATCCAGCCGGGGCCTTCACGTGGATGCGTGGATGGTCCGATTCATGATGGCTCACAGTAAGTCCCGAGCCAGAAAGCATGACATACAAAGTGTGAGGCATCCACACGTCATATCACCGGTGACTTCAGCTTCATAAAGATTACGTAGGGTGTTCGCACAGGTCTTCTCTCTACAGCGCGACCTTCAGCATTGGCCTGTTCCGCATCATGGAGCTGAGCCGCGGCCCTCAGTTTCGCAAGCTGATTTCGGGCTTGGCGAGTTGCAACTGTGTTTTTGTGTTGTCGGCTTTCAAAGTCGTTTCCAAGTTTGAAGAGCGTGCTTCATATTTCTCGCTCAGTAGCCTGTGTGAGACATCGTTCAAATATCTGATCTGCTTCTGAGGTGGTGTGGAGGTCAACAAGGCCAACGTTGAGGAGTGGGCAAAGGCTCTAAAGATTGAGCCTGCGCCGTGGACACAGCCTTCTACTGTCTTCCCGTCTTCGGCGATGATGATGATCGTGTGCTCGCTCTTGCTCCACTTCACAGCGACTGCCTCAGGTCCAAGATGACTGCCGACCTCGAAACGTACAAGCCAAGCCGGCCAGTTTTCCTTTGAAAGACTGCGCGCAACATACACTACTTTTGACTTTGTGCCCTCCACGAATCGTAAGGCCAACTCGAGATTCCAAGCAAAATGCCAAAAGCAGAGTGCTGCAAAATGCCTGAGGCAGAACCAGGTGAAGCTCCAGAAGGCCGAGGAGATGATCCGAGAGGCCAAGCTCTCCCCCAAGTCGCACAACATGGATTTGTTTGTGCTCTCCTACCCTTCGAAGGATTCGAAGAAGGATTCGAAGGGTGCTCTTAGCCGAAAGAGTCTGTCAAATGTTTATTGGCTGAGAGAGCCTGCATCTGGCAGCCGCCAGCACGCTTTCTTCCAGCTTGGCTTTGCAGAACCAGACCTGAAGAGAAAGGTTTCAACTTTCAAAAATCCTGTCATTGGTTTCTTTGCTGTCGCAGCATGCTGTTGGCTGGTCTTGCCGCATGTTCACACTGTTGGCTGTGTGTCCAGGTTCTTAGGTTTAATCCAAGTACTGCGGCGGATGGCCTAAACCCAACTTGGCTGTGGGGTTTCCAGATAGAATACGTGTAGTCAAAGGGGTCTGGGGTCTGAGCAGCTGCTTATTCAAATATTCTCAAGATTCAAGATCACGTTGGCAAACATGGCTGTTTTATTTGTCTGTTCTCGAGAACTGGAACCGTTCGGACTCGTTGCACAGAGCCTCACCTTTTGCTCGGGATTCTGAGTTAAGTAGCGACCTCAGCAAGCAAGGGGAATAAGTACACAGAGCACACCCATTGCCTTTCTGTTGTTAGTGGGTGTGATAGGTGATGATCGTTGCATTTGCAGCACTTCTTCATTTGCACACTTCCGTTTTTCGTAGGACTTGGTAGAATTCGTCTTGAGATCTGCATGGGCTGCTTACAATTGCCCAATGCTCCACGATCGTAACGTGTAGCTTGTCAACAAGAGACATCGTAAAACAATGTCAGCAGCAATGATTCAATAGGCGGCTGAGCCTGGCGGAGCAAATCCAAAGTCCTCCATGGCTTAGCTACAGAAGCCGAAACGCACCCCTGCGGCAGATTGAGATTCGGGAGAAGAAGAAGCTGGCAGAGAAGTGATGGCTTCAGCACCACTCTGGTGTGTTCTGGTTCGGAATCTGCCTGGAAGTCTAGCACAGGAATTTATGAACTAAGGCCTTTCAGGGCCTTAGTGTAGACATGCGGGGGGGGGGGGGGGGGGGGGGGGGGGGAGGACTTTGGAAGTCCTGCTTTGCGTTCTCTTCGCGGAGAGTTCCGAGTTGTTCTGGTGTGGGGAAGGCCTGTGCCTCTTAAAAATCGAGCCTCCAGCATCATCCTGCATGTTCCCGTGTCCATAGTTGCAGTGCCTCTACAAACCTCTAGACGCTCGGGTCCGCCACACAGTGCCACGTCGCATTACGAAGTGTCGAAAGCGGTTTCTACTCTGGAGATGTGGGGACACTTCACGGTCAGGATGAATCACCGGCCATGTTAATGTTACCTCCTAGCAGTAGTACCTACGTGCACCGAAGTCCCTGCTGCTTTCAACTTGGTCCGTCACACCTTTCTTCTGAGGCTGGAGCAGAAAGCAAAAGCACTGGCAGAGAAAGCTGCTGCCAAGGCCTCCGGCGACGAGGACGGGACATTTCTGTGTTTAGCTTGTTCCCTTCCCTGCGGCTGCCTCCTCAAAGGTACGCACCTCTAAAAGCACGGCTTTCAAGCTGCATGTCTTGAAGCAATGCACAGTCGGTTCAAGTGGTGTTTATTGCTTGTATTGTTTCCAAATGCGCTACTTCTTCCCCGTGCTTCAGCATGTGTCCTTAAGGCCTTCCCACCCTGAGACAACTCTTCATTTCAGTCTCCAATGAAGTGGAAGCAGGAGTCCAAGTGAAGCGGCTCACGAGCAGACGACGCCAAGTGGACCAAACTGGTTTAAGACACCTGTGGAAAGTCTTCAGGGAGTTCGTTGCCATCCTAGATTTGCGGCATACTCGACAAGCATGTGGTTGTTGAAGCGATGAGGTGTGGAGGGTCGTTGGGTTCACGGAATGTCAAGCTGGTGAGAGGAAGAGTGAGAGAATCACCTTCCGACTCATGCCACGGCTGTTCGAACACTGTTCGAACTGTGAAGGGCAGCTACAAATAGAAGCTCCGACAAGTCATGTAGCAGGTTTGCTTGTGCAGTTTTTGTCTTGAGGCTTCGATCTGCAACAGCTGTGGCATACTATAATCAAGGTTAAGTAGACACGTCACATTTTCGCATGGCACATGCCTGGTTTCTTGAAACACAAGGGGGTCGTGCGTCTCCAGCCTGGGTTGCTAGTCTTTCAAACGCAGCCTGGGAGCGCGTGCCCCCTGTGTCTTTTTCGCACGATTTCGGTTTGCTCAGACCTGGGGCTTGAGGCCACAACCGGCCGCCATTAGGTCGGCTTCTTGTTGCCTGAGGCAGCTTTGGACCACTTGTCCAGCCAAGATCCCACAAGATCCCACAAGATCCCAAGACGCGCTTGCCACAGCTGCCTGTGATCATTTCTGTGATCTTTTGGATCAATACTGCGCGGCAATAGATGCCCCTGCACAGACGTAAACAAGTGTACGTGGATGGAAAAGGAGCTTGCTCGACTGAGTGCTCGAGGTGTTTTACTGGTGTTTGTTCGTAGCCTCTGTGGAATAATCAAGGATCTGGCGCTCCGGTTGTGTTTCTTCAGGCGACGTAATGGGCCCATTTGAAATGCACCCGCCCATGACGTGAGCCGGGGTAGAATAGGTCGCATGCACGCAAGGAGGATGTTGAGAAAATGTTCAGGTCGCTGATTTCCCGCCGCATCCTTCAAGGCTCCGTGCGCTTGCACGCAGCGCAAATCCGCTGAAACCCACCCGCCCGAGCCAGCGCTGGGAGGAAGGTCCGCAGGCCAGGGGATATTTTTCTTTTGTGACGTCCGAGCTCCACTGTCATTCAGCACGCATGACCAGTGCCCAGCCACCAAAGATCCCCGAAGGCCGGGATGAGCACCTGCCCGGGTTGCGGCAACGTGTATGCGGACGACGCGCTGTTCTGTAGGAAATGTGGTCGCAAGCGCGAGGTGGGGTGTGGGGGTTCTTGTTGACCAAGCTTACCATACCCCCAACCAGCTGATTTGGGTTTGTTTGTAAACCTCGGCAATCATGCCGGCCCAAGCCATGCTAGGGGCCCTTCCGAGACCTTTCAAGGGCCTCCCCAGGAACAAAGAGTCGGCTTGCTTGTTTTATGGATAGGGTCTGCGCCTGTCACGTTGGGGATCCGCCTGACTACGATGTTTGGGAGAAGCTGTCACATCTACTTTTCGGGAAGTTCAAATGGGAAAAAAGGTGTCGGTAAAGCAGAGACCAGGTCCTGGTTTGTCTGGTTTTGTATTCGAAAGCGTTCGGAGGCAGTGTTGGAGCTGTTGCCTCACTTCCAGTTTTCAGGGGCAGATGGCTGCATTGGCCACGACAGCCGTGGCTGGCCGCGCCTTCAGAGTTGACCCAGACACTCTTGCGACTTTGAGACAGCAACACGTAGCTGAGACCACCCGAGGTGGGAGCGTGCCCCTCTCAGAATTCAGAATTCACTGGGGTAGGAGACAGCAAGCGGAGAGCAGAGCTGTTGCGGAAATGAATGCAGTCCCAAGGAGGCGGGAGACTACAGAGTGATCTCTCCGGAGGAGTCTTGCGGATGACAGCTGACATCTGTGGCAAACGCACTCAATCCATGCACATGCAATCAACATCAAGCAATGTTCTTCCATCTCAGTTTTCATTCACTTGAGAAAGGGGTGCCCTCCATAGACTCTATATGACCCTGCCTGATTCCGTCCTCAGGAGTACTCGCAGCTCCTTGCCGCGAAGGCTCCCGCGCGACCCTCATCTTGACTCAGCACCAGTGTGTCCCGTGGATTGCGAGGATTCAGGCTTTGCCACAGCTTTGCAAACGCTTTGCCAACTCTTTGCGAACGCTTTGCCAAAGCTCTGCCTGCAGGCCACTACGGGTGCGACGGCGGCTTCAACGATGACAACGTCAGTTCCATTTTCAGCGGCGCAATGCAACAGCACAAACCCTTACACGAGTCCAAGCAGCACATCTTCCGTTTCAAAAGTCTGGGGCATGGACATCTTTGGTGTGATATACCGATTCTTGTGAGGTCAAACTGTGTCCCAAGGATCATCCTTGTGCGGCGTAGGACTTTCAGTCAAGGTGGGTAGTAAGCATTTGCACTGCTCATCCATGGCAACCACGCAGAGACTCAGGACGGTCACCACAAGCTATCCGAACTATCCCATCACGAGCAGTCCGGCGGTCCAATATGCAGCGTCTCCCCTTCCCGCCTCATACACAGCGGCGATCTCAGAGCTACGTTTATGATCTTGAGAGTGGAAGGTACCGGACTCAACGAGTGGCAAGCATCACTGCATCACGTGGTCTGTATGTTTGGCAGAGTTTGGTGTTTGGCGGTGTCGGCTACTTGCGTAGTCGGTCTGTGTGGCTGAGAGCGTTTCCCGATGAATCCTGCTGTGATCAGCTAGCGCTCAAGGCGGCCCCCTGCACTGCGGTGTCCACCACTGCGCAGTGCTGGCATGGTTGGTCCTTGCAAAAGGGTTGCACCCGGGTCTTAACCCGCAGTCAGGGCTTCTGAGGAAACATAATAAGAAGCTGCCAATAGGTAATACCTGTAAACGCTTGCACCCGGCGCCTAGCCGGGCCGGCCCAACGCGGGCTGTAGCGTGCGCATCGCAGACGCAGGAAAGCTAAAGTCACATGTTGCTCAGTGCCATTGTGGAGCAGGGCCAACACATATAAGCCCCCAACCAGTTCATCCGGAAAGGGAAGTCTCGTAGGTATGGTCTGCAGACCGTCAGTTGTGCACAGTATCGCAGTGTGATTAGGTGCTGCTATGTAGGAAGGTTGAGGGAGGCACGACAGCACTGAGCGGCAATGTCGCACCACGACAGGGGCCAGCCAATCAACTACCAGGCGGCAGGGTCCCCGCCTGGTGCTGAGGGGCACGAGGGCTGTCGGAGCGCAGGAGGTTCATCAGCATGTTTTTTTCATGGCGGAAGCAAGAGGGTGGTAAAGCTCCCAGTGTAGAAGAGATGCAACACGTTTCGAGGTGCCCGAGTACCTCCTACAAGCCATCTGCCTACCCGACAACGGCGCCTGGCACTCAAGCGTGCTGCTCTTTTGGGGGATACTAGCAGTTACTAGCAATTGTGGGCTTGTGACCCTGGCAGCGTGTGAGCGGCAGTGTCACACCACGACAGGGGCCAGCCAATCAACTACCAGGCGGCCGGGTCCCCGCCTGGTGCTGAGTGGCATGAGGGACTTCCGAGCGCATGAGGTTCATCAGAATTCATGAGAATCAGGGTTCATCCTGATGGCGGCGCCGTTGCAAGCAAGAGGGTGTAGCATTTTCCATCGGCGTGTTGTGTAGCTGGCTTCCGGTGGGGTTGGAGAGCACAAAGCGTTTTGAGGTGCCCGAGTACCTCCTACATGCCATCTGCCTACCCGGCAACTGCGCCTGGCACTCAAGAGTGCCGCCTTTGAATTTCTAATCCACCAAGGGCTTGGATGCAGGAATGGAGAGACTCATTGCGCCAAGCAGTACTGAAATCCTAGTCAGCCATCCGAACTTGCAAGTGTCAATCTCCGATTTCCGAGTCTGAAAGGCAGCCATACGGAGTGCCGGCCATCACAGTGACCGCAGCACCGCCACAAACATCGTCGCCTGCTAAGTACCGCAGCTGCAAGTCCACCTGCTAGCTGCTAGCGTGTGGCGATCGCATCAATGCTGCCACTCCTTATCGCCCCCCCCCCCCCCCCCGATAATGACTCAAGCATGCTAGCTGCTAGCTTCATTGAAAGCTGGCACAGTTTCAGTCGTAGCCTGAAGTTCACCGCTCCTTGACTGCTAAGCTGCCCGCATAATGTTGGTCCTTGGCATGGCAATTGTCACAGTGGTGCCCAAGGCAGCAGACAGGCCGGCTGCCTGCAATGGCCGTGCCCTCTGCGCAGCCCATGGCTGTGCCCTCGCAGCCCTCCGCACAGCCCATGGCGATGCCTTCGGCGCAGCCCATGGCTATGCCCTCTGCGCAGCCCATGGCCATGCCCGCTGCACAGCCCATGGCCATGCCCTCTGCGCAGCCGATGGCCGCCCCCTCTGCGCAGCCTCAGGCGTCCGCGCCCAAGTTGACCAATCGAAAGGCAGCTGAATTCACACGCGCGACTGCCTCTTCCTGACGACGTGAGCAGTGGGATTTGCTGGCAACAGCAACGCAGGAATTTGGGTGAAGATTTGGACAGCCCATTGCCCGGGCTCAACAAGCTCAAAAAGCCGAGCATGATCCAAGTCTCCCACAAAGCTTCATAAACACACAATGCTGCAACCATCCAGCCGCAACGACCAGACCAAAGCCTGGATGGAGCCTCAGAATCCAAGTGCTTATTGAACAAATTAAAGACGCAGCCCCGGCAAAGCTGTTGTCCGCCTGACACATTCCTTGGCACGGCCGCCCGCCTGCTGTCTGGTCGAGTATGAGTACAGCAACATAAGAAGACATAAACGGCGCTTGCCATAGGCCACAGGGGCTGAGACGGCCAAGGCACATCTGGGGTATCTGTACGACCTCAATGAACCAGCCAGTCTCAGGAGACGCGCTTGGAAGCCTCTTCACCACGACAAACCCCGTGAACCCATCTTGAGCCGTCGGAAGCCCTCTTAAGCCCCAGAATCAGCCCGAATCGAAATCACCATCAAGTCGAAGTCCCCGGAGCGAAATGATTTTGTACTGGCACCGGTCTGCAAGTGGCAAGTGCTTGAAGCTGGCATGACTCCAATCAGCACATTGATGTTTCTGCCATGACTTTAGGTCCGGGCCGCCAGTGCAGCCGCCAAGACTTACTGAGGGGCACTGCACCCAGCGAGTCACAGATCCAGGTGCTGGCCCTCACCTTATCTATCCTTGCAATGCTCAGGATCCCGGATCCGCAGGCTGTGGAGCAGCAGAAGCATGCCTATGAGAAAAGCCTGGATGCTCAGCTAGACCAGGCCAGTTCATGCTCGTCCTAAAAATTTGAGCTGTTGGTTCTGACTCCAGCTCCGGCTAGGGCATCAAGATGATTGAGCAGCAGAACGAGGTCAAAAAGCAAGCCCTCCGACAGGCTTCAAGTCTCGGGGGGGCATCGAGAAGCATAAGACATTGTAAGACTGCATGTCTTCAGGCACATTCTGCTTGTGGGAAGTCATGTGGGTGCAAAGTTGGCGTCTCTTCCTGGACTGCATGTGATGTGGGGGAAGGGAGGGGAGGGGGGGGGGGGGGGGGGCGCAGGAAGCAGAGATGAAAAAGGAGCAGTATTTCTTGCAGGCTGGGCCTCAGCAAGATTTTAGTGTGTGGACCGTACCCCGTACCCAGCCGATCTTTGTCGCAAGTGGTGTCTGTTGGCAGTCGAACAGTGAGTAGGATGACAGCTGGATGACAGTTGAACGCCAGGTGGATCAGCAGTTGAAGGCTCAGGAGATGAGCGTCGACCAGCAGGCCGTCCTGCAAAGTTGGGAGTATCGGCCCACGAAAGGAAGCAGCACAACAGTGTTGCTGCTGCCAGTAGATGACACCCACCGTTGGCAGCAAAGCCACAAGGAAGCCATAAAGCAGGGAGTGCACTTGCTCCCGATGCTCCCGGAGGCCAACTATCAGCTCATGGGACTTCAGCAGGCGGCCTTTGAGAGGAAGGCCGTGTTGGACCAGCAGGCGATGGTAAGCAGGGACTTTTCCACTTTAACAGAAGGGTTCATCAGTGCCACAGATGGGCACAGCATACTGTGGTGTTGTTTGACCTGGAGGCCGCGCAAGCGACGCTGGAGTATGAGCAGAAGCGCGTCGCAGACGACTTTGCGAGGACCCAGTGCTTGCCTCAGAGCCCTGCCGACCTCACAGACATTTAACATCATGTAACCAGATTTCCGCCATTTGAGACGTGTGCGTTCGGATAAGCCGGTCCGGGAAGGTACGAGCACAAGAAAAGGGCAGCCGAGAAGCAGGCCGGCACAGCTCCATCAAGCTTGTTTTGCTTGCAGTGAAAGCATGTCCCGTTGGGATTAGCCCTGTACCTGACATGTCAAATGTGCAGGCTGAGATGCAGCGCGAGCTGGCGAGGCAAAAGGAGGCGTGAAGCCCAGAGACGGGTCCACACATCGAGTCTAGAACCAGTCTGACAAGTCTATGTTGCCCAGCAATTGCCTGCCTTTGGAGTGAGAAACGCCAAAAAATCGTCTCAGGAGAGGGGCTCTGCTTGGTGAGCATAAACTTGGACTAATTCCAATTGTGCACAGCGGAAAGAATCACTGCAGGATCACTGTGCAAAGCGATGCTCTTCAAGAATCTAAGAATAAGATCTTTAGATTTTGGAGACTGAGGCTTTCGCCCAACAGCAGCGAGCCATGCAAGAGCAATATGCCCAGCAGGCGCAGGGCGGCGATGGGCGGAACACACGAAGTTTCCATGACTGTGCGTCACGCTGGAAGCCTCTTAGCCCGAAGCTGGGGTGTTGAACTGTTGAGGACATCCGTGTAGAAGTTGTGCTGACCATGGTAAGGTGCCTCTTTGCACAACTTCGACATACTCATATATGTAAGATGCAATCGCAGATGGGTGAAGCAGGGTGTCCATGTTGGATCAGTCAGAAAACACCCCAGCTTCGCTTCAAGATCCTCAAAAGAAGTTCAGAGAACAGAAAGTTCAGGTTTTAAAACGGTTTCGGAGATTTTCCCGCGGACGTTTTCCTCTTTCTTGTTGCAACTGATGCCGCCAAGAGTTTGCTAAGCTTGGAGTAGATCAGAAACGTTTGTAGAGTGGAATTAGGAGAAATGCAAGAATGGCATTTCCACGAAAACTCCGCGCTCTGTATTTGTGCGGTTGGCCAGTGGTTGGCGTTTGTCCCCTGCTCCCGAAGGCCGCTGGGCTTGCGGCTGAGCGGCAGGCACCCTCTGTGGCTCGGCCTGGACTTATAGTGCCTTACCGGGTGTTCGAGTGAGTTCTTTTTTTTGTGGCATTACGTGGTAATGTGCTAAATGTGGCGGGTTGACTTTATTTCTTACGCCCCGAAAATCTTCGACTGTCAGACAATTTCACCGCCCGTTTCTTCGTGTCAGAGTTTGAGTCAAAGCCACGCTTCTAGTTCTCTTCTCAAACGTTCAAGCACCTCGAGCGCGAGCGACTTTGCAGGCATTTCTACAGCGGACTCCTGGGCAGCTGTGAAAAGCGTGCCAGTAGCCCGAGCCTCTTCACTGCCGATTTCGATTGGAGCCTGTGCGATTGTGAGTTGAGTTCTGAGACATTCTCACATGACCTATTTTGCGCGAGGTGTAGCTGAGGGCAAGCAATAAGCGACATGATGATCATGTCTAGTAGTCCTTTCAGGGTTGGAAGCTCGTCTGTCCAGGGGCCGGAGAAGGCGAAAGCATTGGCAGAGAAAGCTGCTGCCAAGGCTTCAGGCGACGAGGACTGGCGCTTCCTCAACCAAACATGCCTTATCAGTCAATAGCCCTTAATTCTTCAAGCTGTAATGAACTCCTTCACAGCAAGATCTTGGCCCTCTGGCATCTTTCCAGTCCTGCCAGTTCCTTCTGGGTCTAGCAGCCTCTAGTTCTTCACTGTACCACAACGTCGAGATATTCGTTGCTTTGGAGTTTGCAGGAGTCCAAGCGAAGCGTCTCGTGAGCAGCAACGCCAAGCCTGTTGAAACATATCACACGCACTGATGGAGAGTGTCTCACTATTATCTCAGCTTACTGCAGATGCCATGGGATTGTGGGTTAATGGACGGGAGCACGGACCACGGAGAGACGGAGAGTGAGCGAATCACTTTTTTTGCCTTCGTGCCACGGCTGTTTCAGATGTAAACGCCCTGTTCACTGCAGAGAAGAAACCCATTGGCTAACACAACGTCCGACAATGACAGAGCGAAACCTCAGTTTGCTGTTGCACCTTGGATCTGAAACAGCTGTGGCTTCACATCAGATTGGATTAATCATAATTAACTCCCATGTACGCATGACACGAGCCTGTTGTCATGTTGTCATGAAACACGGAGGGTCGTGCTCCATCGTGCTTCCCCAGCATGGGCTGCTGGCTGGAAGCGGATGCGCGCCCTCTTGTGTTTTTTATGGAGCCCGTCCGCTTGTTCAGGCTTGAGGCTTGAGGCCAAGCGCAACCGGCCTCCTTGCGGACAGCTTCTCGTTGTCTGAGGCAGCCTTGAACACGAGTACCAGCTGTTCAGAACCTTGAGCTAGCTCTAATCACACCTTGACTTTGACTCCTACATAATATGTAGACCTGTGACCTCAGCGTCCAACTAGCACCCCAGTTTGGTCACTGGCATGGGTAGCTTTCTTCGGGCGTCTAAAGCTTCGTGTCACTGCTGCCAGAACGCCTGCCTTCAGGGCGTATTCAGTTCGACCTAAACTTCGCGGCAATCGATGCCCGGTACAGTAGCAAAACGCCTGCCAACCATCGTCGTACATGGATTCAAAAAGGCAGCTTGCCTGATGTGCGAAGAGCTGTGCAGAGTAGAAGAACACGAGGGCCTGGCTTCCACATCCTGAAGTGATGTTCAGAGCATTTCAGAGCCTGAAAACATGCAGTGACTCCTAGTGTCGTAGCGTCGCAGAGTGTGCTTAGGGTCTCGAGGAGAGGGTGCAGCATGGTGCAGCTGGTGGAGGAGAGTTTCGGGGCTCTTTGCAGCGCTGGCATGACTGGAGTCTTTGGCCCTTGGGCTCAAGATCAGCTGGGAACCCCAAGGCTGGAAGCTGCTTGGCCTGAGAGAATACATCAATTAGTGTGGAAGCGCAATTCTTTAACCAGGAGCAAGCTTGCCAAACTCAGAATTCTGAAGCGGACTGAAGATGCACTGGCCGCAAGTGCCCGCACCTCCCGAGTGAGTAAACCTAGGCTCATCCATGGGCGGGGGGGGGGGGTCGATCTAAGGGACGCTCTGGCAAAGCTTGCAGCGCTGAACCTGGGCTCAGTCTCCGGAATGTGGGCTGGATGCCCAGTTGTGGTGCAGATCTTGTCGTGGTGTGAGTTCCGTCAGGGAGTTCATTTGGTATTGTGTGGAAGTCTTGGAGTCTTCGGGTTGTTGCGCTGTGAACTTGGCAAAGCGATTGGAGCTCAACTCCTGCGAATTCGGAGGGGGTCCAGTCTGAAAAAAGCAGCCTGCTCTTGAACAAAGTTCTGGCGACCTGCGTCGCTCTCAGACAGAGTTGGGTTGTTTTAAATTGCAATTTAGAAGCAGCGCACTTAAAGTTTCAAAGTAGCACGTGAACCTCAACCACAAAACCATTCTTCCCTTGCCGCCGCTACTACAGGAGGACAAGCATTCATTGGCGACCCCGCCGCTGTCGCTTGGAAAGAGCCTCGTCCCCCTTTAGCAGCACCATGCAGCATGCCGGGCATGCGATGTGCAGTTTTTTCTGGTGATCCAGTCCCAGGATCGGAAGGGAGATACCACTTGTCTGCAACCATTTTGCCATGCGCGTGACACCGAATGGCGACCAGACGGTGCAAAGCCCAGAGTCCCAGAGCAGAGGATCGGAATGTTAGCAAAGTTTAGCAAGTTTAGTGGCAGAGTTGATTGTCGCCAAGCTTGAAGTGAGGTGTGGCGCTGCTGGAGAGTGGACTTCCACAGAGTCCAGGATGACAAGCTGAAGGACGGCCAGCTGAGACAGAGACGATGGTTGTGTCGGGGTTTAACCTCAGCTTCACGCTTCAGCTTCAGGGTACCCAGCATGAACGTGCGCTCATGCCGTGTGGGCATGCCATTTATCAATTTATCGGGGGACCCGCCGAAAGAACCTCAGTACGGTAGGGTTTGACAAGGAAGATCTCAGTACACATGCATGGAGGGGATCGTCGCAGCTTCCATGCACGAAGTCGGCCAGGACCCCATGGAGAAGAAGCAGCCCAAGAGAAAGGGCCAAGATGAGAAAGAGGTTCCAAAGGCCTTCTCTTCCAGAGTGTTTTCTCAGTTTGTCAGAAGCATTAACCCTCCCTGGCAGACCGTCCGCAAACTGGCGGTGGAAAGGCTTCTGGAAGCAGTTCCACGCGAAGACTGGCTCCACGATGGATCCTTGTCGAATCTGGTGTCTTGCGCAGTGCTTGGACCACTGCACCCCGTCAGCTCAGGTGGGAACTTGCTCTGGACGCGCAGGAGTGTGAAGAGATTCCAGGATCATCGCACGCAAGTGGAGGCAGTGCTCTGCCAAGTCGCCTCAGGTAGGACAGGTAGGAGAGCTGTGAGACTTTTGTGCAGGTCCCTTCCACGAGGTCTCGGGGGCGGCCCTTTGTCGTTATCCTGGAGGCGTGCTAGTGTTCGCGTCTGCTTCTCGTTGGTTCCCTTCGGTTCTCCTTGGTGAAGGTCCAAGACGAAAAGCGGGACATCGACCTCTCCAAGATGCACCAGCAGGCGCAGCCACAAAACAGATACCTAGTGCATCAAGATACGCCAATGATGGATCATCATGGTTGTTGCTTGGAGCGCGTGTTAGCCAAGCAGCGTGCTTGGGCGGGTACTTGGGTCCTTCTTACACTTCTTACACTTCTTACACTTTCTTACACTTCTTACACTTCTTACACTTCTTACACTTCTTACACGTCTTGCACTTCTTGCACTTCTTACACTTCTTACACAATTGAGTTGTCCAAGGATCCGTCAGAAGAGTCCGAGCTTCGGCGCTTTGTGCAGGCTGTTGAGTGGTTGAGACTTGGAGCCCTCTTGACTTACCGCCTCTCACATCCTCTCACCTTAACTGCTGCAAAAGGTGGCGATCCGAACTCTGGCGCAGAAGATGGACCATCTCATCGCCCACGGCCGCAGAGTCCTCTGTGCGGACAACCAGCTTGCCATGGACGCGGTCGCCTTAAAGTTTGGCCGCCTCCCGGCAGAACCCAGGAACCATCAGGAACACCTTGAAAGCACGCAGTGTCGAGAGCTGTTTCTCGAGCCGTGCTGAGGAGAGCTTTGGTTCGGCTATATCGCGCAGGTGGAGTTTGTGAATGGCGGGGTGAGCTCGGGCAGACTGGGCCCGGCTCGGCCTACACTCTGTGTCCCGCCTTCGAAAGTTTGGGGTTTCGGGTTTAGGGCCGTTTAGGGCTTAGGAAGCTATTGCGAGCCAGGCGTCGGTCAGAAAAAAAATCGGTTTTGAAGCGCGAAGCTCGCGAAGTTCAAAAGCTTCAAGCTTCGGGCCTCCTCAGGCGAAGCTCGCGATGCTAAAGAGCGTCAGGCTTTTCGTTCTTCAGGTGAAGCGCGAAGCTCGCGAAGCTAACAAGCTTCAGGCGAAGCTAAAAGGCTTCAAGCTTCAAAGGCTTCAGGCGAAGCCCGAAGCCAAAACACTTCGGAACGGCAAAAGCTTCACATGACACGCGAACCAAACACAGCGCTCCATCAAACTTTCGAAGATTCTTTCATGAAGCTTGGTAGAGGTTCGGCAGACTCGCTGTGCAAGTTCATGCAAGTTCCGGAAGAATGTTTGTTGAGAGGCCTTTGGCTTGTGCGCTTTATTGAGTGGACAGGTTTGAACCTGGTGGCCAGCGTGGGCATCCCGTCGATGTCCGTCATCCGACTCATAGCGAAGCTTGGTGTCCTCTGCCAGCAAGAACCTCTTGAAAGTCTCAAGCGCCCCACTCCAAATGACACAAAGATACACAAAGTCCAGGGAGAAGATGTGAGCTCTTGAGGCGAGGTCTCCTGAAGACTGGAGGGGGGAAAGAGACATCGAGAGGCAAGTGGGATCACGGGATCAAGCCGGGCCTTTGAAGCTGAAGGTCAGAGCGTCTTCTCACATGTGCCAGGGACATCGTTTGGCGATATTGGGAGAAGCCCAAGCCCAAGAATGCAGTGCAACGCATCACCATTTTTCCTTCATGCAGATGCGAACCTGTGTCAATGTGGCGTGCTGGCTGCATCTTGGCGCGCAGGGACTACAGCTGGTTGCGTGCGGCCCTTCGCGGCGAAATGGGGCTGCGCAAACTGCACCTCGCATGTGTTGGGAAAGAACGCCTTCATGTGACTTATCGTGCTTTCGACTGAGGAGAGTGATGGCAGAGTATGGCAAGGCCTCCCTCTATGCCTGGCAGTTGCTGTTTTGCTGTGAGAAGCCCTGTCGGCTTTCCTTGTGCAGGTGAAGGTGACTGGCAAGCAGGTCTATGGCATCACCGACAAGCCTGCCAATCGCTACATGTTCGATTGCGATGAGATGGGGGGTAAGACTGATGTGGTGTCCTACTTCAAGCACAAGCACAACATCACAGTGCAGTATCCGGATCTGCCTTGTGTGCAACTCGGAAATGTGCGCAACTGCGTCCCGATGGAGTTCGTCTGGGTCATGGGCGGTGCCTTATCTGAAAGGGGAAGGGGCGACGTGGGCAACATGGGCAACAAGGGGAACATGAAGGCCCTGGCGATGCAAAAGTCAGGTGAGCACAATCTGGCCGTGGGCAAGGTGCGACCGGAATTCCAGCAGAAGGCCCCGCGCATCTCCGAGCGTTGGTTGACAGCTTGAATCGATAGCCGTGCTCGGACAGGTCACGCAAGAGACGGCCATGCCACCCACGAGACGCCTCGAGTGCATTAAGAAGATGATGGACAACGAAGACTTAGGCCAGGTTCAGGAGTCTCAGGGGTTCAGATATTTCAGAGGAGTTCAGGGTTTCCGACTGCCGGTTGCCTTCCAGGCCCGAAGAAGGCTTTGCAGGACTTGGGGGAGCCTGGACTGCAATGGTAGCACCAGCAGGAAGAACGCTCGGGAATGTGTCAATGTTTGATGTGACCGACACAGCAAGAGCAATGATGGGCATACCTTCTGATACTGCGGAAACACATATGCCACCGGCATCTGCTGGCGGGAGCCTTTTAGACAGCACAAGTTCGCAAAGGCGGTCCAGAGGCTAGGGACAGGCTGCGCGGCTTCAGGCAAAAGAAGTGGGCGAGGACGAGGTCGGAGGTTGATCTGCTTGGCAGTTGGTTTTCTTTGTACTGTGCAAGTTCCGAAGCAACTTCACCGCCTCTCCGGAATGCGGAATGCAGGGCACGCGAACGGAAGAACGGAAGGGCCGAACCAAAAAACCACAAGCTTCAGTGCAGCGTTGGTATGCATGGACGAGTGTGGGCCTTCCCAGGTCGATCTGGATGTCCAGCTGCTGTCCCTGACCGGACGACAGCTTGACACGCCCAAGCTTCGGGACGGCCACTTGGCTTCGTGCTTGCAGCTGTCACACGGAGCGCTTGAATCTTTGCTCAAATTTTTTCTGCCGCTACAGCCGGTCACAGGCAACAGTGGCATGAACTACCCCATGGGGCAGAGCACAAACTATTCTAATGGCTTCGCCGCCATTCATCCGCCAGAATACGAGGCTTCCTGACGGTCATACAGCAGGAGAAATTGAGCATCCTCTCCGCATCCTCTCCGCCATGTGCAGCTCAGGTGTCCTGGGGCCTTTGGTGCTTCACAACCGACCGCTCCCCTTCGCAGTGGCCCAGCACGGAACGTTTTCCAGTTTTCCTCGGACCGCCTTCCAAGCAAGTTGCGTTCGAGTTTTGCGTGCGGATTTCCTGCCCAGAAGCGATGTCGACTGGTTCGCCGTCGAGTTCAAGAAGACGTGTGCCGAGAAGAAGATGAGGTTTACGGACGCCAGGTTCGTTGAATGGCCGCAGGCCCCAGCGCGTGTTTGCCGAATTTTGCCGTCGCCCCCCCCCCCCCCATGCAAGCGTATGACTTGTTTGAAACAGGCCTTCCGCGAGTATTCCAATTGTATCTCGGCGTGTAGATTGTTGAGCAGTGCTTCCGGGTGGTGAATTCCCGGATGCCCAAGGCCACTATTGGAAAGAGTCCTTCTCCACAACGCTGGCCGACGCCGTTCGTGCCAACCTGAAGCAGTTGTCGGAGACACACCCGGACCGTGGTGGCCAACGCCTGCGATCTTCTCTCGGGGTCTCTGTTTCAAGTCCCTGCTGCCAGTCTTCTGCCGCTCTTTCTTTTCAGGACCTCAAGCTGCTGCTCATCCTCTTAAACGACAAGAACGACAGAGAGGCGAGTGATGGGAAAGGAAGGCCACCCGTGTGGGCCCTCTAAATGAGATGCTCTGTGAGGCAATCACTGCCCAGCTCTACAACACCATCAAGCTGGTCACAGAGACGGAGCTGGGAACCTTCACAACGCAGTTCCTGAACTACAGCAACAAAAAGGGCATCCAGGCAGTCGCGTAGATTCGCCTAGTGGGCCTAGTGGATTAGTGTTAGGCTATTTAATCCATGCCGCAGGATGCGAGGAGCAAGCTCAACAACCTCATGCTCAAGGTCGCGCCCAAGGTTCCCCACTCGCCAACTGGCCACCCAGCCTTCAACGTGGCGCTCTTCAATCCCCATCGGCTGCTGACCAAGCCGGAGGCGAGCCTTTCAGATGCCATAATATGATGCAAAAAGGACTTCACTCCTCCCGTCGGCTCTCTGTGATGGCAGGCAACGATGATTATGGGCGCCGACGTGACGCACAAAGTGTGCGGCATCAGTGTGGCTGGCGTCGTGGCCTCCGTGAACTCGTCTTTCGCAACCTGCCAAAAGGGTTCGGCGATGTTTCTTCCTGGCCTGGTGAAGGCGTTAGTGACAGGCCCTTGCCCCCTGCCCAGGCAACGTACTTCCACGAGATCCGCGGACAGTCGCCATATACGCTCAACGAGCTCAAGCAGCGGAGTCGACAGAGCGAAGAGCGCATTCTGGACCTCTCCGGTGTCTCGGTCCACTCTGGGACTCTGTGACCACTCAGCAAGTCTGCGCACTTGTTGCATGTTGCTTCTCAGGCATGGCGCAGAGCCTTCTTCAGAAGTGGAGGAAGGTCAACGGAAAGCTCCCAGACAAGATCATCTACTATCGTGTTCGCCTCAGATTTGGCTTCGACGTGCCCGTCAGCACGTTCTAGTTTTCGACACGCCACAAGAGGCAGCACGATTTCTCGCCCGTTTCGAGGTGACGGCGTCTCGGATGGCCAGTTCATCGACGTGCTGAAAATGGAGCTGAACCTACTGGTCGATGCTTTCCAGAGCATCAGTGATACCTACAACCCCCAGCTGGTCATCATCGTTGGCCAGTGCCTTGCCTAAGCTGCGCCTTGGTGTTGGAGGGAATCTGAAGACTGGCATTCACACTGAGCTGACGATTTTCGCGTACTGGCCAGGAAGCGTCATCAGACGCGGCTTTGGCTGGCGGACAAGGGCAAGGGGGGCAAAGGGAAGGAGAAGGCGCCATTCAGACCGGTTCAGGGTTCAGGGTGCAGGGTGCGCATTGTGAGCACGGTACATGTATGAACATTGTTGAACAGGCTGGCTAGCAACAGAACACACAGAGGCTCTGTGGTAAACCAAGTCCGAAGTACCAATTACACATCTGCGAAGCCTCTTGCAAATTCTTGCCCTATGCACTCACCTCTCACATCGTTCCAGCGCAGTACTACACCATACACATTGCGCCATGTCTGAGTTGGCGAGCGAGTTTTCTTTCAGAAGCCCCTGAGGCAAGTAGTGTCGACTAGGGTCCGGGGTGTGACGTGTCCAGTGTCCTTAGCATCCACAGGGCAAGCAGAGCATTGTGATTGCAGGGGAAGGGCGACAAAGGAAAAGGCAAGGGAAAGGATCCGTTGCAGGTCCGCCACCTTGCATCAGCAGTTATGGTGTACAATGGCATACATGCTATAGCATGACGGTAGCATTATGTAGCCATGCATGTTTGGAGCCTGCTAGGTTCCAGCCGGCACAGTGGCCAGCGATGGCATCGCCCAGCCATCTCACCTGAACTTCTTCCTCGTGTCCCAGGAAGGCCCGCGGCCTGAGAACTGCGAATCCTGCACCCAGAAAACGTGAAGCCATTTGAAGTCAGAGAAGTCCGTAGACTCTCAGGCATTCAGGGGACATCCGTACCGTGCCACTATCACATCCTGCACATGGATGAGCGCCTGGTGAAGAAAGGATACAAAGTGGATGACTTCGCCACTTGGCAGGTTGTTTCGCGACAAACCGACTGTCGAATCGCAGAGTCGAATCGCAGAGTCGGTGAAGAGTGCCTTTCTGTCCACTGAAAAAGATTATACATAAGCCCAGGAGACCATTACTTTCCAACTTTGCCACTTGTACTCCCGCGCGGACAAGTCTGTCGGCTATGCCACGCCAGCCTACATGGCTGACCACGCTTGTTGCTTGTCAGAAACATTCAGAAGTTAAAGGCCAGAAAGCTCAGTGACGACGTGTCACGATGTGCACCAGGTGAGCGCGGCAAGTGCTACCTGGAGGCCCCAGCAGGGTGGAAAGCGCGTTCAGCCAGTTCATGCCAGTTCAGTGCCTGCAGTGATCTCGAGCCTCGAGGCCCAATTTGGAGTTGGGGACATCGACAGCAGATCAACTTTGGGATCTTCATCAACCGAGGCGGGTTTAGGTTGGGGAGGTCTCTGAGCTACGGGTGCCCTACCAGTCCTACAATGTCCTACCCTGTGCATTATCGTGCCTTAGGACAAGCAGGAAGACAAACTTCGGGAGGAGATCGAGGAGCGAAAGAGCTGGCTCAACATGAAAGTGGCGGCCTCCAGCATCTCGGCTAAGCCTTTCAGCCTTTGCGACGTCTGGCGTCCTGCTTGTGTTTTCCACTGCAGGCGCCAGGGACAGGCTCAACGGATTGCAGTTCTACTGCTGAGCTGAGCAGCTGGCCGGCTGAGTGTTCCGTCATGTGGGGGCGGGGGGGTTCCGCAAATTAGGTGTCCATTGGTGTCCATTCCTTTGCGATCCTTTACAAGGGGAACCCGAGTTTCTCTCTACTGCCCGTGTGGCAATTGCAGGTAGAGAAGCGGTAGAGACGCTACGTGGTATAATCAGTGGTATACAGCGGCTTAGGGTTTAGGCGAGTTTTAGGGCCTGTTCCACCTGTACAGTGCAGTCGTGCGGCATAGTTCCGCAGTTCCGCGCGGGTCTTGCCTTGCCTGTGTGGCGAGGCCCTGCAGAGGCCCAGGTAGAAAGCTACGAAAGGGCGCCGGACTCTTGCAAGACGCAGCCCAATCAGCAAAAGTCATGCCGCGTTGTGTAAAGTCGCCCCGCGACAGCGTGACCTTGGGGGTTTACATATGAGGGTAACATGTTGTAGGGTTGGGAAGTTATGCATGTATGAACCTGCTAACTGGGGAAGTGTGCATTTCGCTTATGTTTGGGAAGGCATGTATATTATGGGCTTGGCAAGCCTGACAAGGGGATTCTTGCGTTATGCCGCAGTAGGTTTAGCAGTTTAATGTTTAGGATTATGTTTCTCAGGGTGTGTGTGTCTGTGTGTGTGCGTGTGTGCGTGTGTGCGTGTGTGCGTGTGTGCGTGTGCGCGTGTGTGCGTGTGCGCGTGTGTGCGTGTGCGCGTGTGAGCGTGTGCGCGTGTGGACGTGTGCGCGTGCGCGTGTGCGCGTGTGCGTGTGCGCGTGTGCGTGTGCGCGTGCGCGTGCGCGTGTGCGCGTGTGCGTGTGCGTGTTCGTGTGCGTGTGCGTGTGCATGTGTGTGTGTGTGTGTGTGTGTGTGTGTGTGTGTGTGTGTGTGTGTGTGTGTGTGTGTGTGTGTGTGTGTGTGTGTGTCTGCGTGTGTCTGCGTGTGTGCGCGTGTGGCGTGCGTGCGTGCCGTGCGTGGGTGGGTGGGGGGTTGGGTGTGGTGTGTGGGTGTGGGTTGTGGGGTGTGTGTTTGTGTGTGTTGTGTGTGTGTGTGGTGTGTTGTGGGGGTTGTGTGTGTGTGTGTGTGTGTGTGTGTGTGTGTGTGTGTGTGTGAGTGTGTGTGTGTTTGTGTGTGTGTGTGAGTGTGTGGTGTGTGTGGTGTGTGTTTTGGTGTTTGTGTGTTTGTTGTGTTTGTGTGTGTTTGGTGTGTGTGTGTGTGTGTGTGTGTGTGTGTGTGTGTGTCTGTGTGTCTGTGTGTCTGTGTGTCTGTGTGTCTGTGTGTCTGTGTGTCTGTGTGTCTGTGTGGCTGTGTGTCTGTGTGTCTGTGTGTCTGTGTGTCTCTGCGTGTCTCTGCGTGTCTCTGCGTGTCTCTGCGTGTCTCTGCGTGTCTCTGCGTGTCTCTGCGTGTCTCTGCGTGTCTCTGCGTGTCTCTGCGTGTCTCTGTGTGTGTGTGTGTGTGTGTGTGTGTGTCTGTGTGCGTCTCTGTGTGTGTCTGTCTCTGTGTGTGTGTGTGTGTGTGTCTGTCTGTCTGTCTGTGTGTGTCTGTCTGTCTGTCTGTGTCTGTGTGTGTGTGTGTGTGCGTCTCTGTGTGTGTGTGTGTGTGTGTCCGTGTGTGTTTGTTTGTGGGTGGGTGGGTGGGTGGGTGGGCTGGTGGGTGGGATGGTGGGTGGGCGTGGGCCTTGTGGCAGCTACCTCGCGCGGACCTCGCGACACCTCGCGCGGGCCTCGCGCCGGGCTATGTTAGGGCTGCCTTGAAAACCAGACGAACGGCAAGGGATTGTCCTCCTGGCGACTGAACACGAAGCCGCACCTTGGGCATGGCTCGACTTCACACGGGATGGTTCGACCTAACCCCGCCGCCAAGTATGTCTTTCCACTCAAGAAGTTGGTGGCATCCACCCCTCGGCAAGGAGACACCGGCTTGTGGCGCCGCAGTCTGCAGTCTCTGAAGTGCTCCTACCCGCCTGCGTTCGCTGCACTATCGCTGTTTCCAATTCCTGGAGTGGCACTCACGATCGGTGCCTCAGGGGGGAAGCTGTCAGCCCTCAACTCCGAGCCGGCAAGGGTGCTAACATGGGGTTGGAAAAGGGGGAAGGAGGCCTGTCGGCCAAAGGATGCCTGAGGCCGACGACCAAAGGAACAATCGAATCTGACATCCACCGCTTGTTTCAGAGCACGTGAGCCGCCCTATTACTTTGATTCTTCCTGTTTTGTTTGTCGCTGGCCAGGAATCAGTGGATTGCAGTTGGTGCTGACCTATAGATTGGAAGCTGTCTGGGTAGCACGAGGCAGGTTGAATCTACAGAATCATGAGGCTGTCGTGAGGTACTGTAGAATGTGAGGTGGGTTGAGGTGGGAACATACACTCACCAAAGTTTGCTTTGGCTTGACCAGCCCACTTGCAACGTCGCGCGGCACTGCCTAAATTCTTTCAGATGTCCTACTTAACCATAGCAGCTAAATCTGCTGCAGTCCTCCGAGGCACTGAGTGATGTCCTCAAGGGAGCTGAGACTGCAGATAGCTACTGATCAAAGATAAGGAGAACCAACCCAGAAAGCCCTGAGGATCCCGAACTTGCCATATTCGGCCTCAGAGCTCTTCGCCACTTCGCCATGTCTTCGCCCAGTTGCCCAAGCGTGCCAGAACTCAGAGATGCGCTGGCGAAAGCTGAAGCTAGCAGTGCAGTCAACCAGGACGGGACGGGAAGAAAATCTTGCGACCTTGCGCACTTCAACGACCGGGTACCAAGCTTTAGCCGTACTTGTTGCGGGACTTGCAGATTCAGATACAGCAACATGAGCACATTGTTATGTGTTGGGCCCTCTTTGGCTTCTTGCTATTCCGAATGTTCCAAGAGGGTGGCACACAAGTTGGATGGCAGTGGAGGAAGCTCAGAGTATTAAGTATGCTAGCAGTGTATTGTAGAATCTAAGGGGCCTCTCCACACTACACTGAAACACTGAGCGGGCGGGGGGCGGGGGGGCGAAAAAGAGTGACTTGACACGATTCCCGCTGCACAGGAGGCCTTGCAGTCGGCAGGGCGTCAAGGGCAACAACTCCTGGCTGAGGAGCAAGCCCTGAGGCAAAGCTTGGAATCATGGCACAGAGAACCTTGTGGATTGTTTAGAAGTTTAGACAGGTTCACTGCTAAGCAATGGCAGCTTCCCAGGCTTCTAGAGAACTCTTCTGAGGAGCGTCGGGTCGCCAGTGAGTGTCGATGCACGAACTTGCCATCTCCGGAGCCTTCGGGTTTAGGTTTGGTGATGACTGCATGGCTCGGTGCTTGGGACATCCCTGTATTCTTCCGACACCGCGTTCGTGCCTTACTTCAAGCTTCGCGATGTTCACCTTTCTATCGGCCTAGATCTCGACTTTTTTTCGTTTCCAACTCATGTGGCGCTGGGTTTTTCTCCTCGGTAGGCCAGCAGCGCTTCCGCAACTCTTCCTGTGCACCTCTGTGCGCCACAGAGTCTGCGCAGATCTAAGGAAGCCTACCGACAGGAGCTCGCGGAGCACTTGGCTGACGAAGGAACGACACCGGCCTCTGAGCCACATCCTGGGGAGTCCAGCCGGTACGAGCGGCGTGAGCGGCGTGAGCGACACGAGCGACACGAGCGACATGAGTTGGAGCGGATCCAGCTTCGGAACCGGCTCATGGCCGAGGAGTTGGAGGAGCACGAGAAGGAGGCGAGGGAGGCGAGCTCCCAGTCGCTGGCGGCCCACACGGTACGCAGCAGAGGGAAGTCGCAGAGCGAGGATGGCAGGGCTTGGCTCCAAGAGCTGGATCAGGAGCTTGCGGCTGTGAAGCTTGCTGAAGAGGACCGATGCTGGCATCTCGAGATCTCTTGTTCCTGCCACTGTTTCTCCCATTCTTTTGTGTGCATATTGTGCATGTGAAAGTCAATTTGGAGGAGGCGGCTGCGCGCCGCGGAAGGGAGGAGCGGCTCCTGGAGCGGGAGCTGACGCAGTTCGAGGAGTCGGAGGCCGGGATGATGAAGGCGATGAGGCAGAAGCTGGAGGTGTTAAGTGAAAGGAACGAGAACTTGAAAGAAGAGCTCCGGAGCGAAGAGGCCAAGACGCGAGGAAAAACACTCTCCTTGGAGGCTGCGGTTGGGCAGCTACGTGCGGAGCTGAAATGCTGGGGTACTGCGGGGAGCCCCTCGCAGGCGTCTCCAATCATTCCAAGCTTCCTTCGGAAGGCTAGCTTCTCCAGCGACCTCAGTGCCAGTGAGGTTTGGAGTGGCCGCGCCTCTAACAGCTCGGGCTCGGGCTCGAACCCCTCGAACCACTCCAATTCCGGCTCAAACCCAAGCTCACAGCGCCCCAGTGCCACTTCTGCGCAGCCGCATGCGCGGAAGGCCCGGCGCCGCCCCACCACGACTTTCAAGCCGCTGCAGCAGGTGGTCGCCGGGAAAGTGGTGGCTTCGACGGAGTTCGAGGACACCTCGCTGGCATCTGGTGCCCTGCACTCTCTCCGGCAGTCTGTCTCGGGCCTAATGGACGACGCGCTACTCCGTGTCGGTGAGCTGCTGGACTCCAGCGAAAAGCCACGGGTAAGCGGGCCGAAGGAGACGCCTAAGGCTTGCCAGAAGGAGAGCTCAGAGACACTGCCCGAAGAGAACGCCGATGATTCCAATGCCAGTGAAGGCGCCGTGCAGCCAGGGCTTTCCGATCTGTGGCAGTCGAGCAGTCGCCACCGGGAGAGTGCATCAGCAGCTCTGGCCCACTTTGGTGCATTGCTCCAACAGCAAGTGAACAGTGCAGCAGAGATGGCTGTCACGGCTATGCCCACCGTGTCAAGCGGCACCTGAGACTCCTGAGACTCTGAGGTCTTCCTTGGATGGCAGCAGTAAATCTTGACTTCGACTGCACCGAGAGCGAGCTCGTGCCGACGCAAGTGCCACGCCAGCCCTGCAAAAGTCATACGAACGTGGGGCCAACTTGAAGCGAGCATGAGCGAGAGTTCCTCAAAAGATGCACCTCTCGGGGATTGTCACGATGTGCTGAGAGCGGCTCTTCGACTCCTGACAAGAACCTGACGAAGGGAGCACCGCAGTGCACGACGCTTCCCATGAAGGCGCTGTCGCATGGCGTTCGCGCGCTTTCGCCTTCCAGCAACTCTGAGGGAAAGCAAAAGCCAAAGCATCGTTTAGTGTCGTCATGTGTCGTCATTGTGAGTGCCGGCTCCCGCAGGCAAAGAGTGCACTGCAGAGCTTTGCGAGTTTGACTGCAGGTTCTAACTTTGTCAGTGGTCATCTGTTTGCCCTGCTGTGTCGAAGGCAAGTGGCCTGCAGGAATTTTACCGACATGCACCGACTACAGTATCTCCAGCAAGCTTGAACTCTGACGATTCAACTTTCAGCCTCCACTTCTAGATGTTGCAGCAAATCGTGGACACGAGCAGGAGAAAGCCGAAAAATGCAGAACATGACACGCCATGTGCACAGGCCCCGGTTGCTGTGGCTTTTCGCTGCCTTCGCCGCCTGTTGCAGCGTGTGGCGGAGTCCGGGCCAAGCCTTTGTGAGTGCCTCTGGTGCATGGGGCATGCGGCATGCTCCATGCGGTCCTCTGGTGTCCGCCATCCGCTTGTATGCGGGACCTACAGCAGAGGCTGCACGGGTTGAGCTTCGCGACGAGACTCGCCTGTTGCGGGAGACAGTAACCGATCTGGTCTCAGAGGCCATGTGCTCGGACATGTTCTGGGGGTCTTATTTTTTCGTCTTCGGGGAGCCTCGCATGGCGTGAGATGCCTGCTTAACTTGTGCGAAGCTGCAGTGTTGGAATATCCGCCAGCAGTACGCCGCCTAACAGGAGCTGATTCATGCTCCGAACGTCATTTGAAATCATTTGAACATGTTTGAACCCTGGGAGGTCCGCCTGCTCAGGCAAGAGCTCACCGGCCAAGAGTCCCCGGCCACAGGTCAGACGGCGCCCAGAGAGGAAGCAAAAATTCCCACTGCCCCGGAGGCCCATTTCTACTGCGCGTTGCACAGTTGACATGATTGATGTAGTGTTGGCTCCTTTTTCTACTGGAGTAGCGAATGCCACGGGTGCTTCAGAGATTTCCGCTTTGTGCAGAGTTTGCGCAGCTCCTTCGATATTTATGCATCACTTCCGCCTGAGCTTGAGGCACCACCTACGAGGGCGTCAGATGTCCCACCAAAGACACGCAGCAAGGGGCCTCCCAAGGGGACCACAGCCGTCAAAGTGGTCAGTGCTGGGGGTGATGCCGGTGATATCGCAGACTTCTTCTTGGAAGATCAGCAAGTGCCGATTGGCGGCATGTCCAATCGCCGCGGGTTGAATGTGGTGGTGATCGACGCTTCAGCCGGCCACTTGCTGTCTGCAAAGACATACGATATTTGGGGAAATCCACTCGAGGAGAATCGCAGACTGGCGAAGGACCTTCGAGCTGTGGAGGAGGACAGGTCAGGGAAGATCCTGCAAGCGTTTTCTCATGCCGTCTCCTTCGATCCTCATGGCAGGTCTGAATGCCAATACGCATACACGTTCACCATACACACACTTATTGCGGCTAAAAGCCGAAGAGCCTGGCAAGGACAACGTTGTCCTCGTGGCTTTAAAAGACTCGGGCATGGAGAGCCTCGGATGACAGTGTTTTCCAGACTCTTTTCGTTGCTACCATTGGGCAGCCAACGCAAGCAACCTTATAACAGACGTGGCAGAAGCAATCACCAGAGATCCAGAAAGCCACCCCATTAATGACGCCACAATGCCAGAAGTTCAGGAACTTGGACGGCGAAGCTCTGCATGCCCTGCAGGGGCTTGGCTCAACCTTGGAGCGGCGTTTGGCTTTCCGAGAGGGCTACGCGCTGATAGGCACGTGTTGCCAATGTCCCGCAACATGTCCCCACGAAGGGTGTCCTGAAGCCGGTTCGCCTGTAGATCGGTTGTAGACTGCAGAGTAGAGCAGGCCTTTCAAAAGTGACATGCAGTGCAGTTGCAAGATGTGGTCGCCTTCATCACGGCTTCTACAAGTTCTGTTGAGCCCCGCGCCCTCAGGTGTCAAGGATGGGGAGGCGTTGGCAGAGAGGAAGGGGCGAATGGTCATGGCCGAGGCTCGCAAGATGTCCAAATCGGTCGCCAGAATCGAATACTTAGAATGTTACAGCAAGGAATACAAGAGAGTCAGGTCGGAGACGCATTAAGTCTTGAGGTTGGGTCGTTTTTTTTTGGCTTTGGGAGGCCAAGCTCCCCTTTGCAGTGCGGCCGCCGCAGGCTCCTGTAAGGGCTGCGCGATGACGGGGGCGCGGGCGCTGCTCTGTGATCCCTTAAAGGTGTCTCAAGGTGTTCACTTGCGAGTGCTGCGAGACCAGCTCCAAGCCTCCAAGTAACGGCCTCGCTTGTAGCGCGAATTAGGGGTAGTACCCTGGAAAGACCACGTGTCGTGGCCTCCGGAGGGGTCCCTATACACGCTCTGTTGAGGTTCTGCGGCTCCGTGTCGCCATTAGGGCGTTCCAACTGCGAACTCGGCGGTCCAACGTGCTGCGAGTTGTTTTGTGGACCTGTATTTACGTGCGAGTTATGAGATGTTATGAGGGATTGCACTTCGTGAGTCTCGGTGAGTTGATTTGTAAGGGGATCTTGAGAAGCGGAACTACAGTACGCTGATCATTTGTCTAGCCTCCAGAACATCATGAGCCCAATCGAATGCTCGATGCCGAAACTCCGAGCAATCCTTGGCCGGCTTCGAGCACTGTGCACGGGCCAGTTTGGACAGGTTCCAATCCAAGCATCCAAACTCAGTGATTTCGCGCGCAGAAATCCTGAGATTGCGTCGCAACCCTTTGCGTGTCCTTGAAGGTTGCTTGTGGCAGTAGCATGCATCTGAGGATGTTTTTCGTTCTGTGGCTCTGTCAGTCATGCGCCTTGCACAGCCATGTTCATTACTCAGCAAGTGTAAAACCAACAGAGAGCTTGCAGCGACAGTTCCTACTAGCACTGACCAGCATGAGCCGAAGCATGAGCGGATTGCTGGACGAGGGGGGTCGCAAGGACGAGGTGGAGGCTTCCCTGCAAAAGCTCAGGGACCTGGAGGGTGAGGGCAAAGAGGGTGGAGAAGAGGTCCTTTCGGCGGCGCTGCAGGCTTTGGAGTCGCTGGAGGCGGCGACGCTCCGCAGCAGCACGTGCCAGCGCCGCTTCTTTCAGCTCGACGGTCCCCAGGTGCTGCTGGCCAGCATGGGTACACACCTTCAAAGCATGAGGCTCCAACTTGTGGGTTGCCGCATACTGCAGCACCTGGCCTCCCTGGTGTCCTTGGATGCAGCAGAACTCTTGGGTGATGCTGGAGCCTGCGAGCAAATTCAACGCAGTTTGGAGGCGCATCCCAACACGGCGGCACTGCACCAGGCGGCTTTGCAGGCTTTGGAGCTTGTTGCCTTCACTGGCACCGAGGCTCGCCTCAAGGCTCTTCGCTGTGGTTTGCCGGAGGCCGTTGTCGCTTCGCTGAAGCGCTTCCGAAGTGATGCCCACGTTCAGCAAGCCTGCCTTGCGGCCTTGCAGGCGCTGCTGGAAGATTCCACCGTAGGGTCGACCACGATGGACGCGGAACCGCCCAGTTGTCAGGAAACCGTCGCCAAGTTGGGCGGCATCGCAGCCATTGTGGGGGCGCTCGCCGACCACCGGGAAGATGCGCAGCTCCAGTACTGGGGCCAAGTTGTTCTGACAGCATTATGTCAAGACAACGTCACGCTGCGTGCTGAAGCACAGCAGAAGTGCCACTGGCAACGCATTGAGCACCCTGGCTGCACCCCAGCCTGAACACTGATGCAGGGACCCAGCGACACTGAGCAGCAAGCGTGTTGTTGCAACTCACTGCTCCTGCAAAGTGCTTGGCTAAGGATTGACTTTGACATGTGAGTGCAAACCGAGCATCCATGCTCCGCCATGCTTCGCCTGAGTCTGGGCCTAAAACGGGCCAAGGCATGGGGAAACATCCCATTTGCGAAAGCATGGCGACGAACAAGTGCTTGTGCCTTCAAGGACAGGTGTATCTCTGTGGATGCAGGGGCATTTCGCACATGGCACCTCTCCTTCATCTCTCTGTTTTGGGATCCAAGCTGCACACCGTCTTAGATTGCACGAAATGCATCCTTCAACTAAAGCAGACCGTTTCGGAATCGCAACGCTGCCAAACATTGGCGCTGTCTTTATTTCGTTCCACAACGGGAACGTGAGGGGCTGTAGATAGACATGCATCCATTAGTCCAAATAGGTAGACCCTGCCGCGCTTGCATAGCTTAACTTCAGAGTGAGGAACCCTCAGAGCCTCACGCGACACTTCCATCATCATGCCGTCATTGGACGAGGAAGGCGACAATGCGATCGGGCAGAAGGTGGAGCTTCGAAGCCTGCATTCTGAGTAGGTTTGAGATCGAATGTTGCATGGTCCGCAGTGCCGCAGCGTCGCATCTCATGAGCAATGATGAGCAGATGTGAGCAGGTCAAAGATATGTACTATGAGATCATCAACGGGAAAGGACGGTCTGTCCAACAATCTGGAGATCCTTTCTCAACTTAGGCTCTGCTCGGAATTCCCATGTTCCTACTTAGTGATGCTAGGTGAGAAATGGTGAAGCATGATGTCATCTGACGCGCAGGAGGCAAACGCTCTTATGAGGAAGAAGCGAACGAGGTTTACTGAGCATGGATCGGCCCCGGCCTTCTCTGCAGAAGTTTTCCGCAGTTGGAGCATCAGGCAGATGAAAAGAAGCACGTGAAGAAGCTCAACAAGCGACGGGAAAAGGACGGTCCATCGGCTTCCGGCAGTTGCTCAGAAAGGTTTGGAGCTCCTCCTCGGTTCCCCGCTCTCGGTTTGCAGGAGTTACGGAAGCAGCAGAAGAAGCTGCAGGCTGATGGAAGCCGGAAGCGAAGCTCGCTGTTTTCACTTTGCTTGCAGTTCCTCAAGCCTAGATCATACGCAGGATGAGATGGCGAAGGCCCACTTGCTGTTTCGGTCCCTTTCACCTGCTCACATGTCGCACGCGACAGCTCATCGTACCAGTACTTTCACTCCTCAAGGGTGCCGAATTGAGTCTTTAACGCAAGGTCGATTCCGATGATGATATCCCATTCTTCATGCAGGACAGCAGACTTCCCTTCTACGACGTATATGTTGTTTTGTTGAACCTGTGGAAGGGCTGCGGTTTGCAGGTTTAGGGTTCAGGGATCATCCCATGGAAGGATGCCAGCATCAAGGCAGCCATGCGCGAGCGAGCGGAAGAGGACATGGTGCAGTTCAGGGCCTCTGAGAATTGACCGATGAAAGGAGCAGAGCCGAACCCTCGCATATGTACCTTAAAGAGCATGTGCCTTCAAGTTGTTGCCCTGCATAGGAAGCCAGAAAGAATGCAAGCTCATCCTCATCCTCATCCAGCGGCAGCTCATCCTCGGGGAAGAAGAAAAAGAAGTGCGTGGCTCGAATATTGCTTCATGCTATGACCACTGGCAGATAGTGGGGTGGATACATGCGCGGAGGAAGAAGAAGGACAAGAAGAAGAAGAAGAAGGCACACCGGCCGTTGTGTATCCCGAGCACCTTCAGACTTCTCGACGTTTTGTCACAGGAAAAAAAGAAGAAAAAGAAAACCAAAAAAGCCTCGAACTGAGAGCGTTCCTAACGGCAGTGATGCGTAAGAAGCATCGCCTCTTGCCGCTTTCGGTTCCCCAAGGCCAAAAAGTCCTCCTCCAGCTGAGAGCACCTGCAGATCTGTTGTGTGTTTGCTGTGTTTGCGTTTTGGAGGAGGGCGTTCCAGTCCTCCATCCGTCTTCGTCGCCGCGATATGTTATGCTGTGCGCACTAGCATGCTCCGTGCAGTCGGTCCTGCTCGTCACAAATGTTACTTCGATCAAGAGCTTACAGACTCAGACCTCTACCAGTGAACATGTGCAAACCTGAAGGTAATTAAGTTGCGCATCATGTGCACAGTCAGCCAGCCGTCATGTTTCCATCACCGGGTCGCCGTGGTGACTGATAATGGTCCACGCCCACACCAGCTGAGCTGCTACCAAGCCTGCAGGCGAGGGCGAACTGTCGGCTCCGCATACAGTGTAGGCATAGGTTCAGTGTAGATCATCTGTAGATCTGTAGATCTGCAGAGTGGTGCAGAACTCGCACCCCCTTGCGGTGCAGTTTCCTGTTTCCGGCGGAAGGCTCTGCCCGAGGCAAAAGGCAGCTGCTTGCAAGTGCTGCGCGAGCGCATTTGCCACAGGGTGCACCTATAGTAAGGAGGGTCCCACCTATAGTGTTCCGGGGTGAGGTTGGGCACTTGATTTGCTTGCATCACGAAAGCCCCCAAACAACTTGGCTTCAGGGATAGAACTGCTACCCCGGCCCCCCAAGTTCATTCTTGGGGGTTTATTCGGTCGTGACACCTGACCTTCAGTGCTGAAGAATATGCTGATGTTGCTCAAACGCTGAATTTGACAATGAGCAACCTAGTTTGCAGTCTATGGTACGTACAATGATGCTCGTGGAATCTTGTGAACCGATCTCCTTTCTGCTCCTCTGTCCGTGATGCAGTGCCCAAAGGACTCTCATCATTCTCATCCGCCGGCATCGACATGCTATGGACTCAATGGACTCAGGGAAGATATGTTTCTAGCATGAGCCTGATCAGTGTGAGGCCGAGCATAAGCCTCTAAGACAGCGCACGTGTAACCGGAAGAACCTCCACCCCTCTATCCCTCGCCTGCAGAGGAAAGCCCTATGCAGTTATTGCGAGCAATTTTGGCCCACAGCGTTCATGTAGTTCGTATAAAGCAATGGCTGCGCTACCAGATGCCACTGGCAGTGTGGCGGTCGTTGGCGTCTCCGAGGCTTACTGGCTCTGCAACGACGATTTCGTCAGCAGCGATGGAGCTCTGTCCGACGTAGATGCACTGAAGGGCCTGGGTTTCCCAAGAGACTGGCCACAGGTGTACACGGGCAATGATGCGCTGAAGTCCTTGTTGGGTAAGCGCGGGCGAATACCAGCAAAACGAGTAGCGGTCGCTGGGCCTCCCACGCCAGATCAGCTCTCGAAGCTGCCCAAAGGCCTTCACTTCGTTCCGCTGCATAGTTTTGGCAATGCTGAGATGCTGGCCAAGCATGCTGGTTTAGGCGTGGTGCAGGGCTGGGCAGTATTCGAGCGACTGGACAAGCCGAAAGGGGCCACCTTTATTGCCGAGCGCTACTGGTGGAACTCATCGCCGGAGGGCACCTGGATTGACCTGACGCCACGGCCTGAAGCATGGCAGCAGCTGTTGCTCGTGGAGCCAGTGGAACAGGGCAAAGCCAAGAAGAAGACTGTGCTCGGCGAGGATGTCTCTAAGCTCCTGAGCCAGCTTCTCGCTCAAAGACATCCAAACTACGTGCCCAGACAACCCAGACAGCCACAAGAGCCACAAGAGCCACAAGTGAAAGAGGTCAAGGCTGGAGATCTGAAGGAGCCGATGCCCGAGCCGAGTGCCAAGAACGCGGTCAAGAAGCAGTCTGGATATGTCGCCGGTGACCGGGGCGACCGGGGCGCCCGGAACGGCGTTGACTACTCCAAGTTCGACCACATCGAGGACTCGGATGATGAGAAGCTGGTCCCAAGGCAGGTCCTCACCCTACCAATGGGCCTCCCAAGGGAGGCCGTTTCCCGGCAGGACTATGACAATGTGTGGCGCGCACTTCTGCAAGACAAGCAGCTCCCGTTCACGCCTGCACCGGACTTGGACCAAATGTGGGGATACTACAAGTATCTTCTTTTGCAAAGCGACGTTCGTATCTTTCTGTTTGGTGTATGTAAGTCCAACTCCAACAAAAGGTTCCGATTCAGCTACTGGTCGCTAGGTCACTAGGCGCAAGGCCACGCTTGGCTCATACGACTTCTCTGTCGATTAACTTCAGCTCTTTGCAGTGCTACTAGGAACTTGCAAGGTATGGGGGCATGGACGAGCAGGCCTTGCTTGATCAGGCCTGTGAGGTCCTCGGCAAGTTTCCCTGCAGATTTCCTCCGGCAGAGTGGAAGGCCAAGACTTACACCCTCACCAAGAAGCTGGAGATGGAAAGCCGTGAGGACAATCTTGCCTTTTTGTGTTGTCTTTTATGTCGACTTGCAAGACAGTTCCTCGTCACCTTGTGATTTGTCATTTGTCTGGAAGTGGCTTCCATGCTGATTGGCAAAAGAGCGTCGTGCTAGGAATTTATCGTTCACCCAGGCATATATGAATACACTGTGAGCCCGGGATATATTAATAGAACGCATGCACGGTATTATGTGATTTATAATGGTGCGTGCATGAAGTGAACAATAAAGAAAAGTGAAAGAGCACATGAAGTTAATTGTAAACGAACGTAGTAAGTGCACGAACTAAATGAATGGGCGAGAGAACGAAGTCCCAGATCTGGAGCAAAAACCAGTGTTAATAGAGTGTGAGAGAAGTCTTTGGGAGATCTTCAACTGGGGCTTATGGCTGACCGTGGAAAAAGGCTTTAACTTAGGAATGGAGACCGCAGGAAAGGATTCTATTTCCAAGGAACTAGACTGGTGATGCAATAAGAGAATGAATCCTGGAGACGGCGGTTTTCTTGTCTCGCTTCACCATTAGAATGAACTGTGAGGATGAGGCCAGAATGTGGTCGGTCATATGCATCCTCCGATTTCCGGATGCGGATGCCTACTACAATCAGGGTGTCCTGCTCAACAAGCTCTGTGACAAGGCTAAGTTTGGGGGCGCGATGCAGGTGAAACTGCCGGCCTTAGATGCTGCACAGGCAAAGATGGTTCCTGTAGAGCAATATTGCTCTTTGTTCTCCAGGGCCGGCATTAGCTATTATCGTAAGTCTTTGAAAACTGATCCCAAGCAGCGCCCGGCTTACATCAACTTAATCGGTAGCCTTGAGCGTAATGAGCCAGCGAATTGGTACAGCGACGTACACGACCTGGCAATCACAGCGGTGAAGCACGGCATTTGGTACACAAAGTGGCAACGGCCGCCACACTTTGTCCCGTCCTTGCCGGCCAAGCCCTTCCACAACAGCAAGGACTTTGCGCTCTCACGTGCCTTGGAAGAGAATTTTTCGATCATCAAGGCAGAGTTCGAGGCCTACATGCAGAAGCTCGCCAACCGCAAGGATTGGGATGACTCAGACACAACCCCTGGGCTTGGTGACGTTGGGAATCGTCCTGGCGCGTTGCACGATGGCGGTCTGAGGAAATCAGGCAAGTGGCAGGAGGTACCGCTCTTCACAAACTGTACGAAGCAGCACGAGTACACTGAGCACTTTCCCGAAACGACTCGAATTCTTCAGACTCACTGTGCGGATGCTACAGGCTTAGCCTTTTGTGGTGGGGGGGATGTCATTTTTAGTGTCCTAACCCCT